>ML786466.1:402468-434387 GCA_009831015.1 Picea engelmannii | reverse complement strand
ATTCATCCCCTTAGCGTTAAAACTAAACTCTAACTTATCATCCTTGGTGGCTAGCACAACAGGCTTTGTATATCCAGTCTCTACTACATCCCAAACATCAGCACCCAAGGCCATTAAGTATGTTCTCATTCTAATCTTCCAGAAGGCAAAATTTGTTCCTTCAAACAGAGGGGGCTTAGAGGCTGAATTCCCTTCATGACTTGTCATGTTTAATCATACAGATCTACCTTTAAATAAAAGGAACCCGCTCTGATACCAATTGTTGAAATTATTAATACAACTGAGAGGGGGGGGTGAATCAGTTATATGTGAGCTTAAACAATTTTAAGTCTGTTAAAACATTATTAATCTTTCTTCTTGTGGTCATCAACAATATACAGCATATGGACAGTAAAGGTAAAGAACAACAGTCACACATAAAGTATACACAGAGACAAATTTTTCACGAGGAAACCCATAAAGGGAGAAAACCTCTTCTTCTTTGAAATGATAGGTAGTCTTTTAAGTTTTGTACATCATATATAATTGAGCACCAACTCAATGTGAGGCTTCTACCTCTATTTTACAAGCTGCAACTTGTTTGAGAGCACCAACTCTCTGGTTTCTCTAGTACCCACTAGAAGGAAGCACCAACTCCCTGAATATTCCAGCACCAACTGGATGGAAGCACCAACTTCCTGAATGTTCCAACACCAACTGGATGGAAGCACCAACTTCCTGTTACACAAGCTCCAACCTGTATAACAGAGAACACTTGTTCTCCCTAGCACCACCCTGCCACCCTTGTTTTTCTGGCTACAACCAGATGAAAGCTACAACTTCCTGTGTTCAAGCTCCCACTTGAAACTCTGAGGAAAACAGTCCTCCCGAGCACCTCCCAACCTCCCTAAAATATAAATGTCTAAATAAACATTCAACTTTACAGATAAATCAGTTCGTACCAATCTTTCTTTGTTCTGTAAATCTTGTCTTATGCACACTGTTCTGCAGCTCTACTCTTCCTCTGTCTGTTCAGCAGGTATGCTCTGCATCAACTCGTGCTCTCATTCTTCTCTTCTTCAACTCTCTGTTATTACGCTCTGCATTTCATCTCACCCTTCACATATGCTCAATCTCCTCCTGTGCTTGCTCTTCGTCTCTATACTTACAGTTTCATTCTTTTTCACTTCCAGAACAACCAAAAGAACACAGTCTATTTCATCTTCTTTTATACACACGAACACACCGGTTCAACTTCCCAACTCCTTAGGAAAAATGATGACAGTTGTCTAAGCAACTGAAACGTCGACTGTTTGGAAATCATGAGTCCATTTCACTAACGGATTTGTAACTGAAAAGTTAATCTATGAGAAAGAACAGTAACCCTCCGATCACATTCAAGTTTTATCCGCACCGTTGGATGACCTTTATTATTCTTACCTTTTTAAGTCGGGTTTCGGCATTTCGGCATTCTTGTGCCCAAGTGTCTCGACACTTCATGTCGCGATCTCTGAAACTCCGAAATGGAGCTCATCTGGACTGACTCCTTCTCTTCTCGTGACCAAGTGCTGTGACCACATCCTTATGCATAAGGCGCTTTCACGATTTCGCATATCGCAAATTCGTAATACAAGTTGCTTTGTTTATTTTGTCTCTCCATATTGCGATTCGTGAAACTTCGACACGGAGTTGAACCAACGGTCCAAATATGAACTTGTTTCAACGGCTACGATTGGATCGCGATATCGCATATCGTGAAATCGAGATTCTTTTTGCATTTGTTTCTTTTCTTCTTGATATCGCGATTCGTGAAACTCCGACACAAGCTATAATCAACGGTCTAGATTCATTCTCGATTCAATGGCTGCGATTGAATCGCAATTTTGGCACTCTTGTTGTCAAGTTTTTTCGTCACTTCAAAGTCTTGATCCCCGATACTCCATGAAGAAAATCAACGGTCCAGATCACTTCTTAACTTAACGGCTGCGATTAGATCGTGAATTCTCATATCGCGATTTCGGCATTCTTGTTGCATTGGGTTCTTTGCCTCCCCAAGTCGCGATCCCCGAAACTCCGATATGGAGTTACATCAACGGTCCAGATCCAAGCTTGATTTAACAGTTGTGATTGAATCGCCATATCGCATAGCGCGATTTCAGCATTCTTGTTGCCTTGTTTTCTATTCCTCTTGATGTCGCGATCCGCGAAACTCCGATATGGTGTCCATATGATGACATCACACATGAATTGACACGTGTTGAATACTACCATGTGTCACTCTGATTCATGACTTACATGTGCCTGAAATGTTGAATCAGTATGACACTTGTCATTACCTGATTGTGCCACGTATCCCTAGCTGACGTGGTTTGTTGTCGTGAGTTGGGTCGACGGTCTTGATCACATCTTGATCTGACGGTTCAGGTTCAGTCAGGATTTCACACATCACGATTTCAGGGTTTCTGATGTCAATAAATTTTGACATGTCCAACTCTCGATCCCCGAAACTCCGACAAGGACTAGGATCAACGATCCAGATCAAATCTTGATCTGACGGCTCAGATTTCATCGTGATTTTCCATATTGCGATTACGCCCTTTTCTCCTTTCACTTTAAAGACCATGCAAGTTCTCCTCGATCCAACGGTGGTCGGACCCTACGCTCGGATATGACGGTTGAGATATGTCTCCCTCTTCAATGATCAAAGATTCTTCTTCTCAAGATATTCTTCTCAAACTTTCGCTCATTCACTGCCTTTGATCATTTGTTGCCTTCGATCATTCACTGCTTTCGATCATTCACCTCTCTGAAATTATATTCTATTTTCCTGTCGATTACAAACTTGTTGTTCTCATGTCATCTTCATTGTTTCCATCAATGACAAGCATTCGTTGTCTGATAATTGTCTGTTAAATATTTGCCAACACCATTGTTGTAGGAAAATTCTACCAATGGTAGGTAGTCTTCCCACTTCTTAGGTTGATGAATTACATGCATCCTTAACATTTATTCTAATATTTGGTTTACTCTTTCTTTTTGTCCATCATTTTGGGGGTGATAGGTTGTGCTAAAAAACAATTTAGTCTCAAGAGCATCCATCAAGGATTTCCAAAAGATTGAAGTGAATTGTGTGTCTCTGCCAGATACAATCTCTCTAGGAATGACATGTAGTCTAAATATATCCTTCCTAAAGATGTTGGCAATATCTATTTCCTTGCAAATCCACTTGATAGGAATGAATTCAGCAGACTTGCTCAATTTGTCCACCACTACCATGATGGCATCATTTTGCTTAGCCGATTTTGGTAATCCGATAATGAAATCCATGGAAATGGTTTCCCATTTCCATTCTGGAATCGATAGAGGTTGTAACAACCCTGGTGGGTGTCGGTGTTCTTCCTTAACTTGTTTGCATTCTAGGCACTTATCTAGATATTCAGCTTTGTCCTTTTTCATCCCAGACCAATAGAATTTTTTCCTAATGGTTGTGATCATTTTCTGATATCCTGGGTGACCAATATATGGTCTCTTGTGTAATTCATCCATTATGAACCTCTTCAATTCATCACAACTTAGAATATACAATATGTTTATGTAGGTCAACAGGCCTTCACCGAGCATATGATAGCCTTCATACTTTATCCCTGTAGACTCTTGCCTTAGGTATGAGGTCACGGACTTGAAGAATGCATTTGTTTCTTGTGAATTCTTGATTCTTTCCCTGACATCTGTTTCACAAGTGCTTACTACTTCCAGGTGAATCATTTTTAGACTACTTCTAAGGGCATCGGCCACCCTATTTTCCTTCCCTTTGATGTGTTTGATTTCGAAATCGAACTCACTAAGGAGATTCATCCACCTAGATTGTCTAGCATTGAGTTTTGGTTGATCAAACAGGTGCCTCAACCGATAATGGTTTGTCATAAGTACAAATCTCCTACTCATGAGGTAATTGCTCCACATTTTTAAAGCATGCACTATGGTAGCCAACTCTAGATCATGGGTCACACAATTGATTTCATGCTCATTCAATTTCCTGGATTCATAGAAAATTACACGTCCTTCTTGCATAAGGACTCCTTTGAGTCATTCCTTGTAGGCATATGTACACACGAGGAATTCATTATCAGGGTCTGCAATATTCAGCATGGGTGCATGGGTCATAAGGTATTTCATTTCCTGAAATATTTCTTCACATTCTGATGTCCAAGTGAATTTAACCCCCTTTTTCTGGAGGGAAATGATTGAACAACCAATCTTGGAAAATCCTTTTATGAACCTTCTATAATATCCTGCTAAGCCCATAAAGTATCTGATATCAGATACATCCTTTTGGGTAGGCCATTCCATAATAGATATGATCGTGTCAGGGTCTATTGCTACCCCTTCTTCAAAAATAAAATGGCTTAAGTAATGTACTTGCTTCTGGAAAAAGTCACACTTGCTAAACTTAGTGTAGAGATGATTCTCTCTTAGTACTTGAAGTACAAGTATAAGATATTCTTCATGCTCCTCTATGTTCTTGTAGTAGATTAAGATATTATCAATGAAAACCAATACAAATATGTCAAGGAATTTGCTGAGTACATTGTTCATAAAGCACATAAAAGTGGTGGGGGCATTGGTTAATCCAAATGGCACCACCAAAAATTATTCATAGTCACCATACCTTGTCCTAAAGGTCGTTTTTTGGATGTCTTCATCCTTGATTTGGACTTGATCGTATCCATACCTTAATTCAATATTTGAGAAAATGGAAGCACCCCCTAATTGGTCGAACAAATCATTGGTTCTTGGTAAGGGTTACTTGTTCTTTATGGTTGTTTTACTGAGTTGTCTATAATCTATGCACAGTCAAATCGTGCCATATTTATTTTTCACAAACAAGGTTGGTTCTCCCCATGGAGACACACTGGGCCAAATGTAGCCTTTGTCCATCATTGCCTTAATTGTAGCTTGAGCTCAACTAGCTCGGGTGTACTCATCCTATAGGTTGTCCTAGACACTGGCACTTCTCCTAGTGAAAGTTCTATCAAGAAATCAATGTCTCTTCTCGGAGGTAGACCTGGTACCTCTTCTAGAAAAATGCCTCTATACTCTCTTAATATGGGGTGGTCCTCTAGGTTCGGTTTGTCATCCTCAACAGATTCCAACACCTATATTGCATATAGAGGACACCCCTTTCTGTATTACTTTTTCATTTGAAGGGTTGATATTCGTCTCACTGAGATAGGTTTCTAAATCCCTTGGAGGGTTACCTTTATCCCTTCTTCATTTACACATTCTAAAGTTTTATGGTAACAATCCAACTTAGTTTTTAAGTAGCCAACCAATCCATACCAATCTACAAGTCATAAGATCCTAGGGGAAGTATGTTAAGGGTCGCTTGGGTGGGAAATCCATCCATGATGAATTGGCAAGATGGTATGACCTCTGCTAATTTTCTTTTGGTTCCAGTGGAAAGTTGTACCAACCATGGCTTAACATGTCTAACTAGTTATATTTTACACTTATCAACAGTCTGAGGGGCCACATAACTCAAGTTAGAACCAAGGTCAATTAAAATAGAAACTAGACGGTTGGTGATCATACCTTCCATCTCCATCATTGAAGCTTGGTGGTCGACTTGTTTATTATCCAAAGACGCAAAAATATGTGGCATGCTCCTAGCCACATCATTGACTGTGATAGCTTCTTGGATGTTGTAGAATCTCCTATTGTTCTATTTTATGTGTGGGCAATCCCTTAGCAAATGTTCTTCTCCGCAACCCCAACATTTCAATGGTTCTCTCTTTGGGTTATCAATCTTTCCTGGGGTTGATCCAAAAGGTTTATTTCCACTCTAGGAGGGGAAATTATGTTGATACACACTTCGGGTAGGAAGGCTCATCCTTGAATCCTCCCTATAGTTCTTTAATCTTGAGGATTTAAACCCCTTCTTCTTGAACCCCGAACTACTCTTCTTTTTCCAGTCCTTGCGAGGTTTTGTCTGATGCCAAAACTGTTCATAACAATATCTTGCCTTTTGTATAGTGTCTTCTAAGTCTTTTTCTCATCAAACTCAATCTTGTTCCAGTAGGTTTGAGGTAACCCACTGATAAATCGTTTCACTTTTACCTTTTCATCTTTTATGTAGGGTGAATATCTCAGCAACTCAAGGAATTTATTGATATATTCCTCTATGATGAGTTGTCCCATCTTGAGTTCATAGAACTCCTTAGTCTTCCCATCAAAGTATTTCTCTGACAGATACGTCTTCTTGAAGTGTTTCTCAAATTCTTTCCATGATAAGTCCTCTTCATGAATTCCTTTCACATTCTTAAGATCTTCCCACCAAATGGAAGCCTTTCCATTCAGGTTGAAGATGGTTATTTGAGCCTTCAAGTTTTCAGAATAGTCATGAACCCTGAAGTACTTCTTTAAGCCAAGCAGCCAAGATTTTGCCTCTTCCCCTTTCTCAATCTCTCCATTGAAAGAGGGTGGTTTGACTTTCTTGAACTCTTTAGGGTCATGAGTTTTGGAATGTTTTCACTTCTTTCATTTCTTCTAAGAATGTGAGCTAGTTTTTCTACTAGAATATCCCTTGGAGTTGTCAATTCCCTTTCCAGAGGACTCTCCCGATGAGCATCCCCTGCCTCCAGGTTGGGCCTTCTTCGAGGTACTTCTCCCTATGTGGCCACTTATGAGACCGCATTTTTGTATTTCAGGTGGGCTTTGAATTCTCTTTGTATGTCATCAGTCCATATGACTAGTTGCAGGTCCATGTTGCAGTTGCCTCTATTTATCGGATAAGCTTTGCAGCAGGACTGCATTAATTTTCATTTGTTTTTCTTGCTCCTTTATCAATCTCTCATTGTCATCCTTGCAACTATGTAATTCATCCATAAGGATTCTTACAGTTTGAGCTATATCCGGAGGGGTCTCCACCACCCTCCTCTCGTCAAACTCTTTGTCTCTAGTGTGGGAGCCATCCCTGACTTCATGGTGTATCACCATCCTTTATGCTTGTGGTTTCCAATGATTCCCTGACTTTTGGAGTGCTGACAAAACACTTGATGTTAGCTAACATTCTATTAGTTCATGAACAACACATAGTTCATTTTTCTTAAGTACACACACAGTATAAATTTGTCATTCTTTTATTTATTAATAATTTAGCCAAACTCTTTAGGAAAGAGGTAAGGTAGGGTGTCACCCTTAAGATTTTCTTTAAACATTATTTTTTTTTTTAAGCAACTTGTCCATGAGCCCAAGCAAGCCAAGTGTTGTAACCATGCTCTGATACCAATTTGTAACACACCCATGGTGGGGCGTCAAAATTTTGTTCTTCTTAAGAAAATAAAAAAACCCCATTCGGGGTCTCTATTCCATTCTTCTCTTCTAGATCTTTCCAACCATGTTCTCCATGCTCCAAAACGATCTCAGAGTTGGAAGATATTTTCTCCCAAGTTCTTTTTGTGTTCATTGATCGAGGCCATGAGGCTTCCACGTGGGTCTGACTCAATATGTTTCTCCCTGATTTCTCAGATATCCCAGATCTTTCAGTGTTCTTAAATCTATGGTGGAAGTCCATCCACCAACAAATCCAACAACTAGAATTGGTCCTCAACTAACTCACAGGTTCACATGGGATTCGGCATTCAGCCTTCAGAATTTGAATTCCAGGCCTAGCCCCTTCCATCCATTCATACTCACATATGACCACGGGCTATGACCAGATTCCAAGACAAGAAGCACCAAGACAACCACCGCGTGAATCCTCCGGAGTGGAAAATCTCCAAAATTCACAATCTGACATCGCCTGTCCTCGGATATTTTGACAACCCTGATTCACTTTGGAACTTCGGTGTTCGGAAGTTTTGAACACTCCAAAGCCTTTTCTCCTGGAATTACTCTGTACTCGGAGTTACAAATCGAGTGCCACACATCCCCTTCCAATGGACATTTTTTATGGACTTCGGCACTTTGGTACTTTTAGGCCTTTGGGACTTCACTCCTCATGTTCCTCCTGAGTGCTCTTCTTTGGAGTTAAGGATCTACTGCCACATGCTTTCCTGTGCCAATGACTAAGATCTACTACAACACTTCGGAGATTTTCAAAGCATCTCAAATCCTCTGGAGTCCCAAAATCCCGGACTCCTGGAATCCCAGTCATTTCACCAACCATGTGGGTGAGGTGGGCATGTACCAGGGGATGACACATAGCTAGGTCAAGGGTGACACGTGCCCTCATCTGGGATGACATGTATCATGTTCAAAAGGGGTTATAGGGTATGTGATGTACATGAATCCAAGTGGCACATGGCTCATCAAGCTTAAATACGCATCACCATGGATGGCGTCACTGCACCTCATCGCTCTGGTCTGATCATCTTTCAACCTCCCTCAGATTCTCACGATCAAGATTCAGCCAATACCGATTTTTTCACAAATCGACGGTTCACAGTGATTGTGGGGCCCCAACGTGCTCGCTCTTTACTAGAGATTTCAATCTCCGCAATCTGAAAAGTGCTCGCCCGAATCTATTTAATTGTGTTCATTGATTCTCCACCCCGATGGGATCAACAATGTTGGTTGATTGTGGTCCATGAACTAGCACGTCCACTAATTTCACCTTCACACTCCACAATGATTCCCAACCATCGATCTAATCAAGTGGTTGGTGTTTGATCCGTTAACTCCAGTGGATCTTTGAGTTGATCCGACGAATGAGATAGATTTTCCTCCCAATATTGAATGACTCACATTCATCCCCTCTGTCAAGTTATTGATTCATCTACAGCTCTTGTTGCTCATGGAGTTAGGGTCACTTTAACTATCGTGAATTTTGGCATCCTAGGGCATCGAACTCCCGAAACTCCAAAACCATTATGAGCTAGCTCCTTTCGGGCTTAGCGCAGGATTCCTAGACCCAGGTCACATGGACCTTCAGATGACTCTCGGGCTATGAGATCTACTCTTAGTCGGGTTTTGGTTAAGGCCATGGGCCCAAGTTCAAGGTCTCTCGGGCTACTAGTTTGAAGAAAACACCTTCCTAACTCGTAGAACTTTAAGTTCTGAAATAGGGTAGGGTAAACTCGTGAGGTTACCGAGACGGTAGTAGTTCCAAGAGGCTTGCTCCAACTCCAGAGCTGTGGGGTAGCTCCCTGGGGAAAACACCTTAGAGAGTTAAACTAGAGCATACGGGAAAAGCAGAAGAATAAGTTCTCAAGGAAGCCAACGTATACACATAAATTAACATTTCAATACAGAAAACATTTATAGTTATGTAAATACATGCATGCAACCATTAATTCCCAATTCAACGCATAGAGTATGAAAACACTTATCAGAACCAGATAACATGAAGTGACTGTTGGAAGGGGTGCTCGCTTCTACCCAACCATAGGCTCAGTCACTCCTAATGGATTTACCACTAGCCACCCCCGAGCTACACCATGATGCTTTGAAATTGAATCTCTTTTTCCAGCACAGAAATAGATAGGGATGAAGGTTACTCTCCTTCTCCCAACTTAGTCTCTATTTTTCGATTAGAACACACTCTTTTCATAGTTCTTCCTCGAACCTAAGAACTCGGTCTCTCGTCTCTGCACTCTTCATTAGTCTTCCCCCATCCACCATGCCTTCCTTTATTGCCTCTCTTAGCAAGAATGTGTGTGGCCCAAATTCCCAGTCCATGGTCAGGTTTGGAAGCCTTACAAATGGGAGGTCTACCCCATCCCCTCATTAACTCTTGAGGAGGTCTTCCCACCTACCAACCTGACTGACATTCATTCCTGGGTCAGAGGGTTTTTCTGATCCTGAGCAATTAAATCCAACAAAGTATTGGTCCAGTGAAGGTTAACGCAACCATTCATGGTCCCCTTCACCATCTCTTTCACAGCATTTGTGGTCTCTCTTAGCACATCCCCTTTCCAGCAGTCATGCAACACTTATCCATTTTCTATTAAAATAATAGAATTTACATTCATCAACCTTTTAATCAAAGGTCCATCAAATCAAACATTCACACATATTGAGTTTTCCATAATCTCTTGGCCAATATAGTTATATTTACAAGTTGGGGGAAACATGGTGTTACAAGGGGCTAAAGGAGACATTTATCTGTGTTTTTATTGGTAGAAATTCCATTTGTTTAGGGCTAAGAAGTATAAACTTTCATTATGTATTTGGTCTTATTTGTCTTGTAGTAAATATAGCACTTACATCCAAATTAATGTTGATCTAAATTTCCATATTTTCCATTTATTTGTGTTTTGTTTCTTTACATGTACCATGAATGTGGAATAATGAATGCAACTCTAATATCTTAGAAGTCCTATGAATAACATGTTGAATTTCTTGCTCCTTTGACAAATTAGTAATCATTCAAGACGGTGTCCCTTATGTTCTATGTCTAAGGGTTCATGGCTTCCAAAAATGCTAGTATCTAATAAACAATATAGCACTTATTGTTTACCGAAACTAAATGTTAGGATATTTAGACACTTAGGAGTTAGTTAATATCAACGTTGTCTAATGTGTATTTAGTTAAAAGTGTGTTTCTTTAATATGCATTTGTAGTTATGTAATTTGATGGTCATGATATGTTCTAGACATAAAGTGATATGATGGTTCATATTCACCTCAATACTAACAACAATTGATATGTGTCTTAGCACATGATTGGTCCATCACCTCTTTTTAAAGAGCATGGAGGGTCATTTGCTGAAGATCGATTGTAAGAAACTCTTATGTACAAATTTTTCTCTTGCATCAATATATTGCCCCAAGTGGTCATGTTCACCAGGGTTGTGGATTGTTTCCCTCTTTGAGGATTCCAACCATGTAATACACTAGTGTACTAATCTTTGATATATTTGTGTGAACGGTTGCTTAAGGTGTTTTTCATGTGTGGAAATACCCTTTTCTTCCAAACATGGTATTAGAGTTCATTTGAACATCCACCCTTATTGTTGATCAAGATATTGAACCTATGTTTTCACATGCAACAAAATATTTATGGGTTTTGTTGTTTATGTGCATTTTGGGGCTGAAATGATTATTTTGTTGTGTCTCGAGTACCACTTTTAATTGGAAAATATTTTAGTTTCACTTGAAAAGGTTTCCATCTGCCTATGATATGACATTTTTTATCAGATCTAGAGGTATAAAGTTTGATTATGCCCTTTTAATTATTTTTTATATAGTTAATATTTTTTTTTATTTTTTTTATAAATCTACTTTGCTAGTCTTTTTGGTTTGTGTATGCTCTTTGTCATGCACTCTGTGCAATCTCTGAAAATAAAAACCATATCAGAAAGTGTTTTATTTTGTGTGTATGCTCTTTTCTCTATGCTTTATGAAAGCTCAAAAAATCATAAACAGAGAGAAAATTTTCATTTTATAGATAAGTTAACCAAGATTTTGCCCCATTGTTTTAAGATACAGATTTTTTTTCCCAAAATTTTCACTTGTTCTTTTTTGCAGCCGTGTTGAAGTTTTTCGCAGGAAAAAACAAGGGTTTTTTGGGCAAACACACATGTCAAAGAAAAGAGTAAAAAAATCCTCCCCTCCTCCATAACATTGATCTATATTTTTCATTAGTCCACTTGGTTGAAAATTACTTTGTTTAAATAAGAGATCTTGAGATCAAGTTCTTTTGTTTTCAAGTTTTTTTTTTTTTTTTTTTTAAATCATGCAAACTTAAGTTATCGCATAAATTTATTGTAAAGTGCATTTCAGTTGAATTATTAAAGTGAATCACAATAAAGTAACTTTAATTTATAAGTAACTTATTGTAAAAATGATTTTCACTTATTTTATAAAAATATGTCACTTCATAACTTATTTGTAAAAGTGAGCTTATAGGCAAAGTTAGAGAAGCAATATAATTTATTTATTTTTACTCAGAACTTCATTGTGCATCCATTACCACATGGGCCAACTTCTCCTTCCAATGTGGCACTTTGGTTGCCTTTTATTCCTTTTTTTAAAAAGGGCATAACTTTCACATCTGAAGTTCATTTTATGTGTCGTTTTTTTAATATGTCCATTTTTTTTAGAGCTTTCCATTTAGACAATCAATTTAATCTTTTGAATCCATGTTACCTAAATATTTTAATATGGTTGTTCCAAGTGATCTTTTGCTTACTATTACTTACTATTTTTTATTGAAATCCCATATGGAGGATGTACTACAAAGTAAAGGATTGTACTGAATTACCTTGGAAAAAGAAAAATCACCCATTAATGCCAAAAAGAAATCCAAATGGGATAGTAAAAATGTCAAAGAACATGGATTAATTAGAATATCCATCTCTTCTACTTTACGGTTTCACATTCAAGGAATTGATAACCTAGATGAAGCTTGGGATAAGTCGGAAAATATATTTGGTGAACATAATATGATTCAATCCCACTAGATTGAAGATCAATTAATGACTTTAAAATCAATGATTTCCCTTGAATTGAAGATTATTTATCAAAGTTCAAAACACTTAGACTTTTACTTCAAGATTGTAAAATATATATGAAGGATGATTGATGTATGTATGTTATTTGTGTTAATTTTGGTAGTGCTTATTCTATTTTTTTATCTACCTTTTACCCCACCAAAGAATCTCTAAGGGATTCTTACATAGAACTCTCTCTCTCTCTCTTCTGTTGTGATTCTCTAGTTAGAGAGTAAGATAAGCTCTTGCATCTTGGAGTGATCAACACTGCATTTACATCTAACAAAGCCTTAGTTGCCCAATAGAAAGATAAATCCAAGAATCCAAAGAAGCAACATCCTTTGAACAACAAGAAAAACGAGGGTCTCAAACCCTCTCATCCGAATTCTAATACCAATGGTGGAAAACGACCAAAATCAAAAAGTAAGAAAAGTGACAGACATTGCAATTTTTGTGTGTGAGATGGTCAACTAGAGTTTAAGTGTTTTAAAAATATGGAAGTCTTAGAAGTAGTAATGAAGAATCACAACATCAATCTTGATTCTTTTTCTACTAACTCTTCTTCTCATGGACATGCACTTTCTGCTTCTGGTTTTTCCTTCAATGTAACACCTATGATGCAGAGAACATATATGCTAGAACACACAAATAATTACAACACGCACCCTGCTACAAAATACACAACAGAAAATAAAAAGAAAAATATTTTTTCCAAATAATAAGGAAATCCATTGGAAACTAGAATACCAGAAAACCCACGAATTTCAATACCATTTGTTTATTAATTCAATGCAGAGAACATATTTTCTATATTACATCGAGCCTATGTTAAAAGACAGCCATGAATTTTTGCTTGTGTGGCTGAAAACCACTGCGAAATCATTTAGAGCATAATGGTATGTATGTATGAGTTGAGATTATGTTTCACCCTTCCTATGTGCTCACCCAACCTGGAATCTTTCTCTCCAATCCACCTTCTATGATTTTCTTGCTTCGTGGTTCACCAACCCCTTCAAAATCACACTCCATTTCTTTTTAAAACTCCTCCTCGACTCTGAAATGATATGCCTTCCCTCCAAGAATGAGTTGTCACCCAAATTGTCTCTCTATTTTATGGACTGCTTCAAATTCCTTTTGGCCTTGAGTCACATTTTTTCCTTTAGTCGTGAGTTATTTTACCTAACGATAGTTGTGAATCATCATGAATATATACCAGCATGGAAAAATCAAATGTGTGTGGCCACGGTGTTACAAATGAAGAAATATTGTGACACTTGTGAAATTTCACTATACGCGGGAGTTTCAGCATGAGTTTCATCACGAGGATTCTCTCCACTTAAAATTCTCAACAAATCCCCATTGACTAGGATTCTCTCCACTTAAACTTCTCAACAAATTTCCTAGACTCTTGTTCACTACTTCAGTTTGACCATCCGTTTGAGGATGATATGATGAATTGTACAACAATTCTGAGCCTAAATTTTTCCAAAGTATCCTCCAAAACATTTCCAAGGAATCTAGTATCATGATCTGAAGTAATACTCTGTGGAAATCCATGCAATCTGACCACTTCTTTGAAAAACAATGTAGTTACTTCACTAGCATCACTAGTCCTTTTACATGCTATAAACTGTGTCATTTTTTAAAATATGTCAACAAATACCATTTTTGAATCATGTTTTCTTTGCGTCATAGGAAATCCTAAGAAAAAATCCATATTGATATCCTCCCAAGGTCCTTTGAGTACTGGAAATGGAGTATAGAGTCTTGTGTTCTGACTTTTTCCTTTGGCTAGTTAACAGATCCTGCAACCTTCCACAAAATTTTGAACATCCTTGTTAAATTTGGGACAAAAGTACCTCCCCTTCACCAAGGTTGTGGTTTTATCAATGCCAAAATGTCCTCCTAAACCACCAATATGAAATTCTTTAATGAGATTCAGTCGTATGGAACTTCTGGGAAGACACAACTATTGATTTTTAAACAAAAACCCCTCCTGGATATGGTATTCCATATGTGGTGTTCTATCTAAAATCCAAGGCTCATTACATGCCTTCCAAGCCTCTGAGAAATCTACATCTTCTTCATACAATGTCTTTAGACAATTCAGGCTTACCACTTCTACCGACATGGTATTGAGTAACGCTATGCTCCGACTTAATGCATCAACTACCTTATTCAACTTCCCAGACCTATGTTTCAACAAAAAAGAATAATTTTGCAATAATTATACCCATTTAGTATGATTTTGATTTAACTTACCTTGGTTTTTAATGTACTGTAGAGTTTTGTTATCCGTGAACAAGACAAACTCTTTCGGCTGTAGATGATGTCTCCATTTATTCAAATCTTGCACAATAGCATAAAATTCTTGATCATAAACAGAGTACTTCTTTTTGGACTCGTTCAAATTCTCGTTGAAAAATGAAATGGGTCTACCCTCTTGACTTATCAATGCTCCAATTGTTGTTCCACTAGCGTCACAATCAACTTGAAACACTTTATCAAAATCTGGTAATGCTAATATTGGTTGTGTTATTACTCTCTTCTTCAATTCTTCCAATGACTTCCCTATTGTTGCAGTCCATTGAAACACTCCCTTCTTCATACATTATGTAAGAGGCACACATATTTGGATAAATTTCCTAATGAATTTCTGGTAAAAGCATGCCAATCCATGGAAACTCCTCACATTGATTGTGCATCTTGGTTTTGGCCATTCAAGGATAGCCTTCACTTTCTTGGGATCCATCTTCAGTCCTTCCTTTGAAACCACAAAACCCAAGTACACTAACTCTTGTTGCATGAATGTACACTTCTCCAGGTTTATCAATAGTTTCTCTTCTTTCAAGCATTATAACACTGCTCTCACATGCTCAACATGCTTTGTTTTTCTCCTGCTAAAAATCAGTATATCATCGAAATATACAACCACGAACTTACCCAAAAATGTCTTCAAGACTTCGTTCATCAATCTCATGAATGTGTTGGGTGCATTAGTTAACCCGAATGGAATTACCAACCATTCAAACAATCCATATTTCATCTTGAATGCAATATTCCATTTGTCACCTTCTCTCATCTGAATATGGTGATAACCACTCTTCAAATTGATTTTTGTAAAGTATTCTAAACCACTCAAATATTCCACTAAATCATCCATTCTTGGTAGCGGAAATCTATACTTGATAGTGATATTATTTATAGCATGCGAGTCAGTATACATTCGTCACTCCCTTGTTTTCTTTGGAGTCAACGTTGCTGGTACTACACAAGGACTTAGTCTTTCTTTAATCATTCCTCTATCAAGCATCTCCTGCACTTGTCTATTCACATCTTCACTCTTTGCGGGATTCATCTTGTAAGGTGATTTATTAGTGTTGGCCCTTGACCAAGTTTTGAGGAACACTTGGTCATATTTGACCATTTTTGGGACTTCGACAGCCTGTCAAAGATGGAGCGCCAGACAAAGAAGAGATCATGGGATCTTGGCCCACTTTCGGTCCCCTTTTTGGGTTTTGGGACAATTTAATGGGAAAGGGATGTCGCTTAGGCCCACTTTTGTATGTATAAATAGATGTCTAGGCAAAGTAAGTAAGAGGGCGGTATCCTATCTATGTGATGTAAGCTAAGTGTTAGTAGTGCTCTGTGCATCACTATAGAAGGGTTACAAAGCTAAGTGCAAGTTATTATAGAGATTATAGAAGGCTTTGTGCTACAAGGCAAGGAAGAAGGATCTAGCGAGATGTGCAGATATTATGTCCTGTGCGCAGAAGGGTTTTTATTGAATGTGTGTTGTAACCGATTGAAGACACTAATAAATAAGAAGAGTTGGTGGACATAGCCCCAGGGTGGGGGTGAACCACGTACATGTTGTGTTGCTCTTCTTTGTGCGATGTATCGATGTGTTTCTATGTGATGAATGTTAGATAGATCTGATGTTTCTTTGTGCCTAATCATATGAATGAATGCTAGATCTGACCTATATGGATGTGCTTAGTGCTTGAATGTGCTAGATCTAATGTGTTCCTTTTATGTTAAGTGTTATTAGATGATGGATCTAGTTGCATATTGCGATACTCTGTAATTAGGGTACGTTTGTGTTGTTACTAAGAACTAAATATTGATGAAGATTAATTGCTAAGTGATTTGTTAAGTGTTACAATCACAGATCTGTGTCCCAACTAAGGTTGCATACATCTAAGTCCTACAACCACCCTTTCCTCTACCTCGGGTGAGACTTCATTTGCTTTGCAGGTGTTGCCGAAAGGGTCAGTAGTTAGGGTTTTGTTGGTGCGATGTTGTAGCATTGAACCCTGGGTCTGCCCTTGTGCCAACAAATGGTTCCGTTGCCGGCAGTAGATGATGTATCCATTTCTCTGTTGCTTTACCTTGTCCTTTAAAACCTCTTCCTCTACCTCTAGGTTGTGTTTTCCTCTCAATAGTTTCTTCTACATTCAAGGCAACTTGATAAGCGCCATCAACAATGTGGAATAGCGTGTGCTCATTTCATCTTGAATCAAACACTTCAACCCATTTACATACCTTGAAACTCATTGAAATTATGGATCTTTGAGGCCTGCTCTGAGTGACAACCTAAAGAACTCTTCATTGTATTTGTGAAAAGATGTCTCCCTTTGTTTGAGGTTGTGGACTTGTCAGAACAAATTCTGCTGGTAATCAACAGGTAGAAATTTCTCTTTAATCTTGGTAACCATCTTCTTCCAAGTTCTGATTTTCAGCACGAGTTTCAACATAGCAAGAGTAGATGCAGGAGTAATTAGTGGTTCAAATTTATAGAAAACTAACTAAATAGAATGGACCACTAACACAATCCTTATTCGACTTATTTCCTATTTGAAGAATGGAAATATTTTTTGGTGATGCAAATTTCCCGAGCCCAAGGATGCTCCTGCATCAACCTACTTCATCCTCTAATTAGAGGCTTATTGATTATGGATCATATTATCATATGGCTAAGGATAAATCCATTTTTTTTCTCTTAATGAATGTAACACCAAACAATATTTGTTGGTGATGATAGATCTATTACTGTTGTAGGGTCTAGAATGGATTAGTTAGATGATAGTCATTTCAATGGTGTATTTTGTGTTCCAAGTCTCTCATGAAACCTTCTATTATTATATCATATCACTCATTTAAGTGAATATAAAATGATAGATTTTTCACCTCACCAAGTTGTAATTAAGGATTTAAAATATCCTAAGCATGTTCTAGCAACCATAATTTTTTATGATATTACCAGTTTGTACAAATTTGACAACTTTGGGTCATGATCACCTTTTCCAACAACTATGTAATCAAAATGTGGTGGTTGATATTCCTCTCATTTCTTATAGTGATGTCGTTTGTGTCGATTGTGTTCTCAACAAACATCATCGAGACTGTTTTGGAAAACATGCCTCTTAGCATGCCTCGACCCCCTTGTAGCTTGTTCATAGTGATTTCTATGGTTTTCTTTATTCTCCTTCTTTGTCTAGGAGAAAGTACTTCTTAACTTTTATTGATGAATTCTCCAGACGCACTTGGTTTTATTTCTTAAACATTAACAATAAAAAAAATTACATGTTTTTGCCTACAAGGCCCTCGTAGAAAAAAAAAATCGACATCAATTGTAGAGGTTTAGAACAAATAATGGAGATGCATATGTGAACAAAATATTTACATCTTACTACACTACACAGGGAATTCAAATGCAACATATTGTCCCATGTACACCACAATAGAATGGTGTTTCTAAGAGAAAGAATTGTGCATTAAAGGAATGGTAAATTGTGTGATCTAATCTAAGGGTTTAAGCATTTGTTATTGGGAAGAAGCCATCAATTGTGCTAATTACATAGGAAATCACACTCCCAAAAACCTTTAAAAAATATAACATTGAAATAAGCATGGACTAAAATTAATTCAAATGTAAGCCACTTATGTGTATTTGGTAGTGAAGCATGGGATCACATTCCTAATGAGAAAATGAAAGCATTACAGCTTAAAAGTGAGAAATGTTTTTTTGTTGGATATTCTGAATATTTCAAAGGTTATAGACTTCTTCAACCTCATTCCAATTAAATTATTATTCGAAGAGATGTTAAATTTGATGAAAATCTCTTGGCATGCAAGCCTAATTCAACGTTTGTGCCATCTTCTCTTCCAAAATTTTATGTTAGTGATCTTATTTTTTTTTATTCTTCAGATTATGGAAGTGAGGATGAAAATCTACCTCTACCTGCTCACCTTCCTCTAGTTGAGTCCATTGAACATGTACCTACAATAGCACCACAACTTACCAAATGGGTTTGTTCAACATGAGAAGCAACTGGTGATTTTTCTAGTGATCTTATAGATCAGCAACATACACATTCAAATTTATAGTGAGCCTCCTCTCTTTTAGATCAAGTTTCAAAGACTCGTGATCTAGAAACATTTACAAAAGATTCTAGCCATATATATTGGGACACAACAACGAATGAATAATAGCATTCCTTAATGGTGAATAATGCTTGGGATCTTGCACCTCTTTCAAAAGGAAGAAAACTTGTCAAATGTAAATGGGTATATAGAAATAAGTATGCTTCATATGGAATTTTTTTAATACATAAGGCCCATTTAACTACCGAATTATTTTCTCAAGTTGAAGGAATTGACTATAATGAAACCTTTGCCCCTGTAACCAAAATGAATCACATTTTCCTTGTTCTATCCCTTGTTGACTTACATAAATGGGAAGTCCATCGAATGGATTTTAAATATGCCTTATTGCATGGGGATATACAAGAATAAATATACATGGAACAACCCCTTGGATATGTTCAAAATGACTTCATCCTTGTATGTCACCTCAAGAAATCTCTTTATGGTCTTAAGCAATCTCCCTGAGCTTGGTATGCTAAAATGGATAGATTCATTTTTTACATCGAATTTTCCATATTTCATTCTAACCTCAATGTATATGCCAAGAAAGCAAGAATCCATCTCATAATAATTTTTCTTTATGTTGATGACTATATCCTCATTGGTAGTGACCGTAAACTTTTAACCCATGTGAAATCTAGCCTTAATAATAAATTCGAAATGATAGACTTAGGATATTTATTTCTTTGGCCTCCAAGTATCGTAATCAAAGGAAGGAATTTATCTTTCCCAATCTAATTATGCATGTGACCTTCTTCGTTGTTTTCACATAGAAGATTGTAAACTAGCCCCTTCTCCCTTCTAGTATAGAGTCAAACTTTTTTCCACATGTACTACTCTTGAAGTAGATGCCAATTTGTACCATCAGTTAGTTGGTAGTCTTTTGTATTTGACTCATACTCATCTTGATATTTCCTTTTCTATTGGTCTTGTTATCTGGTACATGCAAACACCATATGAGAGTCAAATGAAAGCAACAAAAATGATACTTCGATATATATTGGTTATAGTTTAGTTTGTGATGCATTACAGTTTAGGGGGGACTCCTTTGTTGGTTGGTTTCACTATTTCTGATTAGGATGTTGACCTCGAAAATCGGAAGTATACCTCATGTCATGTTTTTAGTCTTGGTTTTGGAATTATCACTTGGGATTGTAAGAAACAATAGGTTATTTCTCTTTCTTTGGCAAGAGTAGAGTAATAAGGAATGGTTAATGCAAGTCAAGAAGCCTTGTGGCTTCAACAATTTTAGAGTTTGGATTTCAACAACATCTGAACACCCTCTAATGTGACAATCATAGTGCCATCAAGCTCACAAAATATAAAGTTCAACATCAGTGCAACAAACACATTGAGATACAAATGCACTTCATCAAAAAACGTGTTCATGATCATGTTCTTGAAGCACTTTGTTTCCCTACAGATGATCAAGTTATAGACATTTTCACAAAGTCTCTTACAAAATAGAATTTTTCCAAACTTCAATCTATGTTAGGAGTTTAGGAAGTTGTCATTAAGGGGGGATAGGCTCCAATGCCTCCTTCTTTATCCTATTGTGCCACCTTTGTAAATCATTGAATCTTATCCTAAGATGTTCTTAAGGAGGGATGTTAGGATATTTAGACACATAGGAGTTAGTTAAAATCAAATTGGTATATTCACTTCCCGCTAGCACGTCTAGTTAAGGTGTGGGTTTCATTTTCTAGGAAACCCGAGTTCAATACCCTTACTGTGTGTTTAGTTGGGAGGAGACACCCAAAAATCCATCCATGTTAAGGGTTGGTGCGGCCTAGGTCGGGTGTGATCCCTAGGTGATTTTTACGACTTAGATGCCCCTGGGTTGTGGCTTCTTAGCTAATGGTTGAAATGTTGGCTTCACAAGTGATGGGAAGTTAAAACAAACAAACAAAAAAATCAACTGGGTTTAATGTGTCTTTAGGTAAAAGTGTGTTTCTTTGGTATGAATTTGTAGTTATGTAATCTGAAATCACGATATATTCTAGACATAAAGTGATCTAACCGCTTATATTCTCCTTAATACTAATGGTTATTGATATGTGTCTTAACACTCGGTTGGTCCATGATCTCTATTTAAAGAGCATGGAGGGTCATTTGTTGAAGATCGATTGTGAGAAAATCTTATGTACAATATTTTATTTCTCATTAATATATTGCCTCAAGTGGCCACGTTGGTTGGGACCATGGACTATTTCCCTCTTCAATTGTTTTAACCATGTAATACACTAATGTACTAATATTTGATTTAGTTGTGTGAGCAGTTTCTTAAGGTGTTCATCATGTGTGGAAATACCTTGTTTTGTTGAACATTAGAAAAGCATCAAATCACACATCACTTATCGACAGTGTAGAGGCCACCTCCATCACAACCATGGTAGTTTCTAGGAGCTCCTACAACATGTAATCAATAACGTGTTTGCAGAGACACACGCTAGAACCAGACATTTGTTAGTTTTTCCCAATGTCCTTTATGTGGCAGAAACAACTGGTGGTTTTATTTGACAAAAATCGCGCATGTTTTCCATACTCTTCTAGACTAACAGTGCTTATTCTATATGTCATGTTTGAAGGACTCTCTCTTTGTGTAATGAAGTTGATGAGGTGGGAAAAGGTGTAGATTAATAGTCGTGCATGCTTGCCACATGCTTGTTATATGCTTCCATACAAAGCATTCATTCATATTATTTTATTATTTCTGGACTACAATTCAATCTACCACCAATAAATAAATGTTTGGCGCCATTAATAAACAAATCCATCAATTGATTCTCTTTAAGATGAAATAAATTTATAATACAATGAGAATCTTTAGGTCTATTTTCTCATGCTCTTAAACCCATTTTTTATGATTACCATGTATTATGTAACACAAGAACATTAATAAACAAATCCAAATCCATCAATTGATTCTCTTTAAGATGAAATAAATTTATAATACAATGGGAATCTTTAGGTCTATTTTCTCATGCTCTTAAACCCATTTTTTTTATGATTGCCGTGTATTATGTAACACAAGAAGTTAGTAATATTTTGATTTCACATTTACCTTTGAAATTTTTTTGAGATTTTTGATAATTTGGCCTCTATAACTTATCTATAGAATTTTTTTCTATGCAATTATTAAAATTTATTGATCTGCTTCGACTATTGGTTTTCCCATTCTCTTCACGAGAGAATGGGCATTCAAACTATGTAAATCTTCCATTTCTTTAGAATGTCCAATGCATATTATGCCTCTTCTCAAATCTTGTATCTTCTATGATGTTTTAAGCTTTGAACATTTTACTTTTATAATCGAGCCAAAGGAGTTTATTTGATGTACTATTGAAGTCATGAAAATGAGATATCTCATATTTCAAAACCCCGATTTTAATAGGCATATTATTCCATTCTCAATCAAGATTATCTCATATTTCAAAACCCTAATTTTAATATGCATATACATCATAAATCCCATATATATTCCATTTTCAATCAAGATTATCTCATATTTCAAAACCCTAATTTTAATATGCATATACATCATATATATATATATATATATATATATATATATATTCAAATGATTTATCATACAATTTTGTAAATATAGTTGGGTGAGAACATTGAGCGAGACCCACAATTCATATAGGTAAGGAAACTTGACCTCAAAACCTTTTTCTTGTAAATTACAATTTTTAACCATTTATATTAACTCACCAAATTTAAAATATAAAAAATATATATATCTAAAATAAAATAAAAATTAACATTATTTGAATTAATTTATCAATATATATCTTAATTGATAAAATATTATAAAAACATATATATTATTAAAATAGAAATATTTATATTATAATCATTTCAAAACTTTAAATCAAGATAAAAAAACATAGTATTTAAAAGAACATAAATATTAGTATTTAAAAGAACATAAATATTTGCACTTGTATAGTTAACATCTCAAATATTTACTCTACAAACTATAGAGTTAACATGAATCATGGATACTTAATGATAAAATATTATAAAAACATATATATTATTAAAATAAAAATATTTATTCTCCGGATGGGGTGACAATGAGCCACTTGGTCCACACGCATAGATGGACGAGGCGATTACGAGGGTAGTTAAGGCTTCTCGCCGCCACCCTCCCCTTGTCCAGTCGCGATGGTTCTCATGCATAAGAGTCAAGCCTTAGTGCATTGGGCCTTAATGGAAGCCCAGACTCATCTCCTCAGCTTCATTACAATCTTTGAGATTTATATTACACCTGCACTAATGGCTACCAGAGCCATCAATGCCTCTACTCTTCTGGTCTTTTCACTGTTTGGGAAGTTTTATATGGGGCACTTGGGCCCAAAGCCCAGCATTATTTCATTAATCCTTCTCCGAGATTCATCATGTTCATTCGGTTTTTATGCTTGTCTGGTGCCATGAGAACAAGGCAAGCCCCAATGAGGGTCGACCTACTATAGTAAGTTTGGAAGGCACAACCACCCTGGGCCTACCTCTCGAGCTCTCACGTCAGGCGGAGACCATCCGGGCTCTTTGGGGAAGAACTGGTTTGCACAGGCTCCTTCAGAGCCTTGGCATCACCATGGCCCAGGACTTACCTCTCAAGCTCCAGCTCTAGAAGAGGACCATCTGGGTTTCTCTAGGAAAAATCGGTTCGCGCAGGCTCATCAGCAGCCATGCCCTCCCATCACTGAGAGTCTCCAAGGCGGATGTCTGGTGGAAGAAGCATTTTCACCCAATTGGGCAGAATTCTTGCCTTTCCTCCCTTCCACTGCCCTGGAGTACTAACCTGCCACCTGCACCACTAGTTCATTTCAGAAGTCAGTTATTGCAGGATGCATAGTGGAAGAAGAAGCCTTACCTCTGGAGGACCACTCAGGGCGCAATTATGTTGCCTCCATGGAAGAAGACCCTATCGCGGACTCTGTTGTTGCCTTTGACTCCATCGTTGCCACTTTGGAGGAAAACCGGGCTCAAGAGGACCACAATCACCCAACTCCAGATTCCTACAAACTCTTGGAAGACCACTTGATTTTAATATTTGAGATGAGAAGGGACTTGGCCGAGCAGCAACATCGCTAAAGTTTCTTCAGCAAACGTTTGGACGCCCTATATGATTCCCTGTCAAGCGATCCTGAGAAGAGTCATTTACCAACATGTTGACATCCCTTCACCTTCAGACTCCATCATGATGGAAGCCTGGACTCGCCACATGCATAGCTTCTCACAGGTTTTGTTCTTTGGTTTAATGGCTAAATTTTTGCAAATTTTGTCTATGCTAGTCTTTGGTTCAGGTCTGATAGGCGGTCGGGGCACTCAATCCACCACCTATTCCGGTTTCCATGAGAATGGCAGAATAGGTGGTAAGTCCCCTTGTTGTATCTTGACAGTTGTCGTTTTTTTCTTTAAGCTTTGGAATTGTGAATAATTACCACGCCTATACATCCTGGTTTCCACTATGGTGACAGAACAACTAGCTTATTATTTTTAATTACAAAAAATATATATATTATAATCATTTCAAAACTTTAAGTAAAAATCAAAAGTTTTTCAACTTTACACTCTTATAGTTAAGATCTCAAATATTTACTCTACAAATTGTAGAGTTAAGATGAATCATGGATATTGTAATCATTGTGGATTTAAAATATATACAAATTGAAAAGAATGGTTAAAACAATAAGGGAGAAAATGCACTTCTATCATTGGGTTTTATTGAGAGAAACATCCAGTGGGAATGATGGAGGCATAGGGACTAGCCAGTAATATGAGTGGAAGAATGCATTCTGAAGTGAAATCTAGAAATCCGCCAGATCAATCAATATCCGGTTCAATATGGTGGGGTGAAAGGCGGATACCGGCTAGTGTCCATAGAACCACCGGGCGTAGATCAACTCTTTACTACTAATAGTGAGACTCTACGACTAGTAGTGTGGTAAACAGTCTAATTGGGAACCAGATGCTGACTAGTTTGAATCTGACTCTACGAGACTTGTATAGAGTAGTTATGTCTCTACAGACAGAGTTAATATGAATCATGGATATTGTAATCATTATGGATTTAAAATATATCAAAACATTTTCAAAGATATATAAAGTTTTATAAATCCTTATATGACCATATTTGACATGTGAAGTACTTAATGTACAAATACTTAAAATCATATTAATTATAGTTTTAAAATCGTATTAATTATAGTTTTGGAAAATTATAATTTTTAAAATTAATAAAAATATTTTAAATTAAATTTAAATTTTTGAATACTAATAATAATTTGGGTATTTAAAATTTTAAATATTAATAATAATTTTGAGTATCTTAATATTTTTGTTACACTAATAGTTTGATATTTAAAAAGGTGCAGGTCTAGTTGATGATTTTGATGATTTTAACAATAAAAAAAAACTTTTATAATTTAATAATGATTACCTCTCACTTTATATTATATTTAAACATAAAATAAAAACTTTATTAATTTTTTACCTTTACTTATTTATCTCATATCAAAATCCATGTTAGATACAATATCTTCTTTAAACTTAATTAAATTAAATGAGATTTAATAGCTTTCGCAGTTTTTTTATTAAAAGTTTGGAAAAACAAGTGTATTATCACAAATAATATGATTGATTTAGACCAAATTATATATGTAACTTGGAATAGATTTAGATCAAATTGTATATATAACTTAAAACATAATTGAGAATATAAAACTTTTTCAAAGACGACATAGTAACAAACATGTAATTTTTTAAAGAGCATTGTAAATAAATAATGTTTAAAGATCATTATAATATAATTGGATAGAAATGCATTTTATATTAAGAGTATTTTTTAAAGCAAGCAAAAGCTTACAATATTTAGGATTATTGGCCTAATTTATGTTGATACAATTTTAAGATTTTGATGTGCAACAATGCCATCATGTATAGATAAAATTTAGTCATTTGAAATAATGTGTTGGTGCTATATAAGGAGGTAGAGTTTCACTCTTACCAGACATCTTTGGGCTTTGGGCCATTATCCTATTTTTTTATATTAAAAGAAGAAAAACTCTGAGCAAATTAGAAGCAATTATGTGTCATACTCCATAACCAAAAGATGGTTTCGGCCTTGATAATATCTACAAATAATGCATTGTCCCATGTTAGTCATTGTTGAGATTGTAACAAGTGTATCATTTACTTACAAATAGAATTTAGTCTTGGTCCCATGCATGAGGCAGAAACTAACCCCTCTTGTAGTTTAACCTCGTGCCTCAAAAGCATATTAAAAGTTAGGATAACATAGATTTATTTTAATTTTGGATTTGTTAAATTTTTAAAAATAAAACTACTTTGTAAATTTTAACATTTTTGTATTTAAATAATTATTTAATAAACCTTAAAGTTTGCATATTGTAAATTTGTATAATTTTTGGCTTTGTGAAAAAAAGTTATCTTTGATGCTTTTATTACTTTAATGATTCTATATGGTTGTAAGATTTGGAATGTAAGGGAAAATTGAGTAAACCTAGAAGTGTTTTATAATAAATATCCGTAAAACAAAATGCAATATAGCATATTCTATCCTAATTTTAAAAGATGGGGTTTTATTCATTGAGGGCAAGGATCTATGATCATATAGTTAATATACAAGCACAAGTTAATTAACATGAAGAACAATATGCTTCCTATCACTCCTTCAAACATTTATAAAAGTCACTCAAGACTCAAAATGACATTCTACCATTAAAATTGTCCTTCAATGGTTTCTTAAAGAACCTCATGTTTTCTTAGATGATATTAGATCAACTTGTTCAATTAAAGTTGTAGCATCATTAAAAGTAAATGTAAGTTTTGCAAAAATTGTTCTCAAACAAAGCTTTAAGAGTCGTGCTAGCATTAAAAATAGATCTAGATATTTGTATATTAAAATGAATGTGTGTCTATTGTACTAATTAAGTAGTGTTCTTTCATGCATGTTTCAATTGATGCTAATGTTGATTTGATTTTATTATAATGCTATTATCTTTTTTTCCCAACCTTTCATTGTGTTATTTTCATATTTTTCCCTTGAGTTTTTAAAAAACTGTAGATAGTTTTTATGTGTTCTCTACTTTCCCAAAACAAAAGAACGTTGAAATAGTTGCTTATCATAATAAATTTACTTGTTGAGTTGCAAGAAAATACATTGTCTTCTATTGGAGCATATAGGAACAAGTCTTCTTGACAATGTTGTAGTTTCTAGCAATAGACATTGAAGGCAAGGTATGCACATTTTTCCAATATGTAAATACTAGGAGTGAGTGGTGTTTACTTCTATGGTGATCCAAAGAAAACTCTATTTGTGTTGAATTTGCTCTTTTTTGTACAAGACAAAAGTAACTAGGAGAAAAATGGATCCAATTAAAACTTGAAGTAGAAAATAAGAAAAGATAAAATGAGTGCCTAAAGAAAACAAGTTTATTAGACATCAAAAACATGACATTAAGGTTATTTAGAAAAATACATCCTACTATGCTTAGACAACTTTGCATATTCTCCTGGAGATTATTTGTTTGATGCTCTGAAAGTCCAACATAATAGATACACATCTATAGAATTGAGAGAAGGTACAATACAACATTTGAAAGTTGTTTTACAAAATAATGATACAGAAGCACCAATATCTTATAAACATGAATTGAACACAAATTTATTGATGGAAATGCATAATGTCAATGATTCAGATATTTATTTGGAAAGAATGTCAAAGGAAGCTTTGATTATTCTACCACCAGAATATAGAGGCCTGTAGGGAGACATTTTTTGCATATATTGGTTGCCAAAATGGCTCAAAATACTTATAAGAATTTGGTCGAAGAAACAAATGAAGCCATACTTACATTTTAATTCAACTTTTTTTTGTTTGCTAGTTTTTCTGTGAGCTGCGAGACTAGCCTGTGGTTGAGAAACCATGACTCTATTTTAGTATAGGGGGGTCGCTCTTCATGACTTCCTTAACCAATGGAAACCATAGATATATACTTTCATGCTGCTAGCTATGAATACCAAATAGGGAGGAGAGGGTGCCTCTAGTTCTTTAGTTTCATCCTTTCACCAGATTCGTTTGACTCGAGCAAGGGCATGTAAGCCGTCAAAATCACCCGAGGATCGCACCCGGTCTGAACCACACCAACCCTTAACATGGTTGGATTTTTTGTCCCCATAGGTTTCGAACCGGTGACTTTAACATCACGGAGTGCCTTAACAACACACTCTGTCACCAACTGTCCTACACCCCGGGGACTACATTTTAATTCAACTTTAAGCAAAAACACATATGGCATATTGTTTCATGATGACAACCCTCTTGTTGGACATTTTGAACCACTCTTGTGAAAAAGACAAATTGGCACCATCAATAGTCATGAACACAATGAAGAGCCTATGAAATATGAAAACATAGAACAACAATGGGCATAGATAAAAAAGAACAAGATGTTAGCAAATGGACTTGAACAAGTTCATGAATCCAATAGTGCTTATGGTGAAAATCCCCTTTGAAACCATTTGTCATTTAACACAATACAAATATGATGTGCCTTTCTTGTGACGCATATTGGTGCAAAAATTTTCCAATGTGGTGATGCATAATGATTCGTTTGCAATTATATGCACACAACAATATTATTATCAAAATTTATATATAGAAATATGTCCCAAGGGTGGCAAATTGGAAAGCATATATTGTGCATTTGGCATTGCCATATGAGAAAGGAAACATAGAAGGTGGTATTTTTGTTTATGACTGGATAGCCTATATTTGGGACATAGAAATATGCTTATGGTTTGCTAAGACAACCATTATGCTAACTAAATTCCATTCAATCAAAAAAGAATCAAAGATATTTAATGTTATTTTGTATAAAAAAACATAGGGCATTTTCATTTTGAGGGCCCATTACAACAAATATGAGAAACAATTTTTAACATGAAGCCAATATTGTCTCCTAAAAAATATAGAGAGAGAAGAAAAGTTTATCTCTTCAGTCTCTTAAATAAATGATTAGGAACAATGTTGTGCCACAACAAGAAGTAATGACATTTGATCTAGAAGGAGTTAAAATAGAAAGAAAAAAAAATGAAAATGTTATTAGGGAAGAATTTAAATTGTTCAAACAAGGGAACAATGATCAAAAAATAGAAAACAATTAGGCTTTCCCATCAAAATAAGGAAGAACAAGAAAACATATGAGCAAGCATTTGATAAACATGTCATTGGCATGTCTATGTACAATCGTTTGGCTTGCAATCTCACTTTATTTAGAAAAGATGTAGTAAACAACAAACAAATATTTATACAGAAAGTTGACATTGAAAGAGAAAAAACAAAATTGAAAGGATGCACAAGTGACAATTTAGAAAATCAATACACTTGCAAACCTTGTCAAAACAATTTGTGGCATGATGAGATTCCCAAATTTCCATGTCCACAAGATATTGGATGAAATAAGTGCATATGCATAATTAAGCAACTAAACGAATTAGAGGAAAGGATAATAGCATTGAGATTACCTTTCTTGCAAATTTGAGAGCTAGGTAAAAAATATAGAGGGAAACAAGTGGGATTAATTGGAGATGTACCCAATGTGCATAATGACACATCTCGAATTCAACATGCTCTACCTCATGACATAAAACAAACTGACTCACTTGTAGTTAAAATAAAGAAAACTGTATGCTACAAAAGTGCTTATGCTTTTGGTCGCATTCATGTACACATGGTCATGAAAGAATTAAAGTGACTATGCAAAACCATACTCTATAAAATGAAGAAAGTTGTTATAAATGACAATTGGAAACAAATTTTTAACTAGGAAAAAGATGCATATGCAACTGACAATGATAAATAAATTGACAAGGACATCAATGAAAACATTGAAGAACCAATAACAAAGACACTACATGGATTCATGAATTCACGTAGTATATATGATATTCAAAACAATCAAAATACACATTGCTCCCATTGATGGCTACATGCCATTAGGAATTATTAAAGATAGATATTAAGAGGAAATGATATTCCCTACACTTTTCTATGGAGAAAAATGACTAGACGATGTTACAAAAATATTTATGTATAAAAAAATTGCTCAATGGGAAGTATTACACAAAGACCATGACTTTTTGTACCACATCATTGATTTGTTTTACAAGGTAGTTCACATTATTCTTAAGAAAGTGTTCAATTGTACTTGGATTAGAATATGAAAACGAAATTTGAAGGGAAGAAAACTACTAGCAAGGATGTTAAGTCAAAACCAAATTTGGATACGATACTCAAATCAGACATTGGTTACAAAGATCTAAAATCAAATTGCATATCACCATATTACTTTCTAAGTTTACTTAGGAACCTTCATTCAACGATACGACAACTAGGACCATCGATGTTCTTTGTATCCTTTAGTAGTGCAGAACATTGTTGGAAACCATTAATGAATGTATTAAAACATATAAAAGAAAAAAACAAACCACCTATTGAAGATGACATACAAGAGAATGAAATTGAAACATTGATAGGAAATGATCCACTAACTTGTGTATGATACTACAAAAACATGATAAACTCTCTACAACAACTAATTTCTCATGATTACAAATACTATGGGGAGATGAAAGACCATTTATTTATAATAGAGTTCCAAAGTAGAGGAAGTCAACATGACCATGCATTTCTATGGATAAAGGATGCACCAGTCTATGAAAGAAATGTAAATGTTGAAATAGAGGAATTTGTAGATAGATAATTGTCTTATGATTCAAGAATACTTGCAAATGATCTTAAAACAATTCAAGATCATCATTGCACAAGATTTCGTAGGAAAATGAAAAAATTTCACTGTAATTCAATTTCCTTGTTCCTTCAATGAGAAAGACAAGAATACCTTAACCAACATAATTTAACAATGATACAACAAAGAAAAATTCAAAACTGATTTTTGGCACTCTAGAGTATGTTAAATACAATGAGACATTTTTTTGTAGGTTACAAATCTCAACGAAAACCCATGAGTACTTCCCCTCATTTCAAGGATGGTACCCAGGGTAAACCCTAGAATATTCAGGGCCCAAGGATAGTCAAAAATAGGGCTCAAAGCCATTACAATAATATACTCATTATGACCTCAATATGTCACTTGCGAGAATTGAACCTATGTGGGGAGGATAACAATCATTCCTCCCAACCACCAAGCTAAACCCAATTGAAAATACAATGATACATACATCTTTGATATTTTCTTAGAGAGATTGGATTTGAAAAAATATGAATACATCGATGCAATTAAATGTAGTTTAAATCAAATAACAATTTTACTAGAGAGAAGAGTAGTAGACATATGGACTAATAGTTTTTCTCATCTTATTATAGCAATTTGGAATGTAGACACGTATTCTCATTTTGTACTTGATTAATACATTGCAACTACATATTGTAGGTCATACATTAAAATATTGATAGAACAATGACAATGTCATTTAAGCATATATGAGAAGAATACCAAAAACTAAAGCTCTATGACATACAAACAATAAGCAATCTTGGAAAAGCTTTGCTAAACTTGCAACAAATGTATACACAACAAGATGCGTATATTGTTTTGTATCTATTATTGAATACAATATCAAGGAAATGTATAGTTATTAATATTTCACCCAAAGACCAACGATCAATTATTCTAAAAAAACTAAAAGATATGCAATGAGAACCAAACAATTCAGAATACATTATATGTGCATCAATCATTGATTTCTATGTGAAACGCCCTATAAACATTGAAAATATATGCTTGGTATAATTTTCATCAAGTTATACAAAAAAGCGAAAGAAACGAAGAAATAACGATAGGTCATATGTCATTAAATACATGAGATACAATGAACATAAAGACCCAGACAATTTCTGTAGAGAACAATTGATTTTATATGTTCCATACATGCTTGATGAAATCATTTATAAGAAACATTATTTAACTTGTAAGAATGCCTACATGATCTTGGAAGAAACCATAACGCAAAATGAAAAAA
>ML786466.1:375815-393445 GCA_009831015.1 Picea engelmannii | reverse complement strand
TCCAAAGAAGACCTTAAAGCATTGGAGACCCATCGAAGGAAATTGTTGGATGATCATGAATTTGATTGGTGTCTGAAGAGAGGGGCCATCTTGTTAGATAAAGGGGATGAAAACACTAAATTCTTCCACGCATATGTAAAAGGTAGGAAAGCGTTTAACACTATCTAGTGTTGGTTGTGGAGATTGATTATCTTCCTGATTAAGATGTTTGTTTCGGTTGTGCTTGGACCCCATTCCATAATGGGGTAGTGTGGGGGGGCTTTCCCCCCCACAACTGTCTCCAAGGGGGTCCAAGGGGGGTGACGACAACTTTTTTATTCCCCCCCTAGTGGGGGATTCGGGGGAAGTACCCCCAAAGTGAAATATTGGGAAAAGTTTCCTTGTAAAATATTGTAATTTAGTATTCAATCTAGACCATTCATTATAAGGTCGCAGATCTGACGGTGGAAGTTATTTTTAGGGTTTTTTAGCCTAGAAGGAAACCCTCTCTTATGAGGGAATTATATTGTGGTTGTGTATTATTGCGATGTTGTATTCTAAGAGAGGAGACTGCGAGAGAGAAAAGAGGAAGTTACATCAATTAAGTTGTAGGTTGTATCCCTTCATTTTGCTGGATAATAAATAGGAAGGACCTGGAAATTTGTCTGGTGGATGTAGCCCACACTGGGTAAACCACGTACATGTGGGTCTCTATTGTATTGTGTATCTTCTTTGTTTAATTTCCGCATTTGTTTTATTTTATTGCTCTGTGATCCTATTTTTCTAACATATGGAAGCTCAAGGGACAAGGGGACACTTTTGTCTCCTCATTCGAAGGGCTGGCCAAGATGGGGAAAAACCATTTCCAAAATATTTTCAAGGCGGATCGGAATACCAATAATGTAAGAATTATAAGGCTAGCTCTTTTTTTCCTAGATTTGTTGATAAGGAAGGAAAAAAAGATATTTTTCTGAAATTACTAAAGAAGAACTCAAAGAAACGCTCCACAGCCTACAAAAAGATAAAAGTCATGGACCAGACGGGTGGACTGTAGAATTCTATGTGGGGTTATTTGACCTATTAGGTGCTTACCTTCTGAAAGTAATTGAAGAAACTATAAGGAATGGGATAATGCACGCACCTATAAATTCAACCTTTATTGTTCTCATCCCTAAATTGGGTGAGCCACAAACATTCGATGACTTCATGCCTATCTCTCTTTGCAACTGTCTCTACAAAATTGTGGCCAAAATTATCGCTCGAAGGTTAAATCCCATTCTCTTGGGCACTATTTATCAAGTTCAATTTGGTTTTCTTAAAGGTCATTAGATTCATGAAGCAATTGGTGTGGCATAGGAAGGTCTCCATAGTCTAAATACCTCCATATCTCGGGGGGGAATCCTGGAAATTGACTTATCTAAAGCCTTTATTCGGGTCAACTTGTCTTATCTCATGCTCCTTCTTACTCACCTGGGGTTCGAATTTCCCTTTATAAAATGGGTGATGGCGTGCATAACCTCGATCTCCTTTGTAGTTCTTATTAATGGGGTTTCCTCCCCCTTCTTTCAATCTAAGTGTGGCCTAAGACAGGGCTTTCCTCTTTCTCCTCTTCTATTTTTTTTGGCGGTAGAGGGTCTCAGTCGTGCTCTTGCACAGGAATTCATCTAGGGGGATTGTCAAGGAATTTCAATTCCCCTGGCCATAAAATTACATATATTATCTTTGTAGATGATGTGCTCATTTTCTGCAATGGGAGTTTAAGAGATGCGGAAAAAATTGCAAAAATCATCAATTTGTTTCAGACGGCCACTGGTATGACTATTAATGCTCAGAAATCCACCATCTTGTTTTCTGGATTGGAGATGGAGGCTGTCAATTTCTATCAATCCCTCGTTCCTCTGTTGACTCTGGACTTCACAGAAGGAATAAAATATTTGTGTTTCCAGCTAAAAAAAAATGATTATCGAAAGGTTGACTTCCACTAGATATTGGAAAAACTCAAAAAATGACCAAAAGGTTGGAGCTTCAAGTGGTTGTCAAGGGAAGGGAGGCTTACATTGGCCAAATCTATATTTCAAGCTATCCATGTCTACTGGATGTCCCTGGCCTAGATTCCAAAATGGATTCTGGAAAAGGCCAAATGGATTTGTTTCTGTTTTATCTAATCTTGTTTCTGTTTTATTTGGTCTGGCCCTCAGGATAAGTATACTCCCCCTTGAGCTAAGTGGGATTGTCTTGCCTTCCTGAAATCCTTAGGAGGATGGGGACTGAAAATTATATTTTTGTTCTCAAAATCACTAGCAACAAAATCAGGATGGAGACTTCTCTCATCTTCCAGCCTATGGGCCACAGTCATGGAGAAAAAATATATACACCCAGATTCCTTAGAATACTGGATTTGGAAACCAATAAAATCCCACCCAAATTGCTCCATTATTGGGAAGGCGGTTATCTCCTCCTTCCTAGTGATCAGTGATGGTTTATCTTGGAGAGTGGGAAATGGTAATCGAGTTCGAATAGGGGTTGATCCTTGGTCGGGATGTGGAATTTCTCATATTCTTCCTAATGATTTAATCAAAAGAATCCACACTCAAGATATTCACTTCTTATCTTAGGTAGCGGATCTTGCCTCCTCCTCTCTCTAGAAACAAGGATGGATGAGACCAGAAACTTTGGGCTTGGACGGTAATATTTCTCTCCCATGGTTCAATTATATATCGGCACTCCAGTCATTCCATATCAGGATTACTGAGAGAGAAGATGAACCGATGTGGCAGAAGGCTCCTCATGGGGTATACACCCCAAAAATGGGTTATGTTTCTTTATCTATCGATCTCATTCAAAGGGAGACATGTTGGTGGTGGTGTGGTCTGTGGAAGCTGAAATGTCATCTGAAGGAAAATATTTTCATGTGGTGTGCCATCTACATTAAAATTCCTACTTGGGAAAACATGTGGAAACGTTGCATTGACAGTCTTGGTTGGTGTCCACTTTGTAAAGGAGATAATGAATCTAGCACACACATCTTCTTATTTTTCTCCCTCTCCATGCAAGTATGGATCGATTTATCAGCCCTTCTAAATCATGTGGTAGTTTGGGATGGAATCAACATAGAGTTGGCTTGGAAATATTGGCTTCAAAATCCTGCCTATAAAAGTATTAAAGCTTTGCCTCCCATTGTATGTTGGGGAATCTGGTTGGCCCGCAACAAAGTCGTCTTCTAGGACTCACCCTCCCTCCCAGAAATTATAGTTGCTTCGGACTCTTGATTTTCTCCCACTTCCTTCAGGAAAAATACCTTCCATCCATCCACATTATTCAACCTGAGAAAATCGACCACTCCAGGCCCTGGGCTTACTTTGATGCTGCCTCTCGGAATGAAAATCAACATTGTGGAGGGGGAGTTTTCCTATTCCTCTCGACCGATCACTCCTTCAAACTTAAAATGGGACTGGGGTCGGGCACCAACAAATTTTTTGAACTCATATCATTAAAACTTCTGCTTTAATTTGTCGAGGAAAAGGGGGCCTGGTACATTCAATTGTTTGGAGAATCCATGAAAGTTATTAATTGGTCTCGAAAAGCTCAAATTTGTCACAATATATTTGTGTTTCCTATTTTGGAAGAGATATTCAGGTTTCTGGAGTCATTTGATTCTTCCTCACTCAAACATGTTTACAGGGAACGAAACCAACTAGCAAACACTTTATCAAAAGCAGGGATCCTTCTCCCTTTTGGGGAATGGCACATCACTGAAATAGTGGGGGAAGATTTTTTTTAGTACTTCCACAGGCCTTTCATAGAGGTTATGTCTCTCACATAATAGCAGTAGTCTGAGCCATCAACTCTACCATCGTCATATACATGATTTTCTCCTTTTTTTTCTATATCTATATGATGTACGGCCATGCACCCGAATTCTATTTCAGAGTTTTGTACTGTCAGACAAGTTTTTCTAATGTTGTTCAGTTTTCATGATTAGTTTATAGATGTTGTAATCTCCCGATTGTATTTTTTGGAGACTAAGGGACATCTACTAATGTTTTTTCTTCTAGTGACAACCTTGATCATCTATTTCCACAAATGAATGCGTCTAAAAGCACCTACAAAATGTAATTTTGTCTCTTCAAATGAATAAAATTACGCTTTATTTCTGTGGAAAAAAAAAATTGCAACAGATAACAAACAAATCTACTCCAAAAATGAGAACTTAAATTGACTACATTTGGGAAAATTCGGTTTTTAATCATTGTGAAATTGGTGTATTAAATGTATATTGGAGTGACCATGATGCAATCCATGCTTTGTTACATTTAATTTAAATTTCGCATCAAAGGCTCAACTTCATGTTCATTCATATTTCAAAAATGCAAAGGCTAAATAAAATACAAATATTTCAATTTGATTGTAGTTACATTGGCTCTTCTCATTTGTTCTTTGCTTTTACAAATTTGGTCATTTCATTTTATGCAACACTGAAAAAAAAAAAAGTATTTAAAATGAATACTTATGCCTTGTTAGAAATTAGTCACCTAATTTACTTATTATTTTCTTATGTATATAAATTAAAATATATTTTTCGAATGAGTGTAGCTCAAATGGTTGTGAGTAAACCTTGTCACCTTGATCACTTGAGTTCAATTACTGTTTATGACATGTTTGCTTTTAGTGATTGGATTGTTGTTGACTTGGCAAGGTTTCCCTCGCATATATTACCTATAAAAAATAAAATGTTCCTCTACATTTTTACTTTTATGTGTCGATGATTGATTGGGTTCACTCTTCCCTTTCTCCTATTATATGGAAAAACTTATTTTAAACTTGAATAATTTTTTTCTTATGTAATTTTTGTTTTAAATTACAATAAAAAATTTAATGTAGTTTTAAGCTCAAATATACTTATTAGTCAAATTTATTTTAGTCTTTATTTTAAATTAAAATAAACTTGTCTTAGATAATTTTCTTATTTATATAAATTAAATTTTTCTCTACCTTTTACTTATTTGAGTACTTACATCTCTTTCTTTTCTAACATTATGTTAGTGATGTATTGCACATTTTAACACAATTTTACTTTTCAAGGTTGGAGACTTTGCAACTGCTTGGTTACCTGAATCTCATACACAATCTTCTTGCCAATTTTAAAACTTTGGAACCTTTGAGAGTGATCAAGACATTAAGGGAATTGAATATTGCTTACATCAATATCATGGCACATTATGTCAACTCCATGAGGTATAAATTAGAGCACATTTTGTCAACTTGACGAGGTATTATTTTCCTTCTCCACTGAATAATTCCTCTATCAGCAATGCAAACATGAACAAAGACACAGATTAGGAGAATCTAGAAATTTCATGGGAATTACAATAACATCTAGTGGCCAGCATTTGAGACAGCTTGATATTGTTGGCATTCATGTTAACTATGAAAATTGTAAAAGCTTGTTGACGAAAACACTTTATATACTAAAATAGCTCAATTGCACTTATATAAATTGATGCAGTTCATCTCAGTATAGCATATTTATGATTTGCAACCTCTGAATGAAATACAATTACATGATTGAGCTTGGTGATATGGTTGACTCTCACATCTTTGATGACATTCTATATCCTACTCAATTATGAGGAAATATGAAATTTTGTATTTATAAATATTTTCAAGGGGAAATTCAAATTAGTGTTCGAATTGTGCTTCTATTTATGACAAGAATGCTCAAAAGTGATTCCTTGGTGTTCTTACCACTTGTATCCAATTGAAATAGTCCAAATGGTGACCATAGTTAGTTCAGAATTTGCAATTATGTTCAAGACAAAAAAAAAATGAAGTTTACAATTTGGTGGTTGTTTACATGGTTCTATCTATAGTGATTTAGTCATTTGTAATGGTCTAACAAAGTTCAAGTGGAAGTACTAATTCAACAAGTATTGACTTTATACACGAAGTTGTTGGTTAAGGCCATGGTTTTGGGTCTATATTATTTGTATTAACCTTCTTTAATTATATTAATTTATATGTCTTCATCAATTTTAGTGTTTATAATTCTTGATGCAATGACTCTAGATGATAACGCGGTATTTCTTTATAGTTAAGTTGTTATCTTTTAAAATTAGTTTTATTAGTTTTTAAAAAATAATTTAATGTCATATGCAGTGGCCTAAAATCTATATAACACTTAGGCTTGACTCTCAAAAGTCATTGTCATTGATGATAACATAAATATGTTATATTTTATGTTGTTGTCTCTATGGTTGTCAATGATGATCTATTAGGAAAATTTGCTTACCCCTCCAAAAAAAGGAAAAACAAAAATGACATTTTGTTAGTTTGTTCATTGTAGCAACAAAAATGACTTATCATAACATAGATTACAAGACAATATACAATGATGACAACCAACCATCAAAGCAGTAAAATGTTTATCCTTTCGCAAAAGGAAACTTCTATTTCCCTTGCATATTACTTCATTATAAAAAAAAATGGATAATAGCACTGAATTATTTTATAAATTATTTTTTGAATAATAGCATTGAATTATTTAATAAATTAAATGTTGATATAAAAAAACATTTAATTTTTTTATGAATTAATTTATAAAAAAAAAATTATTAAATAAAAAAAAATAACTCCAAATGTGGATTGTGTCCACAAGCAAACCAAAGACAACCCAATCTCATCTTCGATATTTCACATATGCATGAGGAAGTCAACCAATGTTTTCGAAGGAAATGTTCTAGTGCTATATGGTCCTACTTCCTTGAGAACCTCAAACTCTCCACCAAAATTCCAAGTTATGAATTTTGATCTTGTTGACATGCATGGCCAAATTACAATAATTCTGAACATTAATGACAAGCTCATATCATAGTGTTTGCTGCATTTTTCTCCTAGTAACGGTGTTTGCATAATAGGATTCAAGATCATTGAAAAATATATATGAAAGAGGATATGTTAGGTGTTGCATTGTGCTAACTCCAACCTCTATAATTGAAAAGATACCATTAGTTTTTGTTGAACATAAGCTTGACACTCCAAACTACAATTAATGCGCTTTTGGAAGCAAAAGACGATTACTCAGTAGTTAAATGCAATGATTGTTTTAGGAAGTCATCAAAGCAATCACCAATATGAAATGTATATGGAAGATGATGAAACAACACATGACTCTGCCATAGTGAGCATTGCAATCCAAACATCATTTTTACATGTTGCACTTTAATTTTTTTGCATGAATGTTGGTAAAAAATTTGTTTGGGTCGCACAAAATTTCTAATGTCAATTTTTCGATCGAACTCTTTAACCTTTTCGGCCGAAAAAATAACATGCACTTTCGATCGAAATAGTTTTTCAGAAAACTAAAAAAAATTAAATCTAATGGCACCCTTGACATCCATCCACCGGATATGGTTCTGATTGTTATTCATTCAGCGAAACGTTAGTCATTCCATTAAATCTAACTTTCGGTGGAACACCTACAACTATGGCAGTGTTCAATACTGTGAGTTCTCTCCAACTTACTCCAACTTTGGAAGGAGAAGACTTTTTAAAATACTAAGTCTAGTTTCAAAACTAATACCAACTTTTTTAAAATTGAATCTACTTTCATTTCATACAATTTGTATTCAATTTAATTGTCTTTTAGTAATTTTAATTAATTTTATAAAAAATGTGTGCATATTATTTTTAGATGACATTATGATTCACTGAAATGAAAAATCAATATCTGCAATAATAGACAGTGGAAAATTATGGAAAAATTGTATTACAAAACCTTTCATTGTCATCTTCAAAAGGGTATTTTTTTATTTTACTTTTAAATAAAAAAAATTATGGAAAATACATGGTGTCATACTAAACGTGTTTAAAATCCACAACTTTTTTAGATAGGTCAAATTCAAAAAATTGTAGTAATTATAATATTCATCCGTTAAATTCAAAACTATATTCATACATTAATAGAGTCTATTTAGATTGCTGCAGCATATTTTGTTTTTCATAAACAAAAGTTTAATAATGAGTACATTCATGCCCAAACGCATAACTCATTATCATTCCCTTCATTTTTAAAGAACATGTTTTCAGACAAATGCTAAATTGACATATCAAATGTCCATAAACAAAAAATAAAAAATAATCAATAGAAAAATAACAAAATTCTTGACAAGTTTTGTTCTTACTATAAAGTGAAATTCTAAATAAATAAATACATAAAATTGTTTACCAGAAGTTGAAAAACTTGTGAAAATATAATTTATTTCTCAAAAAACAAGGAAAATAAACACTGACATTCATGATTTTACCCATTATATATATCATACTTTCATGTTTATCTGATCACATTCATTTACATCTCTCCAATGTTTACTAGGTGCACTTGATCAACCATTAAAAATAAGCATACATTGAAATACAACAACTTATAGCAATAGGAAAAACAGCCATGCTCATCTTCCAAAACATGGTTAGGAATGGGTCAAAGGGATCCCACAATATATAAACAAGTCTCTCTAGCTTCCTTGAGTTGCTCAATGATGATTATGCAAAATATTATTTACAAATTCTTGCAAAAACAAATGTTCAGACAAGTTTTCAGTCGCATGTTTACTATTGAAACAAATTTCCTTCTACAACTATTTTCTTTTGTTTTTTTAGATTTTCATCATGGACTAATAAAAAACCTATGACCATATTTAAAAAAAAAATGTTAAAAATCATTGGAGTACTCAAGCCAAGTAATGTATTTTTGTCTCCATTCAAGCCATTCTACAATGAATGGAAAGAATTCATTATAACAATAGATTTTTCAATAGATGCCAAGTTATATCGCACAAAATTTGTCTGCAAAACATCATATTCATATGAGCACATCCTACAATATACAATGCACAAAACATATGACAAGATCAACTGCACTCTATCAAAGAAACTCCTCCAACAATTATTCCCAAAACTTGTTCAAATATCATTTCCACAATTATACAAACAGAACATTTCAGAAACTATTTTCTTGTTAGTAGGGTTCTCCATAAATGGAACTTTTACAATTACAATGGATAACATCATTGTTGATGTGAAAAAAACTTGACATGCTTCCATAAATACATGTAAGTTCATTCACATTACATAATTATCAAAACCAAAAAAGTATTTTGCAATATATTTTCATTTTCCCTTTGCAAAACTTATTTCTAATTGGCTTGTTTGTATTCTTGATTTTTGTAGATACCGCATGGTACTAAAAAACAAACTACATCTAAAAAGAAATGTTGAATTGTTTTTAGTGAAAATTGAAATAGTGTGTTTTTTGAGATATATTGCAACAGTTGAGCATACGTAATACGTAGAATATTATACATTATCATCTTTTTAAATCATTTTGATAAGAAATTTATATTGAAGAACATAGCTATTACATAAAATATTTAACTTTGAGATCTTTTCAAATCATTTTGTTAAGTGATTTGTATTGAAGATGTCTACTTTTGCTGGACTGCTTTTGTTATTGCAATCACAACACACAGTTTATCGTGTATTAAAGTACTCTACAATTATGATTATTTAGAGTTTTTGCTTCAAAAATATTGGATTCCCAAGGTATGCTTAAAACTTTTGATTGATTATTAACTCCATTAGTGAGAAATCATGTGAAAAGATAAAAACAATTAGGGAACAAATATCGGGTCATCTTTTGTTATGTAATTATATTGATCTAGGTTTTAATTTATAATCACTTACATGTATGCCCCAACTTTAACAAGTCAAGTTGTTTCATTAACCCCCATTTAGATTTTGCACTACCCTAAATGCCCTTTTTTAATTCCTCAACCCTATCTTGTCCAATTGGAGTTAGTGTTATCAACCCAAGGGAGTTCTAGTGATGGTTTTAAAGGTTTTCTGGACAATTATCGGTATAAGAAATCCTCCTTCATATTTGTTGCATATATATAAAAATTGGGGTTAGTTGATGTGGGTTGTAAAACATTTTGTCTTGGAATTATATTGTCCTAGATAAAAAAAATTGAGTTGGTCCAATATGAAATTATCACTAACAACTGTCTTATAATTTTTCTGGTTGGAAAATTCATTGTATGATTGAGGGAATTTTGGTTGATTTCAATGGCCACATTTATGCTATGTTATTTTCATTGCATGTATTCTACTTGTAAGATCATATTCAGTATATACAACATTCATTAAAGATATATCATTTCCTATTGTGAAGTTATTTTATGTTTTTTGGCTTGAAATTGATAGCAACCCTGTAGTTGATATAATTGAGCATTCCTGAGCTTGTTCTACCACATTCGTTTGTTCTCCACTGGTAGATTATTAATAAAAACTTATTAAATTTCTTTATGGATTGAATCTATGAATTTAAACCTAACATCTGTAAAAAAAAAATGGAAACTTATGGTTGGCTAGAATATCTTAGACAAATGCCCACTGTTGTTCCTGAGTCTGTACTTAAGGCTTAGAAGTACAGTGTCAAGGCATCCGAAAGTGGGTGAAAGATGGAGAAGAGAAAAACGTCAACCTTCGGCAAAGGAAACTAGGGAAGATTTCTACGTTGGCGTTGTCTAGCTTCCAACTGTTCCTGGATAGTTATATCTTGTTCAATGGCTGCCCATGAACGTTCAAGTTCGACCCGGTTTGTAGTGGTTTTAAGAATTGTGTCGAAAAGGTTTAAGGCAATGTGTGTTTGGTCCGATAGTCCGGGTTCGATATTAGGCTGTGTTGGTACAGGGACATTCATGGAGGAACAGTAAAAGTGGAAAAAACTTCAGAGTGAGATTAAGTGTTGTCTCAATTTGGTCGTATAAAAGAGAATTTACGGTTTTAGGAATAAAATAGGTATGCAAATCAAAGGCTCTTTCCCGTAACTGTATTATATTTTAATAAAAGGTGTGAGGTGGGAGAAAAACATTTAGTTGTCTATAGTGTAAGGCTCCTACTAGGGGAGAATATCACGAATAAACAGAAGAGGAAAATGAAAGGAAATAACCAATGTAGCAGAGAATATATGTAGAATTCCAAAAATGCAGACTGGTCTTACACCCGCTGATAGCTGGTACAGAGGAAAAATAGTAAACAATTACAGAAAACCAAAATTCATTCGTTATAGTAGTGGTCGTACTAAATTATAACGAAGCACATCAATTAGGAATATGAAATTAAACGAAATATGAGATACAAGGAAACAAACTTGTAACACAGTCGTGACGGAATTGAGAATCTTCAGATTTGCTTGTATTAACTCTCAAATGTAAAAAACTCTGTTACAATCGACACAAAAAGGTCCAGCCTGGTCCATTTCTTTCTGTGGTATATTTATACAATTTTACAAGTAAGATAGAATCTCAATAGTCACAAAATTTTGGTTATGACAGGGAGGAGAGAAAGCGCTCCATTTCTCCTTCTCTGTCTTCACTTGGTGCCAGACGTTTTTCTTTGCGCGGGCTCGGTACAGGTGACGCATCTTTCAACTAGCTGAGATATTATCCGAGACAGTTCTACTTGACAGCTGGCTTTGAATAAGTAACATTCTCGAGCTAACTATTGAAGACTGTCTTCTATCTGTCCATCTATAATGTTGATGGTGCATAATTGTGTGTTGGGCTTAATCATGCATTTATCTACTTGGACTATGTCCACCATAGTCATCTGAGAGATATCAGCCGAAACTCTTTCTTATTTTTCCTTCAGAGCAAGCGAGATCCTTTCCACATTCATTTGCATCAACGTTTCGGCGTTACCTCCACTGTCAATACCCAGCAGATCGTCGTCTATAGAATTAAAGGCCTCCTCTAAGGAATTTGTTATATTTTGGGCTTGCTGCTTGCCTTCGGCGATGTTATGCTCCCATTCCTTTAATAGAATGTTTCCTCTGGTTTGCTCTGAAATAGTGAACCTGGGAGTACCTGTCGAAACCCTGTTGTTCGTAGCTATCACAGCCTCCTGGAAGGCGACCCGAGCTGCTCCTGCATCCCTTTCTCTGGCAGATAAGTTCTCGAAAACCTGATTTACCAGCAAACAGTTGTCTCGGATCACTTCTATCTTGGCGAGCAAATTTTGTTGTGCCGCAAAGACTTTGCTCCAAATCTCGCTCACCTGGGATTTGAACATCCCGATGTTTATCATTCCTCTTTCGGCGGTCTCCACCCTAGCCTGCAATTGTTTGATCAAATCCCTCTGCTGGCTCGCTTGCATCCTACCATCTCGGACCACCAGATGTGCTTGCTCGAGCTTAGTTTTGAGCATCTCTATTTCATTTTTATCGGTCAATCTGGCCTGCTCTATTCCCACACTCGCCTGGTCTTTAGCAGTCTCTGTTGTTGTGGCCAGTCTGGCTTCAAGGGTCCTAATTAGGCGATTTTTTCTTTTAAGTTGGTTCTTTAAGAGCCCGATCGAGAATTGATTTGTCGAGGCATATGCTCCTAGTGTCCCTGCTATTTCAGTGGTGAATTACTCATTTTTCTTGTCTTTCCATCAGTTATGACTTTATATTTCTTGGCAGTCGACTCTCCTTCTTGATAGAATTCTCTTTTTACTACTGCCTTTCTCTTTTTATCGAAGAAAAAATCATTCGGAGGGAGTTCTTCTACTCTTATGGGCCTCAGCTCTTCATTGAATATCCATCTCTCATCGATATTTCCCTGCGTCGACTACAAGGGGGTGACTGATGTAATGGGTTCTCCGATCTGTTTCACCGATTTTCCCACAGTATCGACTGGAATCTTCTTCTTTGGTGGTTCTGGAGTCTTTATTTATGTCTTTGAATTATGCTCCTTTGGCGGTTTTGGAGTCTTTATTTCTGTCTCTGGATTCTGCGTTTGTTTCCCCTCATCCTGGTGTTTTCCCTAGTCAGGAGTCGCATCCTTAGAACCTTTGGCATCCTTCTGTTTTGTTTCCGAAATACCTGGACCCTCTCCTCGCAACACAGCGGGAAGACAGCTACGTAGAGGTTCTTGTTACTTCAGAACATCGGCTCTTTCCTCAGGTGCCAAGGATTGTATCCGGGCTAGAATCTCCTCATAAGACCTTGCTCCTCGGAAAATGTCATTCGAGGGTGAATTCTCATGCTCAAATATCTTGAGCCCGCAATTGGCCAAATGATTGCTCACGACCCTCTGTGGATCGTGCTTCTTGTATTCGATGGAGACCAAATTTAAGTCTTCCAGGGATGCCGCCTCGGCTTTGGCATGCCTGAAATCTAATAAAGAATAAGAAATCAAACGAACAGGAAAAGACAACCATACCTTCTTCGAGTACCCTTTAAGTTCTTTACTCACACCGCCAATTACCGTTTGCCGGGAAACCTCGCGACAAGCCAGCTTGTCGGGAATGAACAATGGCAGCGCATGCAGGGGAACAGAAGCCCCGAAAAATCTGAGGTATGAAAATTCTGCTTCTACGTACCAGTCCGCTATGCTGCTCAGATTTGTCACTATGCTGTCCGAGATCTGGGGTGGCGGGTGACCAAAAATGGCGATGTCCAGGGGCACCATTACCCAGTTAAAAATTTCATAAGCAAAATTTTCCACTTTGTTTTCCCATAATTTTGCATGATATACATGTATGGGTTCATCTTCGGCCGGAGTCCAACTCCAGATCATTAATGGAAATGGTGTCATAGAACAAATTGCATCCATAATGTATGCGGACATGAAGAATGACGACACTTTCCCATTCTCCTTCTGCTCCCGATACTCTGTGACCCGATTGGTCAAGCTATCCGAAAGAATCTTTGCCCAGTTAAAGGAACTGCCTTTAGCGACCCGAAACATTAGAGGCACCCACGCAAGGAAAAAATGTGATGTGTCCTCTTTCCCATATAACCGGCATGTCATCATGGCCACATATCTGTACTGCGGTTCTAACGAAGCAATTGAATATATGCCGTGGGTATCAGCTCTGAACTTCGCGGTGTTTGAAACCCAATCCTTTATCAAACTGGACATGGTTTTATCATACTGTTTGCATTCCTTCTCCCTGAATTCTTCCAAGAACTCAGCGCCATATGTGTGGTCGGACATCATGGGTAGCTTATACATGGTTTGCAGATGCTCCGGCCTGAAAGTCCCGATGGTGACTCTCTGCTCGTTCATGATAGTCTTGGTCGGTATGTCCACATGGTCCAATGCCCATCGGACCATATCATAATATGGGAGAAACCGCGGTCTGGATGCTACTTTATGCATTCTAGATTGGACGACTATTTTGTATTTGGTGGTTAAATCATCTCTTTCGTTGTCGTCGGAGTCGTCGGAATAATCCACCAATTCTACTTGCAGAATATCTGAAACATATGACCAGTTCGGGACCGAGTTGATACTTCGAGGTGAAGTATCAGAGACATTGTCTGAGCCTTGTCCCGAAACCTCAACATTTGCCTTTGATGCTTTTTGCGGAGCCATGGCTGAAGCTTGCGTTTTAGCTCTTCTGCGATAGAACTGCGTATACATACAGAAGTCATTTTACTCAGAGGTGATGTGCTCTGTGTGTTATGAAAATGCATTTGTTATAATGAAACACAGTTCTTATATATATTTGAAAACTCAGTACCTTTCAGAATAAGTCTGTCGAATCATATTTAGAAATAAATTTTTGTCGTAAAAAGCTGATCTTACATTCATAGATTTACCCTATTTCCTCATTAATGTCATAAATTTTGGCGGTTTAAAAGTCAGTTGGCGTATGGGGAGAAAAGGCTTCCTCGTGAATCGTGCAAGCATCGAAACGCGGGATATGTCTCTAGTTAGCTTAATTAATCCAATCTCGCCAACGTTAATCAATATCTCGGTACTCGTTATATCGGGGATTTTTCTTTAACATTTTGAGTCTCTAACACCCAAGACTGTGAAGATTGACTTTGGTTAACAAAAGGTAATCATGATTTGAGACTCAATTAATTTTATAATTATTACTTTCTCCATATCGCGACTCGGAGCTTCGAAGATAAGTTTTTGGGAGATTTACATGCCGACCTGCGAAACCGTGAGATCGCGATAACATGACTTAATTAAAGGGAAGATAATCTTGGATTAAGTGACTAATTAATCACGTTATAACTGTATCCCGATTTCGCGAGTCAGGGCTTAGACGACATAACTTTCGAAAAAGATAACGACGAGTGGCGAAACACCGAGAGAAACTTTTACCACGGTTAGCTTTTGCCCTTAACCCTTGACATGGGTTATTCAAAAAGGACCTCGTGTTCTCGTCTATCGGGGCTATGACGATAAAATTTTGTGTTTGGCGAACGTCGAGGCGCGAAATCCCGACGATGCTTAATCATGAGTTAGGGAAAACTTTACCCTCGTTATTGTCTTGAGTAAAAAGATAAAATGATTTTGTCGTTTCGTGACTTGGGACGTGTGAATTGCATGACTTATAGTATCCGACCTACGAGATTCCGAAGTAGAACAAAGAGGAAGCATTTTTACGAAAGGTAGGACTCGTTTCGAGAGTATAACAATCATCATTGTCGCGTGACAAAGTTTCAGAGGTCTCGATATCTCAGAGGAAAAAGAAAACCATCTTTAGATTTCAAGCATCAAAATGAAAATTGTGACAGGCTAAAAAATCAAGGGCAGCTCCAACATAGGCTCCAACTAGGGATCCTGCCTTCCTGTGAGGCGGGAAGAACAGTAGACCACGTGCCAATATTGGGTAAATGGAGTCAAAAACTCAATCAGGCGAAAAGGTTGCCAAGAAAAAAGGATCGAAGGGGGAAAAAGACTTCATTCTTTACCTTGAAAAGTTTTTTCAAAATCAGATACTCTTTTTAAACATAGTTGTAGTCCCTTTCACAATTTTCCCTTTCCCACTACTAAATTTAGGTATGTTTTAAGCCAGTCAAAATAGTCCTAGGAGACTCAACAGATCTTGCGACTCTCAACTTGCATCAAAAGAATAAGAGTATATGTTTTTAATTGGGAAGTCCCGTCTGAATTTTGGATGTGGATCAGGTTTTTAAAAATCATTGGTTACCAGAGTAGAGTGATATACATGTATAACAGCCTTACATATATCTCAGACATTGCTTCACTGCCAGCGAGCCTATTCAGTACCCCGGTGAATTTATCTGGCCCCTTTTACTGAATTTCCTTTCACCACTTCGAAATATATTTATGCATTTAAATGCTAAGACGAGGGCAATCATTTATGAATTTCCTTTCATCGTCTCTTGGACTAGGTGGGGGCAATCATTTCTGAATTTCCTTTCACCAACTGTCTTATAATTTACTTTTTAGAGCGCGAAGATGGGGGCAATCAGTTTGTATTAGGGCTGATATCTGTGTAATATTTTGCATTAGAGGTATGTCAACTTACTTTGATTACTCAGTACCAACCTTCCCTTGACCTTCACAACATCTTCGTTCTTAGGGAGAAAAAGGAAAATAACTTTTTAAGGGCATCCTATTTAAGCAAGCTTTAATCCTCCCAAGTTGTTGAAAAACCTAGGAAAGTTAGGATCACTATAAGCGTTCCTTCGCTTAGCAGGGGATCGAGTAGTTGTGAAGACCCGCTTTCTTTCCACAATCTGTTTTGAAACTCACGAGGTTGAAATGAAAAACTTTAATCCCTTCGTACATGAAACAGAAAGATGGTGCCTTGTTAAAAGTTAAACCTGAAGATAGAAAGGATGCCAGGTAGCGATTTACCAACTGAAAATACAGAGGTCAAACAATTCAAGACTGACTCTTGTAGATAATTTTGGGGATAATTTACTTTGACTGACTATTTTTAGATTGAGTGAATCGTTTAAATTGTTTTAATTTTTTCAAAGATTATCAAACCAAGAAACAACTCTGTTATCTATCATCTCGGCTGATATTGTGGTTTGAATGGCATTATCTCGATTTTCTTTAACAGTCTTTTATAACATATCTTTTTGAGAAAGCTGATTTTTACCTTTTCCTTTCACTTTCTTTGCGCAATATGAAACTACTTTAGGTATCACCTGTTTATGCCGATTTATTTCTGACACCGACTTTCAGATTATTTTTCCTGCTTGTTTCGTATGCAGCTAGAATTCTGTAAAACGCAAATACGAATCTTATTCGAAATGTGTCGAAAGTTCATGAACGAAAAAAGAAATCAAAAGAAATGTATATATGTACACAAAATATATATATCAAAAATTTATTTATTTATTTATTTATTTTATTTATTTTTATTTTTATTTTGAACCTGGCGACTGTTACGTCATGTAATGCTTTAGATACCACCCGTTGACAGGGGCGTGGAGGACTTCTCCATCTATATTTTCCAGTAGGAAAGAATTTTTTCCTTCTGGAGCCGAGACCCTGAATGGTCCATACCATAGGTGGTCAAATTTACTATGCTTCGTTGCTTCCTCCTTTCTTGCATCCCATCTTAGCACTAAATCACCTGGATGGAATTCCCTGTCCTTTGCTTTGCAGTCAAACAATGCTTTCATATCATCCTGGTACTTCTGCATCTTTTCATCAACTTCAACTCTATGTTGTTGAACCTCAATCAGTTGATTTATTCTCCTGGTTACATGATTGGGTTCTTCGTTTTGATCCTGCCATAACTTCATCACTGGTAGTGCTAGATTTATAGGTAGAACAACATATGTCCCATACACCATTTGAAAAGGCGAAATTCCGATAGACCTTTTA
>ML786466.1:360263-373111 GCA_009831015.1 Picea engelmannii | reverse complement strand
TGCCTTTGCCAATGCATCAGCATGTAGATTCTCTACGCGAGGGATAAAATGGACATTTATGGATGAGAAAAAGTTTTCCATGAGGTCCCAAGCACAATTTCTGTATGTTCTTAGTCTGGGATGCTTGGCTAGGTACTGTCAATTTATTTGTTTGACTATTAACTCTGCATCACCATATACCTCCAAGTTACTTATATTTATCTTTTTGGCAGCCTCTAATCCTAAGATAAACGCTTCATATTCGCATACGTTGTTATTGTAATCTATGTCCCACTGCAGTCGATAGGAAAAAGGAACAACGAACTTACCTCCTGGAGCCACTAAAAGCACTCTTGCACCCGCCCCTTCAGAAGATGAAGCATCGTCAAAATACATTTTCCAGACACCAGTGTTACACAGCTCTTCTGTCATGTAATCTGACTCTTCTCGTTCTATATCGTTTTCCCCAGGACAACCATCTAAACCATCATCAAAAGACAAGATACAATTTCCCAGATCTTGGTCCGCAATGTAAATAGGGAAATTGTTTGGGTTTTGAGGGTCACTAACGGTATATGCTAATCGTGTTTCTATGTACAACCGATTGAACTGACCACTAAACATAGGGATTGTGGCATACATCATGTCCAACTGAAGAGAACCCCCCAACTTGGCTCCCCATGACCTAGATAACAGCAAGCCATACTTAGGGGGAATATCTGCGATAACCACATCCATCAGGATACTCTTAACCGGGACCTGAGCTAGGGTAACTACCAGATATTTAATCATCCCCATACACTTAACCCTTCTTGAGTCAAAAGAGTATAGATCTACATAATTTTTGGTGATCTGGAGACCCAACTTGTCCATAATAATCTTGGGCATAACGTTATGGGAGGCTCCAGAGTCTAACATGCAATTGTGTAGCAGTTGATCATACACATTCAGAGTGATATAAAAGGGAGCTATGGTGTCCTTGGCCCCTTCAAAATGGGGACCAAAGGTGATGTTAGGTTTGTCATCTTCCAGGTTTAAAACATCAGACTGGCTTTCTAGCTCAGAGACGCCCATCGCTTTGGTAATTTGCTTCCAATAAACGGGGTTTTTTGCTAAATCTACCAAAGGGATTGGTATCTTAATTCTATTTATCTCATATTCAAAACTGAAAGTTCCGCTCACCTTGTCTGTTTCTTTGGTCGAGACTTCCGATATCTCCCTTTCTGACTTATTTGTTTGGACCGCTTTGTCACTCATGGCCCTGGTTGAAGACGTAACTTTATTTACAGGTTCGGTTCCTTGTGCTTGGGTTTCAACTTTTTCCACTTCGGATTCGTGTGTGCTTACCGTTTTCATTTTGTTGTTGGGTAATAAGGTCTCTTCGGAAGGAGGCTCATAAGCTTGACCTCCTTGAAGGATTTTCTTGGGTTGAGCAGTTGAGGTGGGCTTACTCTTAGATCTTAGGTTGTACTTTGGTTGAAACTCGGCCATTATCAACTCAGTTTTTGGTTGAGATTCACAAAGATCAGTGTGATCACCTTCTTCACCCTTATTCGATGGTTGTTGCGTGTTTATAGATTTTTCATAGTCTTCTCGAGTCAGATACGGTTGAGTGCAGTCATCACTGAAGTTCGTGACATCATTATCCAAATCTTCGAAGTCTTGAAAATCGTTTGCTCCTATACAATTTTCATTCTTTAAGGGAGCTTGTATTTTTTGATCTTCATTTTTTATTTGTCTTTGTTGGTTCGGGGGGGTTGGGTTCCTCTTGAAATCCTTTTTGGGGTAAGAGTTAGCTTTGGCCTATTCAAGTTCCATTCTGGATATTTTGTTTGACAGTTCTTTAATCACTCTGGCCATCTCGTCCACCCTATCATCTGCGGATCTATTTGACCCTGAAGGACCTGCTTGTTCTCTAAAGCGTTTGGTCTCTCGGTTTCCAGTTTCTAATTTAGCTTTAAGCTTAACTGAAGCCATCATATTAGACTCTATTTCTACCACATCATCCTGCATTCGGTTCAGGGTGGCTCCCCTTCTTTCTTGCAAAAGGAGTGAAAAATCTGGCTCGAAAGCTCCGGCGAAAGTCACTTTGGCCGCGGGTTGGGACGGTTTAACCTCGGCTAGGATTTTATTGTACAGTTTGTTGAATCTATGAATAAATTCCATGATTGTTTCTGAGTTCTTTTTCCTCAAAGACACAAATTCGGTTAAATAATAAAGATGGTCTTTTCTCTCGCCCCATTATCTGAGGAAAGCATCTTCCAAAGCGTCATAAGACAAAATAGAAGCTGCGGTTAGGCTCCGAAACAAAGTTCGGACTTGACCTTCAAAGGTTTGGACAAGGAGTCTCGAATATACGTCCTCATGCTCGATACCTAGAATGTCAGCAAATTAATCAAAGAAATTAATATGTTCTGTCGTGGTTAGATCCCCTTCCCCGGTGAATTTTGGTAGATTTTTTATGTAATTTTCGAGAAGGTCATGTAGAGGGACGGGAAATACTAAGGGAGCATATCTGGTTGCAACTTTCATGAAAACTCTAGGAGGGGGAGCAGGCCCTTAGCCTCCAGCTCCTCCTAGAGGGTCTCCTCCCCCTCCTCCTCCTACAAACCCTCCACCTCCTCCTCCGGCAGTTGCCATCGTTGTTTGTGGAAAGTTATAAAGGGGGTTTTGGAAAATTAAAAGTGACTCTTTGTTTTCTTCACGAAGAGGGAAATCCGACGAGGAAAGATAAGGAACGTGAGGACTCGGTTCCTCAGATTTGCAAGAGATGAAATCGGGAGAACCGACGGGTGTGGACACCGAGTGTGTAACAAACTCTTCAGAATTTGGCGAAGTCGGGAAATTCAACTAAAGAAAAGATGGTATGTCAAAAGTAGTCGAACTTTCAATAGGGTCCTTTCCTTTGTGTACTAATGGGACTGTCGGATGAATCTCACTCCTAACTTCGGATTAGTTTGGCGTTGAAACTTTAGTATCAAAGGGGGGACTAAGCGAAGTCGAGGGTTCAGAAGAACTCTTAGTCTTTAGTGGTGGGGTTTTAAGTTTGTAAACTACAGCGGTTGGCTTAAGAGAGCCTCTCACCTTTAGAATTTTTTCGGGATCGGTAACGGGCGTAATTTGCTTACCATCCGGGTTTTGTCTGGTATTCCTTCGACCGGATGCCAGTTTATTTTTTCTAGAGTCACCAAGTGAAATATTATGAATCCTTAAAAGGTGTGTACTCTTTGTTCACTATCAAAGGGTAACACTTTCAACGAAAAACAAATGTCATTTTCCCAGGGAAAAAAAAATTCGTAACTTCGGTCCCCGACAACGGTGCCAGAAAGATGTTGTTCCTGAGTTTGTACTTAAGGCTTAGAAGTATAGTGTCAAGGCATCCGAAAGTGGGTGAAAGATGGAGAAGAGAAAAACGTCAACCTTCGGTAAAGGAAACTAAGGAATATTTTTACGTTGGCGTTGTCTAGATTCCAATTGTTCCTGGATAGTTATATCTTGTTCAATGGTTGCCCATGAACGTTCAAGATCGACCTGGTTTGTAGTGGTTTTAAGAATTCTGTCGAAAATATTTAAGGCAATGTGCATTTGGTCCGATAGTCTGGGTTCGATATTAGGCTGTGTTAGTACAAGGACATTCATGGAGGAACAGTAAAAGTGGAAAAAACTTCAGAGTGAGATTAAGTGTTGTCTCAATTTGGTCGTATAAAAGAGAATTTACGATTTTAGGAATAAAATAGGTATGCAAATCAAAGGCTCTTTCCCGTAACTATATTATATTTTAATAAAAGGTGTGAGGTAAGAGAAAAACATTTAGTTGTCTATAGTGTAAGGCTCCTACTAGGGGAGAATCTCACGAATAAACAGAAGAGGAAAATGAAAGGAAATAACCGATGTAGCAAAGAATATATGTACAATTCCAAAAATGCAGACTGGTCTTACACCCGCTGATAGCTGGTACAGAGGAAAAACATTAAACAATTATAGAAAACCAAAATTCATTCGTTATAGTAGTGGTCGTACTAAATTATAATGAAGCACATCAATTAGGAATATGAAATGAAACGAAATATGAGATACAAGGAAACAAACTTGTAACACATTCGTGACGGAATTAAGAATCTTCAGATTTGCTTGTATTAACTCTCAAATGTAAAAAAATCGGTTACAATCGACACAAAAAGGTCCAGCCTGGTCCATTTCTTTCTGTGGTATATTTATACAATTTTACAAGTAAGATAGAATCTCAATAGTCACAAAATTTTGGTTATGACAGGGAGGAGAGAAATCGCTCCATTTCTCCTTCTCTGTCTTCACTTGGTGCCAGACGTTTGTCTTTGCACAGGCTCGGTACAGGCGACGCATCTTTCAACCAGCTAAGATATTAGCCGAGACGGTTCTACTTGACAGCTGGCTTCGAAGAAGTAACATTCTTGGGCTAATTGTTGCAGCATGTCTTCTATCTGTTCATCTATAATGTTGATGGCGCATAATTGTGTGTTGGGCTTAATCATGCATTTATCTACTTGGACTATGTCCACCATAGTCATCTGAGAGATATCGGCCGAATCTCTTTCTTCTTTTTCCTTCAAATCAAGCGAGATCCTTTCCACATTCATTTGCATCAACGTTTTGGCGTTACCTCCACTGTCAATACCCAGCAGATCGTCGTCTATAGAATTAAAGGCCTCCTCTAAGGAATTTGTTATATTTTGGGCTTGTTGCTTGCCTTCGGCGATGTTATGCTCCCATTCCTTTAATAGAATGTTTCCTCTGGTTTTCTCTGAAATGGTGAACCTGGGAGTACCTTCCAAAACCATGTTGTTCGTAGCTATCACAACCTCCTGGAAGGCGACCCAAGATGCTCCTGCATCCCTTTCTCTGGAAGATAAGTTCTCGGAAACCTGATTTACCATCAAATAGTTGTCTTGGATCGCTTCTATCTTGACGAGCAAATTTCGTTGTGCCGAAAAGACTCTGCTCTGAATCTCGCTCGTCTGGGATTTGAACATCCCGATGTTTATCATTCCTCTTTCGGCGGTCTCCACCCTAGCCTGCAATAGTTTGATCAAATCCCTCTGCTGGCTCGCTTGCATCTGACCATCCCGGACCACCAGCTGCGCTTGCTCGAGCTTAGTTTTGAGCATCTCTATTTCATTTTTATCAGCCAATCTAGCCTGATCTATTCCCACGCTCGCCTGGTCTTTAGCAGTCTCTGTTGTTGTGGCCAGTCTAGCTTCAAGGGTCCTAATTAGGTGATTTTTTCTTTTAAGTTGGTTCTTTAAGAGCCCGACCGAGAATTGATTTGCCGAGGCATATGCTCCTAGTTTCCCTACTATTTCAGTAGCGAATTGCTCATTTTTCTTGTCTTTTCCATCAGTTATGACTTTATATTTCTTGGCAGTCGACTCTCCTTCTTGATAGAATTCCCTTTTTACTACTGCCTTTCTCTTTTTATCGAAGAAAAACTCATTTGGAGGGAGTTCTTCTGCTCTTATGGGCCTCAGCTCTTCATTGAATATCCATCCCTCATCGATATTTCCCTGCATCGATTGTAAGGGGGTGACTGATGTAATGGGTTCTCCGATCTGTTTCGCTGATTTTCCCATAATATTGACCGGAATCTGCTTCTTCGGCGGTTCTGGAGTCTTTATTTTTGTCTCTGAATTCAGCTCCTTTGGCAGTTTTGGAGTCTTTATTTCTGTCTCTGTATTATGTGTTTGTTTCCCCTCATCCTGGTGTCTTTCCTGGTCAGGAGTCGCATCCTTAGAACCTTCGGCATCCTTCTGTTTTGTTTCCAAAATACCTGGACCCTCTCCTCGCAACACAGCGGGAAGACAGCTACGTCGATGTTCCTGGAACTTCAGAAAATCGACTCTTTCCTCGGGTGCCAAGGATTGTATCTGGGCTAGAATCTCCTCATAAGACCTTGCTCCTCAGAAAATGTCATCCGGGGGTGAATTCTCATGCTCAAATCTCCTGAGCCCGCAATTGGCCAAATGATTGCTCACGACCCTCTGTGGATTGTGCTTCTTGTATTCGATGGAGACCAAATTTAATTCTTTCAGGGCTACCGCCTCAGCTTTGGCATGCCCGAAACGAATAGGAAAAGACGGCCATACCTTCTTCAAGTACCCTTTAAGTTCTTTACTCACACCGCCAATTATCGTTTGCTGGGAAACCTCGCGACAAGCCATCTTGTCGGGAATGAACAATGGCTATGCATGTGGGGGAACAGAAGCCCCGAAAACTCTGAGGTATGAAAATTCTTCTTCTACGTACCATTATGCTATGTTTCTCAGATTTGTCACTATGTTGTCCGAGATCCGGGGTGGCAGGTGACCAAAAATGGCGATGTGCAGGGGCACCATTACCCAGTTAAAAATTTCATAAGCAAAATTTTTCGCTTTGTTTTCCCATAATTTTGCATGATATACATGTATGGGTTCGTCTTCGGCCGGAGTCCAACTCCAGCTCATTAATGGAAATGGTGTCATAGAACAAATTGCATCCATAATGTATGCAGACATGAAGAATGACGACGCTTTCCCATTCTCCTTCTGCTCCCGATACTCTGTGACCCGATTGGTCAAGCTATCTGAAAGCATCTTTGCCCAATTAAAGGAACTGCCTTCAGCAACCCAAAACATTAGAGGCACCCACGCAAGGAAAAAATGCGATGTGTCCTCTTTCCCATATAACCGACATGTCATCATGGCCACATATCTGTACTGCGGTTCTAACGAAGCGATTGAATATATGTCGTGGGTATCAGCTCTAAACTTCGCGGTGTTTGAAACCCAATCCTTTATCAAACTGGACATGGTTTTATCATACTGTTCGCATTCCTTCTCCTTGAATTCTTCCAAGAACTCAGCGCCATATGTGTGGTCGGACGTCGTGGGCAGCTTATACATGGTTTGCAGATGCTCTGGCCTGAAATTCTCGATGGTGACTCTCTGCTCGTTCATGATAGTCCTGGTCGGTATGTCCACATGGTCCAATGCCCATCGGACCATATCATAATATGGGAGAAACCGTGGTCTGGCTGCTACTCTGTGCATTCCGGATTGGATGACTATTTTGTATTTGGTGGTTAAATCATCTCTTTCGTTGTCGTCGGAGTCGTCGGAATAATCCACCAATTCTGCTTGTAGAATATCTGAAACATATGACCAGTTCGGGGCCGATTTGATACTTCGGGGCGAAGTATCAGAGACATTGTCTGAGCCTTGTCCCGAAACCTCAACATTTTCCTTTGATGCTTTTCGCGGAGCCATGGCTGAAGCTTGTGTTTTAGCTCTTCTGCGATAGAACTGTGTATACATACAGAAGTCAATTTACTCAGAGATTATGTGCTCTGCGTATTATGAAAATGAATTTGTTATAATGAAACACAGTTCTTATATATATTTGAAAACTCGGTACCTTTCAGAATAAGTCTGTCAAATCATATTTAGAAATAAATTTTTGCCGTAAAAATCCGATCTTACATTCATAGATTTACCCTATTTCCTCATTAATGTCATAAATTTTGGTGGTTTAAAAGTTAGTTGGCGTATGGGGAGAAAAGGCTTCCTCGTGAATCGTGCAATCTTCGAAACGCGGGATATGTCTTGAGTTAGCTTAATTAATCCAATCTCGCCAACGTTAATCAATATCTCGGTACTCGTTATATCGGGGATTTTTATTTAACATTTTGAGTCTCTAACACCCGAGACTGCGAAGATCGACTTTGGTTAACAAAAGGTAATCGTGATTTGAGACTCGATTAATTTTATAATTATTACTTTCGCCATATTGCGACTCGGAGCTTCGAAGATAAGTTTTTGGGAGATTTACATGCTGAGCTGCGAAACCGCGAGATCGCGATAACATGACTTAATTAAAGGGAAGATAATATTGTATTAAGTGACTAATTAATCACGTTATAACTGTATCGCGATTTCGCGAGTCGAGGCTTAGACGACGTAACTTTCGAAAAAGATAACGCCGAGTGGCGAAACACCGAGAGAAACTTTTACCACAGTTAGCTTTTTCCCTTAACCCTTGACATGGGTTATTCAAAAAGGACCTCGTGTTCTCGTCTATCGGGGCTATGACGATAAAATTTTGTGTTTAGCGAATGCCGAGGCGTGAAACCCCGACGACACTTAATCATGAGTTAGGAAAAACTTTACCCTTGTTACTGTCTTGAGTGAAAAGTTAAAATGATTTTGCTATTTCGTGACTGGGGACGTGTGAATTACATGACTTATAGTATCTGACCTACGATATTCCAAAGTAGAACAAAGACGAAGCATTTTTACGAAAGGTAGGACTCGTTTCGAGAGTATAACAATCATCGTTGCTCGCATGACAAACTTTCAGAGGTCTCGATATCTCAGAGGAAAAATAAAACCATCTTTAGATTTCAAGCATCAAAATGAAAATTGTGACAGGCTAAAAATTAAAGGGCGGCTCCAACACCTACCATGAGTGGATTCAAGCACATAGTCTAGATGTGAATAGATTTACATAGTTTTAACTTAAGGTGGGTTGTTATGATAAAAAAAAATATTAGTACTAGTGTTTATATAGATATTATGCTTGAGCACATAATTTCATATCTAAAGTGATTGACTTCAATACATAATTTAATATTACATTAAATCCATCGATCCATATTATGACATTGTACTCTGTGAATGTCGTTGTTCTTTAGGTTTTGGAACTAGGTTTGCTTTGTATTTTTCTCCTTGTTTATTTGTTTGTTGTTGATGATGATGTCCTAATTATGTATGTATAAGGTGTTTCTCTTCGTGTTCTCTTCTTATGCATTTGGAAATGCATTTCTAGTATTGATTCTACTAGGGCTCTATCCCTTTCTGGACTAGTCTTTCCATCTTAAATATTTTTTTGTTGTTGTTTTCATTGTTACTTATGTACAAATATTTAGCGTTGGGTTTAATTTCACTAATACTACTTGGTCATTCATAGTTTGAATCATAGTGGGGTTCCATTTCATCATTTTTTGTGTTAAATATTCCATCATTTCTCTACTAGTGCTTGTTGGTTGCACTACATGTTGGGTTGATGCATTGACTATGGATAATAACTCATTAGCCTTCATTTCTTGGCCCATTTCCTGGTCATCATCATCCCCATCTACACCTATTAAAGCCTTTGAATTCAAAATATTTTTTAGCTTGTTATTAGACTTAAGATGGTTCGGAGAAAGGAAAAATCCTTTGTCGCACAAGGTATCTAACTGACGGAAATAAGGATGGGTCTTTGAACTCAAGGGTATTTTCTTCATGCTTCCTTTGGTTTTCCTAAAGTACAACACAATTTGTGAGTTTATSTAATTTGATTCTATTTAATGGTCTAAAACATTGTGTAGAGTGCCTGAGAAGCTAGAATTTGAAGTGACTCTGCCGAAAATTGAACCCAGGACCCCTTTCTTCTTTAGAGATGCATTTTATTTTGTTTTTTATGGTCAATTTTACATTAATTGCGGCACAATTTGCAAGCTTTTGTAATTTTGTCCTATTCAATGGTATGAAAGAGTGTGTAGAGTGAAAATTCATATATATATATATATAGAGAGAGAGAGAGAGAGAGAGAGAGAGAAAATAACATATTTTACACATTAGAGGCCATCTTGAAGACCTATGTGATTTGATATCTAAATTGGCCATGAATCATCCTTGGAAACTTGCGGTTCCATCATATATGATCTTGCTTGTGCCAACAAAGCATCCATTATGATAACTAAAATAGATTCCATTGGGATAAGTATGGCTTGTCCACTATTGATCCTTACATTGTTTACTTCATTTAGGCGGGAACCTATGATATGGTGACTCAATCTATACCCAACTACAACTTTCAACATTTTCTTATTGACCATCTCATTGGTCTAATGATCAATACAAAAATGAGTATTCATGAGCATCTTCATTCCTAGAATTTGGCATGATTTGAGATTTGGTAATGAGACTAGGGAATATTCAATGGATATTTTGTTTAATAGTTTATGATTGCATCAGGAGACTATTGAGGCATGTTGAGTTTGAGCTATATCATTTTAAACTCTGATTGAATATGATAATAATCCTAGTGACTTTTTTTATGTCGCAGGCAACTTTTATTACACTTATCATATCTACATGTATGTTTTGTGCCTCTTGATTCTATGACTAACCCTGACCATGAAAGTGTCATTTATCATTATCTGGGTTGATTGCAATATCTACAAGACATAGGCTGGCTCTAAATTACATCTCGGAAAATAATTTATACTCATGTCACATACTCAATACCAAGTGCTCCAAAAGTCAATTAGTTATTTTCATGGGATAATATTTCTCATCTACTGATAGATGACCTCAACTCCAATGGATAGATTGAGAACCTATATAACAAATATGTCATGGGAATTAATGGAATTGAATTCAGGTGAAGCGGGAGCAAGAACAAGGTCTACACTTTTGTTAAACAATGTCTTCACTTGTGATTTTGAGTACTAGTCAAACTGGATTATTCACCTCCGAAACATGCCAACCATATGTTTTGCGGGATTATGAATCAAATGCCACTGACGAAATCAAAATTTGAGGTCCATAAGTGTCAAAACGATTACCAGGGATTTTCCATCAAGCGACCCTCATTAACCATGACTCTACTATAATGCATGAATGAATCAGTAAGTTCTCTCACTAGAAACCTCTCCATTTTCTCTCTGCGTTGCAAAAAATAACACCTCAATTGGACATCGTATAAGCAAGTTATGGGCCTTTGAAGTCAAGCTAGGTTGTGTTAAAACCCCACTTTTAAAACCATTAAGTGTCGGTTAGTGTATTAATCCACACTACAATGCAATGTCATATTTACAAAATAAAATAAAATGTATTGAAATTGTTTTAAAAAAAAAAAGTTTAATAAAATAAAAGAGATGTTTCCTTTTTTTCTAATGACATGTGGTTTAATGAAAAAAACCTATAGAATAGAACAAGTGTTTTTTTTTAAATGCATGTAATGTTTAAAATGGGATGACGTGGAAGGGGAGGCCCCATATCCCATTCGACCCCCAACTTCTTAAACCTGCATTTAACCAATGTATCATATAACTCATCACAACTTCGTGTATCGGCCATGAAATAGGATTTTGGCCATTTTGATCCAAGTGTGTCGGTCATGAAATAGGATTTTGATCCTCGTGTGTAGCGCACCTTTTCAGCTACCATGGCTTAATCGCTCTTAAAAGGAAACTTTAACACCACTTGGTACATAACTCATACAGGTATTATATAATCCACATGCATTTAAACAAATAAACACATTCTACACAGAGTATTCATATGAATTACTGCCATAATTAACAATCAATAGTGTTTCATACTAATTCATATACACAGCGGAAATCATGATAACATAAGCAGTAGAGTCATGCAAAACATGACTAAAACATAATCAGATACTTATCTTTTAACAGTGGTAGAATCCACCAACCAAGTGCAGGCCTTCCACGAACCTCCCAGCCTTAGACCACATTGCTCATTAGCTCAGCAGTGGGTCACCCCCGAGCTGGGACTAAGCTCCACCCCGAGACAAGGAATCCTAGGTTAGGCTAAGGTTACAGGGAAAACAGCACACAGCCACAAGAAGGGATTCTCTCCCAGGAACCACCCACACTCACTGCCCACAAATCCTCATTCCCCACATGCTTGTTCCACCCCAGGAGTATACACCTTCTCTGTCACCTGGACAGTCCTTCGGCTGCTAACCTCCCTTGCCTTGGGTTACAGCAATAGACCGGACCGGAAGTCTCCAGGCTCTATGGTAGCTACAGGGTTCCTTCCAGGAGTTCTCTCCTTCCTCTACGTACTCTCTCACCTGGAGAGAATCACTCATAGGTCAAAAAACCTCCCACGCAATCCAGCACTACGTGGCCACACAACCAACGGAAAAACAGACACGGCTTTTTCCACAGGCTCAGCAATGCAAAAATGTCTCAGGGTCACGGCTTCGGGATAGAGATCTCATGCACAAGCTCGATATTGGGCAGTGGATGCACACGGATTCTCCAGACACAACACGGGATTTTTCGATTCAAATAGAGGTGAAACCGTCTCTTTTAGAATCGATCACAGGCTTCTAGTTCGGTACGGAGGTATACACAGGTTTTTCAGTTCAGAAGGTGTACAAGGTTTTTCTGCAGAGCTCAGGTTAGTCGTACTGCTCAGAGCCTGTACACCCTCAGGCAGTCTGCTCGAATGAGAGAGTGAACCCCTCTCACAGTCCACCCAAACTGTTTTATTCGCATGCACCAGGGTCGACACTTGTCGCCCTGGAGACTGCATGTGTTCCACCAGCACGCATCACCTTCCCTTGGTCAGGAACTTAGGATAAAAAATATAAATGGCACATGTTCTTTTGGAATAATAATAAAATATTATTCCTAGGCTTAAGCCCCCCCCTAGGCTAAACACTTAGCCCCTTTTCCCACCTTCCAGCCCCTAATCCCTTGCCTTCTCTGTGGAAGCTTAGTCCCCCTTCACTCATTCATCGTGGTCGGTCTACACCTGGCGGTGTTTACAATTTTATTAAATGTTTTTGCATATATATACAAGTACAAAATCAGGCCCTTGGCCTCCAACCCTTAGGCTATCTGGCCTAACAATCACATAATCCCACCAGATTATACAAACTTGGCTCACCAGCCTATAACACATATTTACAATTGGGCTCGGCCTTGGGGACATTACAATCCCCCTCCCTTATTTTTCCACTGTCCTCAGTGCAACTTACACTGTCTCTGCAAGCCTTTCAAAATTTTCAAAAAGATGAGGGTACTCTGCCCGCATAACTTCTTCATGCTCCCATGTCGC
>ML786466.1:312609-323054 GCA_009831015.1 Picea engelmannii | reverse complement strand
GGACTAAGCTCCACCCCGAGACAAGGAATCCTAGGTTAGGCTGAGGTTACATGGAAAACAGCACACAACCACAGGAAGGGATTCTCTCCCAGGAACCACCCACACTCACTGCCCACAGACCCTCATTCCCCACATGCCTATTCCACCCCAGGAGTATACACCTTCTCTGTCACCTTGACAGTCCTTCAGCTGCTAACCTCCCTTGCCTTGGGTTACAGCAACAGACCAGACCGGAAGTCTCCGGGCTCTGTGGCAGCTACAGGGTTCCTTCCAAGAGTTCTCTCCTTCCTCTGCACACTCTCTCGCCTAGAGAGAATCGCTCACAGGTCAACAAACCTCCCACGCAGTCCAACACTGCGTGGCCACACAACCAATGGAAAAATAGACACGGCTTTTTCCACAGGCTCAGCAATGGAAAAATGGCTCAGGGTCACAGCTTCGGGACAGAGATCTCACGCACAGGCTCGATCTCGGGTAGTGGATGCACACGGATTCTCCAGACACAACACAGGATTTTCGATTCAAATAGAGGTGAAACCGGCTCTTTCAGAATTGATCACAGGCTTATGGTTCAGTACGGAGGTATACACGGGTTTTTCAGTTCAAAAGGTGTACGAGGTTTTTCTGCAGAGCTCCGGTCAGTCGTACTGCTCAGAGCCCGTACACCCTCAGGCAGTCCGCTCGAATGAGAGAGTGAACCCTCCTCACGGTCCACCCAAACTGTTTTATTCGCATGCACCAGGGTCGACACTTGTCGCCCTGGAGACTGCATGTGTTCCACCAGCACGCATCACCTTCCCTTGGTCAAGAACTTAGGATAAAAAAATATAAATGGCACATGTTATTTTGGAATAATAATAAAATATTATTCCTAGGCTTAAGCCCCCCCCTAGGCTAAACACTTAGCCCCTTTTCCCACCTTCCAGGCCCTAATCCATTGCCTTCTCTGTGGAAGCTCAGTCCCCCTTCACTCATTCATCGTGGTCAGTCTGCACCTGGCGGTGTCTACAATTTTATTAAATGTTTTTGCATATATATACAAGTACAAAATCAAGCCCTTGGCCTCCAACCCTTAGGCTCTCTGGCCTAACAATCACATAAGCCCACCGGCTTATACAAACTTGGCTCACCATCCTATAACACATATTTACAATTCATTTCATACATCGGATTTACAACTGGGCTCGGCCTTGGGGACATTACACCGTGTGTCGGATGCCTTATATATTTTGAACATGAAAGTCTCACACGTCAAAAAATTTCTGAAAAATATAAAATCTTTGTTCCCCTCTAACACAAGGCATATCGGTAGGGAATCCACTTTGACCGTAGATACACTGATAGAGCCCGTCAACACATTGACACAAAAATCCTCTTTCCTAACCGATACACCATTTGTCGGGGCTCTTCACGCATCTTATTACATGGAATAGACGATCAAATTTGTGTTTCATGTGTTCCTTATACCGTTGGAAAGGTCTTGTTGAGCTCTACAACTTTCTAGTTATAGGTTTCAGTGAATTCCTCATTGTTCATTCAATATATTCAAGTTTTAATATTGGTGTATTGTCGTCATTCCAGGAACTCAATAACATAGCACTGCAATGGGGATGTCTATGAAACAAACACAAAAGGGACCACAAATCAAACTCAATGAAGTAGATCTGAGCTTCTCACTTATTTGTCAATTAATTTCTTCATGTTTGAATACCTTTTAATTTACATTTTGAAGTTGTTTGTATGAGAAACTAATGTATTTGGTGGTGAATGGCATCTAGGAACCAGTATTGAAAGAATATCATAAACGGGAGTCTAAATACATGGTGTGTGGATGAGCAAACTATAGAAACATGGATGCTCTATGTCAAGATAAGGAGGATCCATTGGTACACAACAGTGTCCCTGCAAATGAGATCTACAACAAAGAATAAAATACCAACACAAGAGTAGCCATCAACAAAAGAGAATCAATCCCAAATGGCAGGAGATGAAGTACATATCTCATGGTAGACAAGGCTCGAAAAAGAGGAAAAAGGGGACCCACAGTGTCTAGATTATTCACCACTCTGTATGAGGCGAACTAGGGCCAGAACTCATGATGACCCACCAGCACTAAAAGACAAATTCAAAATGTGAATGTACATGTTGTATGATATATTAAATTATGAACATTAAATTTGTTGTCATTATTCCCTCATCATTCTATAAAGGATGAGGACAAAATCTTGCAAACTGAAGGTCAAGACTCGGAAGGTGGAAGGCCAATAGTTAAGGTGAATTTCAATAAATAAGTGGATTATACTCAAATGAAGGGCTTTTGGCTCTTGGAGATTTCAAGTACTATTGTTGAAACTTTAATGAGAATAATCATGTCTGGCCAAGCTATTTTCTAGAGAAATCAGATTCTTGTGTTGCACTTGTTATGGATTGTTTTGCTACCTTTGCTCAACACTGGAGTTGTGTAAGAATGTATCTCGTATTGTCAACTATTCTCATGTGTAGCTTCTGCATTCTTATTTATGTTCATTAAGAAATATTTGTCTCAATCTGTGAACATAACATTGTAAATGATTGTTTAATTGATAGACTATTATGGGTTTGTAGTTATTTACTCATATTCATGTCTCTACTCTGTGTGAACTATTTCCCAGGCCATTGATAGGAGCATGTATGGTTTTGTGTTTACTTTTTGGTTACCTTTAGTTTCTTTGGACGCATGCATCTTAGATTAGTTTAATTTCACTCTTTAGTTTAGAAACCATCGTCGGTGGACCAGGCCGCAACCGGTAAACCCCAAACCAGTAATGGTTGTTAGGCCAAAATCCAGATGGGTTCCCTATTCCAAACAGTGAGAAGTCTAATTCAGACTTCTCACTGGGGGTAACCCCTGCTATTGATCAAGGTCACACAGACCATGTCAACAGAGACATTAACATATATAGATACCATTTGTTCTGAGACCCATTCATTCAACATTTAATGAAAATTCATTTTTTCATCTAGTTTTTTGGTCCACCGGTAGATTGACTCTTTCATTCTTTTTTAGTGTTTTCCAAAACCGGTGGGAATGTGATAAACTTCAATTCAATATTATGAGGGGAAAATAAATTCAATTGAATGAAATATCCAACTAGTTGGTGTTGGTGGATCAATTACTCGCTTTTGAATGGGCTATGAATTTGAATCTTCAATTGATTGATAAACTACCATTACTAAACATGGCCTATCCCACTCTTTCCATGAAGCTCTCTATGGTTATGGCTTACAGAAAGACGACCAATGCATTGTGCTCAATTGTCTCCATTGCAGGGTGCGCACATATTCTAGGTTTTTAAGGTTGAAAACATAGAGTTTCAAGGGTCTAATGCCTCATAAACTTTCTTGAATCATACTATTGTGTTTTTTAGTTGGACAGGAAAAATTACCCTCTTTAGGAAATGAACGTGGGACACAGTGGATAAAATTGGGTGCATTTTTTAGTATGCACGACTTGCATAAATACAACTAGTGTGGTGTGCTCCAATGTCTCCATTGTAGGGTGTGTACATATTTTGAATGAGGTTTTTCAAGGTTGAAAACATAGAGTTTCAGGGGTCTAATGCCTTGGAAACTTTGCCATGTCATACTCTTGGGTAAGAACGATTTAAAATAGGTTAAATCCATTAAAAACCCTCACTAAATTATTCATTATGATGCATGACAAAAATGCAACCATAGACTACTCAAAAATCTACCAGTGAATTGTATTCAAACACAGGGATAAGCTCCAACTTTCACTCTCCAAGAATAATCTACTTAGTAATCCAAGTGAATCGATTATTTAATATTATAACACTCATGTTTTAAAATCAAATGGACAAAGGATCAATTCCTCAATACATACTTTCTAACAAACATTTACTCTGCATGCTCATTTTTTATGCATTTATGTAAATAGTTTGTAGACAAAGTATTTTAAGACAAAATTCACAGAAAGGAAGTTTTTTGTGTTTTTACTTTCAATCATTCGAGATAGTGAGGAGAGTGCCACATGCACTATAATTTGAAGTGACTTCGGGGATTAAACCTAATACCTATTTCTTATTTAAAGAAGCATTTTATTTTATTTATATGATCAATTTTACTTGAATTATAACAATTTGAAAGCTTTTGTAATTTTTTCTTTCAATGGTCCAAAACAAGTGTGCAAAGTGCCCTGGGAGCTATGATTTGAAGTGACTCTAGGGAAAATTAAGCCGGGTACTTGTTTCGTCTTTAAAGCGGCATCTTTTTTTGTTTATATGGTCATTTTTACCTAAAGCATGACACACTTTGTGAGATTTTGTAATTTTATTCTATTTAATGGTCTAAAACATTGTGTAGAATGCCCTAGGAGATAGAATTTGAAGTGACCCTGTGGAAAATTGAACCCAATACTTGTTTCTTCTTTACAAATGCATTTGATTTTGTTTTTATGGTCAATTTTACCTAAATTGCAACACAATTTGCAAACTTCCGTAATTTTGTCCTATTCAATAGTTTGAAATAGTGTGTAGAGTGCATATGTGTGTGTGTGTGTGTGTGTGTGTGTGCGTGTGTGTGTGTGTGTATTGAAGAGAATAACATATTTTACATGTCAAAGGCTAAGTCGAAGTTCTATGTGATTTGATATCCCTCAAGCCTAGTAAATATATGGCTAGATTAGGCTATAAACAATTTATAGTTTAATTCAATCAAGTATCCCAATATAAATACTAGCCAGATAGGTTGGTTGTATGGTTGCCTGGATACTTGTAGGGTACATATGTGTCATGTTGGTTGCATTTCCTAATGCCAAAACCTAGGATTTCCATGAGCAATGTATAGTGTCAAGTCTGTATACATATTGTTCAATATTTTGGCTATTGTTCTTGCAGCTAAAATATATTTGTAGAAACTAACTTGAAATGAGATTTCTTGAACTAATCTTAGACTTGCTCCTTAAACAAGGGGTTGTAATTGGATTCAGGGTTGAAAATAGAAACCCTAATAATGGTCAGAAACAACAAGATGAACCATACTGAACTACAACATGCAATCTATAGATTCATAATATTTTAGAGTCATCAATGAGGAAATGGATGTATCTCAAAACGCACAAATTTTACATAAGAAATCATATTTTACATAAGAAATTAGCGCATATAATTGGACAAATTCTCAAAAGTGCTAGAGTTTCTTCCCTAGGCCATATGTTTACCTCTGAATTTTTTCACCCCTCTCCAACTACATCTATATTCTCATATGGTCATTTTTCAATTACAATTTGAACCTTATGCTCTAAGTTATTGCCCATAGATATTAGATTTCAAAACTACGGTGTATGAATATTAGATTTCAAAATATCTATGGGGTTTTTGTTAAAAATTGGTGCTCCATTATGCATTTTGTTTTTGGAATTATGTTTTACTTGGATTTGAATATATTGGCTTTTTGGAGATTTTTTTGAGTTAGATTTGGATATTTCACTTTGTTGGAGCTTTAGCTAAGTTGGGTTTGGAAAATTAAGTGAAATGAAAGTTTTGTTGTGCTATCCTATGATCCCAAAATCCTTCTCAAATGGCAACACAAACTACCCATTTTTCTAGTGAGCCTATTGCAATTCTGCCACCAACACTCTCACCACCTCCTCAAATGGCACATAAACTCCTAGAAGTTCCTTGTGCTATTCTAACTAAAAGACTGAAACAAGGTTGCACTAGGAGACCTATTAAGTTTCTATGTAATCACTTTAGGGTAGGCTTTTCAAATCTCCAGTCATTTCACCTAACTAAATGACTGGGACAAGGTTACACTAGTAGACCTATTAAGTTTCTATGTAATCACTTTAAGGTGGGCTTTTCAAATCTCTAGGACTCATTTCACTATGATGCTAGTGAATTCCACATTTTTAGGGTAGGCTTTTCAAATCTCCAAGACTCATTTCACTATGATGTGAGTGAATTCCACATTTCTAATGACTCTTTAATTTGTGTTAATTCTGCATTTCTAATGGCTCTTTAGTAAAACTTCATTCCTAGCCATACCCAAATGCAAAAACCCAGTACCCTAATTGAAATTTTTTAATCCAGACATTACCCAGATGCAATAACTTAATTTCCAAGTAATGATGCTCTCTCAGATTGTGGCTCTGAGTGTAGTGTTTGAACTCCCAATCGTTCTGATCAAGAGATTCCACGACGGGACTTCCACTGGTGGCCTGTGAATCAGCTATGCCACGGTGACGTGAAGCTACCGGCCTGCAAATCGGCTGCACAAAGCTTCCAGAGAAAATCCATGGGGATTTTTTTGCTACTTGTCACTCATACACGTCGAATCGATCGTTCTTCCTGTGCAGATTCAAGGAAGTTGTTTCAACGAATGTTGTTGGAGAAGCTTCTTCTGTTTAGATCACAAACCTTCAGATCGCTAAGTGACCATATTACTTGGATCGACGAGTATTTATATGGCATTCAAGGCAGGGAATTGGCATCTTCTTCATTTTTTTGTTCCTGTTGATGAATATTGCAGTGGCATCTAGGATTGTTGTGGCCGCTGCTGATAATTCTGGCAGGACGAGATCCCTCGCACAGTCCCTTGATCTATGTGGCGCAAGACAATATCCCTCACAGTCACTCAACTTCTTCAATAAGGGTTGGCCCCGGCCTAGATTCAAAAAAAGATGAAGTTTTTAGCACTAATTTTGTATCAGTGTTGCATTTCTTTTTCAGTAGAGGTGACAGACTGAATTTATGAAGAAAGTTTGATGTAAACAGAAAATATTTACTTGTCTGAGGTATGTTTTCAAGATTGAATGTGTGATTTTGCTTTGTGGATTTTTTCAGGTTTAGTGTTACTTACATTGTTGTATTATGGTAATTTATCACATTGTTTTATGGTGGTGAATTTTTTCAAATTTAGTGTGGTTTATGGTGTTGTATTATGATGATTTTAATTTGTGATGGGTTTGGTGAAATCTAATTTGTAATTATATTCAAGCAAAAATCTTCTTCAACTTCCTATATGGCAAGTGAATGATTCTATTTATAAATGATATACAAAGAAAATTAGATTAAATTGAGCATTCAACGAGACAAAGACTCTTATCATTTTTAAAACTATGCATGATCATTACATGTTTGTTCTAAAAGATATTTAATATGTTTTAGTTTTATTAAAATGACACAAAACTATGAATATAGAATCTAAATTTTTAGGGTATGCAATGGGATAGAACATTGATCCATGCTATATATTGGGTTACTTGGAGTTAGTTTTGAATAAATTTTGAATTGGAAAATTTTGATAATTTATTGAAGGCATTTATTTTTGACAACATATTTTTAGTTTACACAATAAAAAAAATGAAATTAATAAGAATTTTCTTACAGTAGATTTTATAAATAGCATTCCATGGTTTATCATAAAAAAAAAAAAAAACAAAGTTCATACATTTAGACAGTACTTGACAATGATATTTCTAAAACAGTTACACAATAAATAAAAACAATGCAAAAAAAAACAGTTACATAATCTTATAAACAATTCCAATAAAAACAAATGAATAACAATGAACATAATTAAAACATTCCAATTTTTCCTATCAAATGGATTTCTAGCATTATCCAATAAAAACAAATGAATAAAATTGCACATAAATAAACCACAATGATTTTTCCTATCAATAATTCGTTTGTTATTTCAATGACTGTTTCAAACAAGATTGATTGGTATAATTAGATTATGGGTTGTTAAATATCATTTTATTATTACCATAAAATTTACATCATTATAATAATAATAATCCAATTTTAAGGTCACGTGTAAGACATCAAATTGGTGTATGAGACCCCCTTGCTTGTGGGACAAGGGACCTCCTCCACGCAAAGATTTGATTGCTAAAGTCTACAGAGGTGTACATACCCTACCCCCCTTTAGATAGGGTATGTACACCTCCATAGACTTTAGAAGTTGAATTGTTGCATGGAGGGGATCCCTTGCCCCACAAACAAGGGGGTATCATACACCAATTTGGTGTCTAGCTTGCCAATGACCTTAAAATTAGATTATTATTATCATTATAATGAGTTAAAATCTGTGTATAAAAAATATTTTAATTAAATATCAATTATGCAAAAACATGAGGGTTTTAGGTCTAGTTGCATTTTGTCCATTGTTCCAATTAGTCGCTATTGAGCAAGCTATGATTCCAAATCTTCAATTATTTGGTAAACTACCATTACAAAATAGGGCTTATCCCCCTCTTTCCATAAAGCTCTCTATGATTATCAGTCATTTATTTTATAGAGATTGACTTTGACTTATATTACAAAAAAGCTCATTCATCTCAATAGACATTTATAGTCCCATAAATGAATAAACATTTATAGTCCCATAAATGAAGAGCAACTTTATTATTCAATAATACAAATAGAAGTGACAAAAAGATAAACTCTTGAAACTCTTGCATTAAACACCCTATTTTTGGTTTAGGGATTATCATCATCCTTTAATAAGGCCCTTATGCAACTAAGCAAACAACCCAACACTCTAAATACTAATTGAATATTATGTTTTTGAGTTGGACATGCAAAATTACTCTCTTTATGAAATGTGCATGGACCATAGTGGATAAACTCAAGTGCATTTTTTTATCATGCATGGCTTGCAGAAAGACAACCAATGCACTGCGTTCCACTGCCTCCTTCAAAAGGTGCATAGTGAGATTTTTATAAGGTTGAAAACATAGAGTTTTAGGGTTTAATGTCTCCTAAACTTTCCAAGTCATATTATTGTGTTTTTTACTTGGGAAGGAAAAATCACCCTCTTTAGGAGATGCACGTGGGCCACAGTGGATAAACTTGGGTGTATTTTTTTTAGCACGCATGGCTTGCAGAAAGACAATCAAAGCAATGCACTCCATTGTCTCCAATGTAGGGTGTGCACATCTTTTGAATGAGGTTGTTCAAGGTTGAAAACATAGAGTTTTGTAAGCTTAGTGCCTTAACAACTTTCCCAAGTCATACTATTAGGTAAGAACTAACTAAAATGGGTTCAATATGTTAAAAAATCTCACTAAATGAGAACTAACTAAAATGGGTTAAATATGTTAAAAAATCCTACTAAATGATTCACTGTGATGCATGAAAAAATGCAATCACGGATTATTCAGAAATATGCCATCAAGTTGGTATTCAAACACATGAATAAGTTCCAATTTTCGTTCTCCAAAAAAAATCTTCTTAGTAATCCAAGTGAACCAATTATTTAAGACTATAACACTCAAGTTTTCAAATCAAATGGACAAAGGATAGATTCCTCAATACATGTTTTTTGACAAACCTTTACTTTGCATGCTCATTTATGCATTTACATAAACAAAGTATTTTAAAATGGAAATCACAAACATAAGATTTTTTTTTTTTCAATGGTTTGAGACAATGTGGAGAATGCCACATGAGCTATAATTTGTAGTGACTCTGGGGATTAAACCTCATACATGTTTCTTATATGTGTGTGTGTGTGTGTGTGTGTGTGATAAGTTTTACTTGAATTATGACAATTTGCAAGTTTTGTAATGTTTTCCTTTCAATGGTCCAAAACAAGTGTGTAGTAGGAGCTATGATTTTGAAGTGACTCTAGGGAAAATTAACCTGATACCCATTTTGTCTTTGAAGAAGCATTTTGTTTTATTTATATGGTTAGTTTTACTTGAAGCATAACACACTTTGTGAGATTTTGTAATTTTACTCTATTTAATAGTCTAAAACATTGTGTAGAGTGCCTTAGTAGCTAGAATTTGAAGTGAATGTTGAAAATTGAACCAAAGATCCATTTCTTCTTTGCATATGCATTTGATTTTGATTTTATGGTCAATTTTCCCTAAATTGAGACACAATTTACAAGTTTATGTAATTTTTTTTCCTATTCAATGCTTTGAAATAGAGTGTAGATTGAAAATTCTCATATATATATATATATATATATATATATATATATGGAAATTTGTATAGGTATAGGTTTTGATATGGAAATTTGTATAGGTATAGATTTTGATAGTGGTTTTTTTCAATCACTCAATAGAAATTCTTAGATTAGTGCCTTTAGGGAAAATAGAGTCTTTTAGGTAGCAGCAAATCTTGAAGGAACAAATGATAGTAAGAGAACTAAAGACAAGAGGGTTAATAATTGAAGTGTTGGTATCCCAAGGCTTCAATTACCAAACCCTAGGGTGAAAATGGCTACTAGGAAGTAGGTAACCCTAGGCCCTAGTAGTTTTCCTCCTCCTTTGGCTCAAAGATGAAAATATGACGACTTAGATGAAGCAAAATGTGCTAGGGTGTTGCAATGGCAAGGCCCTTAGCAAAAGATTCAAGAAAGTCGGCTTTCTAGCAAAATCTAGTAGGTGAAAGCTATTAAGGGAAGGACAACAACATGTGCTTGGCCTC
>ML786466.1:283686-305969 GCA_009831015.1 Picea engelmannii | reverse complement strand
AGGTGTGGACAAGTGGAAAGGCATAAGGTCCAAGCACATGTTAGAATTAATAAGAATTAAATGCACATATTCATATGTTTTAAGAATCAGAGTGACACATACCATGATACCCGAACTCATTACCTCATGGAGCAAGACCCACTGTTGTTGAAGGACCAGGTCGATGGGATGGATGTTTTTACTGCTGACAAGGTGGAGGCATTGAAGAAGAAATTTGGGCCCTCCAAGGCTAGGCTCAAGTCAATATGGCTCTCGATACTCCATGTCTAGGACCTGTGGGTGTCGAGACATAATCTCCTTAGTTATCCCTGGGCTAGGGGATAACATCTGTCTCCAACTCGAGGACAGGTTCTCACCGTAGAGCGCATGAGAACCTCAGCATCTCTGGCATGACCTATGACCTGCTTGATCTCAACAAAATATTATTAGTAATCATTTGGGGTAGTGATATCATCCCTGGCTCACATATGGTACAGAAAATGAAAGTAAGAAAGCATATATATAAATGGAAATACAATTATTCTAACATAAATGAAGATGGTATATATAATGAATGCAAAATGCCTAACTACTTACCTTTACTTACATGTTGGTTGAATGCTAGGTTTAGTCGAATAGCCAGTGAAACCATCCTAGTTGTGTCTCATAATACTTTCCTCTGTTCTTCATTATAAACCAAAACAATGATAAGTCAAGCACAAAAATAACATGAGTTAGAAAATGTATTGTATCATCGAAAATCATAAAGTCTAGCTCATGGAGGCAGGAGGGAGGGACAAAATCATGCCAATTGACACCCTTAGGAAAGTTCTCAATCCATCTCAGAAAGGGATCATGAAAAATCAAAGGTTCAATAAGCTGACTCAAAGAGTCTGGAGGTTGACTACCTTGGATGTCTTCACAATCTGAGGTCTGGGAAGGGACTAGAAAGGACCTAGAAGATGATTGACAAATTCTCAAGGGAAGGTTGAAAGACTAAGATGAGAGACTTCTTCATAAGGTATTCAACCACCCTTGAACTCTAGGGTTTTCCTTAGAGGAAACTTAATATAGATGACATACTTCCCAACTACACCTTTAATGACACGGCAAGATAAAATAATCGAAGTGGTTGAAAACATTATCACAAGGATCCCTCTCTGGAAAAAAGCATCGTTATCAAGATCTGAGCACAACGGTGGTTGGTAATCTTCTTCATAGAATAAATCCAAGTGCTCAGAGGGATAATCATCAAAATCCTCAAGGTATGACCAAAATCCACTAGGAAATTATAGCACCAGGTCATTCTTGGGTGTCTGAAACAGGTTTGTAATCATACCATCTCCTTGTTGTCAATTGTCAAGTTTATTAGTAATTCCATGTGATAAAGGTAAACGAAACTTTTGGAAATGACCCTCAATTTCGTAAATGGGGTCCCCATCATATCCAATCAAATCCCATTTACACTTCCCAACGTGTATGAATTCATCAATATTATCAACAAATTCATCATCTTCATCATAACATGAAGGGGTTAGAACATCCAACACTTCTTCATTTTCCTCATCATAAGATAGAGAATCATTAAAAAATTGGAAAGGGAAGTAACTCACCTTTCTTACTTCTTCTTGTGTAGGAGTTTCAAGTATTTGGATAACTTCATCAAATGGAAGACTTGCTTCTACACCTTCTAGCTTGTCCAAGGGTTTCATTTCTTCTTCATTGTCTGAATCATAGAATAAGGTATCATCAAAAAATTGGAAAGGAAAATGACTCATCTCATTCTCTTCATCTTGTGCAGGAGAGATAGGATCTTGGAGAGCTTCGACGGATGGAGGAGCGATTACCAATGCTTCATCCTCATAATTCACTTCTCTAATTATATCTTCATTGCATTCTATCGAATCATGGGAGAAATCTTGCTCCTCTTCAAGGGGTTGACAATTTTATTCATAAATGTCTTCTTCTATATCAGAAGCTTCTTGGCATTGAGCATGATATACATCCCTAAGATCTTCTACAATCTCAGTGGTGAATCCTTCATTCTCTAAGGCTATTGTGATATTTTGAAGGGCATCTTCATATGTTTGGCATCGTGGTTTGACAAAGTCAATAAACCTACTGATGAGGTGTATGAAAGATGATATACCCATATCTTTGCAACAACCCTTAAACCAGTCTTGCAAAAAGGATGGTAGAGAAAGTATGAATAATTTTACCAGAACATCCTCCCCTCCCAATTCTATCTCGCTTATATACTTCAAGAATTCTACAATGTGAGTAATTGGGAGGCCTCCAAATCTTGGAGGGTTGCTTGACCATTTCGTATCAAAATAACTTGAGTATCCTTGAAGACTTTTGAAATCAATAGTTGGATACACTTGCTCCCAAATAATTTTCTTGAAACTATCAAATGGATGAGGGGGTCACCCTTAATGGAGTCGCCAGGTAAGCTTTGTAAAGTAAAGACTTTTGAGGAAAGGCTTACCGAAAAGTGTCGCCTTGAGGAGAATTGACTCAGTGTTCATTGGAAACAGCGCCAAGATGTTATCGCATAATTTGTACTTTATCCAAAGGATGAGGTTTAGGAAAGTCAAATTGGTGTAACGGAGGTTATCATATCATTGTCACCTCAATAGGATGCTTCTTTCTATTTAGGGTTGATGGCCCAAGGGAGACGTCCCCAGTGACCTGGGGGTTTGAGAAGGAAAAGGTTAAGGTGTTTATGAAAATATCCCCTCTCACAAGTCACACTAATCAGAAAGTCCTAGGATTTTAACCAATGAAGTAGTGAAGTATTAAGATGTACCTGCCCAAAACAAAGCAAAAAGGAAATATATCTTTCGCAAGTACAACTTGTTGTTAGTACTTCATAAAACCATGGACTTTATCAATAAAAGAAATGGTTGATAAATTGTGAAGCAAACAGAAATTTGTAGCAACAATATTTATAAGACAATAGATTCACAATAAGTGCCTTAAAATGGCTTCAAAATGACCAAGAATAATCACTAATCAATACCAAAATACTAGCATTTGTCAGAAGCAATTAAGGCAATGTATTTATCAAATTTTTCAATTTCTTTTAGGTGTTTTTAGTGCTACAATAGATGCTTGTAGGTTACTTTAGTAACAAAAACAACTAAGTTAGTAGATTAGGCTATTCTAAGGTTAGGAGTGGTTAGTAGAGAGCTTAAGGTATAGGTTTTGATAGTGGTTTTTGTCAATCACTCAATAGCAAGTTTTAGATTAGTGCCTTTAGGGAAAATGGAGTCTTTTAGGTAGCAGCAAATCTTGAAGGAACAAATGATAGTAAGAGAACTAAAGACAAGACGGTTAATAATTGAAGTGTTGGTATCTCAAGGCTTCAATTACCAAACCCTAGGGGGGAATTGCTACTAGGAAGTAGGTAACCCTAGGCCCTAGTAGTTTTCCTCCTCCTTTGGCTCAAAGATGAAAATATGACGGCTTATATGAAGCAAAATGTGTTAGGGTGTTGCAATGGCAAGGCCCTTAGCAAAAGCTTCAAGAAAATCGGCCTTCTAGCAAAATCTAGTGGGTGAAAGCTATTAAGGCAAGGACAATAACATGTGCTTAGCCTCCTAAGGTTTTAAGCTAGCAATTTCATGATCTTAGTATAAATGAAAGATAAACATAACTATAACCATTCAATGAAGAAGAATTGCAGAAATTTTACTTACATTCACCAAGAATCATCTAGCAAATACTCTAGTTGAACACTTCCACCGAGCAAATTTCCAAAATAGTCCAAAACAAGCCTCCTTCAAGAAGTCCACACTAAATTTCAGTCATGTAACTCCAAATAGGGCACAATTTTTAGACCTCGCAGTTGTGTGAGTGAAAGATGATGAAAAAATACAAGGGAAAATCCCTTATTTATACAGTTACAATGACCAAAATTAGGTCAGAAAAACCCACATGATCAGTTTACATGTAATATCTAGTTTTTACATTAAATGACAAAATAAAACCCTAAATCAAGCAGAAAAGGTGATTTCATGCCCTTTTAGGGTGATGTTAGGCCTTTTTAGTGCAACGTTGTCATCCAGAAGCAAAATGTTAGGCCTCCTAAGGCCTATGGATCAAACCACACGTGACACTTGGCACACAACTGCCTCCAAAGTGTCCAAAATGCTAGGTGACGTCAAGGGTTACATGGGTGACTCCATGGGCCTTTCAAGGCCTACATCATAGTGAGAAAGGAAAGACCCCCCTGGGTTCAGGCCTGCTAGGCTGTCTCTGGTGGAACGCCCTCCTCTCTCTCTGGTGCAAACCTATGATCTGTCTATTCCCCCGGTTGGGGTATGAACATCCATCTGGTGGGATTTTAGCCCTATGGAGTTCTGAACTAATCATCTCCCCATGTGTACCTATCCGTCGGGTGTGGCCCTACAATAAAAAAAATTACTCCCTCCATGGACTCATAAGCCACAAGGATCGTAGCAATGTCAATCACATCTAATAATCAAGTTATTTAAGCATGTTCATAAAACCCTCGTTTCCCAGACAAGTGCTCAAAGACGATATGTTATTCTACAAGCCAGGTTTGGAGGGGACGTTAGGATGTCCTATTGGGATAATTCTCATTGGACATGGGATGTTTCTAGGTGAAGACAAATCCATGCCATGTAAGTAGATGAGGTGGTAATGGATGTGTGAGCAATAGGTGCAGTGATGGCAGGGGAATGTATGGCTTACAAGTGGGTGCCTTTGAAGAGGGTGAGTTGCACCTTGTCACGGATGCAAATGTTTCCAAGATCATTCAATGCCTTTTATCTTTTTTATCTTATTGTTTTTTCTTTCAAGATACTAGTTAGGGGACACTAGCCTGGCGTGGTGACCAGTGGTGACAATGTTACCCACAAGGATTTCACGAAGATGAGAAGGATGGCTCATGATGAGACCCCTTTCTCTTGGCTATGCCACCAAGAGCCACTACCCTGGTATGGTGACCAACTGAATGGTAGTGTCATACCGCTAAATGTCCATGGACCTAATAGGATGGCTCGTGATGAGACCCCCTTATCTTCCAACTAGGTCTTGATTTTATTATTTTATGGGTCCCTCTCTTTCTTGTTGAGAAACCTTTTATTGTTTTCTCGGGGATCCCTGGGCGAACCATCTAACAGTTTTGTTCTTTTGGATTTTATATTTTTCCAACTACTTTTACCCTGTGGGAATTTAGCCCCTTCTTCCCACAAGGTAAGGTACAACCCTTTGCTAGCTTAGAAAACCCAGTGCCCGAACCAATGTATGGGATGCATGAGAGGGAAAAATATGAAAAGTGGTAAGTATGGTGGGAACAGACGATGACCTTTCATGAACCCACCCAATGGAAACTCAAACCCTATGGGAACCAACTTACTAGAGAATCATGTCATTCCCCCTAGGTGTGGACAAGTGGAAAGGAATAAGGTCCAAGCAGATGTTAGAAGTAAAAATAATTAAATGCACATATTCATATGTTTTGAGAATCAGAGTGACACATACCATAATACCCGGACTCATTACCTCATGGAGCAACCCACTGTTGTTGAAGGAATAGGCCAATGGGATGGATGTTGTTGTTGTTGACAAAGTGGAGGCACTGAAGAATATAGATGGGCCCTCCAGGGCCAGGCTCAAGTCAATATGGCTATCGGTACTCCATGTCGAGGACCTATGGGCCTCAAGACATAATATCCTTAGTTATCCCTAGGCTAGGGGATAACACATCACATACATTCTAAGCATGTCTTCAATTATTCTATTGGTCCTCTATGTTTTCCCATCAAATTATGGTTGATATGTTGTATTGAGATTTAAATTTGTCCTAAATCCTTTGAACAAACATTTCCAAAAATTTGATGTAAACTTGGAACCTATGTATGAAACAATTGTCTTGGACACTCCATGCAGTCTAACAACTTATTTCATGTAGATATCTACAATATTGGCTACTTTGTGAGTTGTTTTCACTAGGATAAAATGTGCAACCTTAGTCGGTTTGTCCACCACTACAATGATGGAATCGTGTTGCTTCATTGTCTTGTGCAACTTTGTAATGAAATCCATTGTGACTACCTCCCATTTTCATTTTGGAATGGGAAATGGATGTAACAACCCAGCTAGATGTTTATGCTCGGTTTTCACCTTCTGGCACTCTAGACACCTCGCTATATAATTAGTCACTTATTTCTTCATTCCTAGCCGCCAAAAGTATTGGCTCTTCACAGCTACAATGGATTTATGATATCCTAGGTATCCAACATAGAGTACATTATGCATTTCCCTCATCAATGTACTTTTCAGCTCACTAGAATTCAGCACATATACCTTGCCTCAGTACACGAGAATTACATCTTCCTTCAACTTAAAATTTTTGAATTTATGTTGTTATTTGTCTTGTTGTAATGTGCCTCTTATTTGGACATAACAATGATCTGATTTTGTTGCCTCTAATTTTGTCTTTTAGACCAGTCATGTACATGTTCATGGCTGCAATATGCACCTCATGCACCCTTCTGTTGAGTGCATCAACCACCTGATTTTTTTTTGTCTTTGATGTGCTTAATTCTGAAGTCATGCTCACTTAGAAATATGAGCCATCTAGTTTGTCTAACATTTAAGGTTGGTTGTCCAAACAAATGTTTCAGACCATAGTGGTCTATCCTTAGCAAAAATCTCCTCCCCATGAGAAATGTCTCCACATCTTTAGCACATGAACAAGGGTTGTTAATTCTATATCATGGGTAGCATAATTTCTCTCATGCTCTTTTAACTTCTTGGATTCATACCACATGATCATTTTGCATGAGGACTCCATCGAGCCCTTCCTTGCACGATTTGTGCACACAACAAAGTCTTCATTGGAGTCTGCAATCTTCAATATTGGCGCACTAGTCAATATGTTTTTAAACTATTGAAAATTGTCTTCACATTCGGGAGTCCATTCAAATTTCACTCCTTCTGCAAAGAAGTGATGGGGCTTGCAATCTTTGAAAATCCTTTAATGAATCTTCGGTAATAACCTTCAATACCCATGAATGATCTGACCTCTGTCACATTTCTTAGCGCTAGACATCCTCTAATGGTATCTATCTTCTCAAGGTCAATTGTTATCCCATCTGTTGAGATAATATACCTAGAGTAATGAATCTTCTTTTGATAGAAGATGCACTTATTTAGTTTGGAATACAACTTATGCTCTCTTAGAACTTGCAGCGCCATTCTTAAGTGTTGTTCATATTCCTCTTTTGTCTTTGAGTAGATGAGTATGTCATATAGGAACACAATTACAAACTTGTCCAGGTATTCCCTGGACATTTCATTCATCAGACATATGAAAACAGTTGGTGCATTTGATAGCCCAAATGGCACCACCACAAACTCATAATGCCCATATCTTGTCACGAATGGTTTCTTACCGATATCTCTTCTTTTATTCTCAATTGATGATAACCTGATCTCAAGTCAATCTTGGAAAATATTATTGCACCCTTCAACTTATCAAATTGATCATCAATCCTTGGCAGGGAGTATTTGTTCTTTATGGTGACCTTATTTAATTGTCTGAAATCAATACGCAACCTTAAAGTTCCATCTTTCTTCTTCACGAACAACATCAGGGCACCAAGGTGACACACTTGGACGTATATACCCCTTCTTTAACAATTCTTCAAGTTGCATCTGCAACTCTTTCAATTCTTGTGTGCCCATTTGGTAAGGTGTCTTGGACACTGGGACAAGTCCTGGCACAAAATCAATAAAGAAATCAATGTTTATTTTCCATGGCAGTCCTAGGATTTCCCTAGAAACATCTTCAAAATCCCTCAAGACTGGATGGTCTTCAATATTTGGCATTTTATCTCTAGTTGTCTCTTCCATATGGTCTGTAAAAATATGACATCCATTCTTGAAACTATTTTTCAACTGCATGGCTAAAAATTTTCTAACACCTACAGATCTTGGAATGCCTTGAATTTTGTCTCGTTGCCCTCCCTCATCAAGACAAGTGATTTTCTTCTTGTAACAATGTAGGACCACATGGTGTTTTTCAAACCAATCCATACCCCTTAGACAGTCATAAGAATCCAAAGGTATGATGTTCACATCCACCTTTGTGCTAAGTCTGTTCATGTCTATTGAAAAATTATTAACCATGTCATTGATTTTCCTCTTATTCCCTGTCGCTAATTGAACTAACCAATATTTCTTATGCTTATTTGTAAGTGAAATATTTTAACAATGTTAGAGTTTATGTAACTATGGCTAGCTCCAAAAGCAATAAAAATTGTTATGGGTTGGTTATCAATCTTACCTTCCACTGAATCAATCATGGGGGATTGATACTTTGTTTGCTTGTTTTCTAAGGATGCATAAATATTTGGCATGTTTCATCCCATGTCTTCCATTGTTTTGGCCTCTTGAATTTTATGAATAGTCCTCATCATTTCCCCTTTGTGAGGGAAATCCTTGAAGAATATGCCATCTTGGGCTCATTATAGGCTCATTGATCTTGTTGATTTGCTTGGGGGTTGTTCCTGAAAATAAGTGGCTTAAAACCTTTTTGTCTTTGCTTCTTCTTTCCCTTCATCTTGATATTCCATACCTTTTGGAAGATTGGCTTTCCTATACTCTGCTCATAAAGATGTTTTTCTCTCCCTATGTCCTCCTCCAAAGTTCTGGGGTTATCATAGTGCATCTTGTCACTATCGAATGAAGGTAACCCACTTAGAAATATTGGACTTTGATTTTCTCATCGTTTATGAAGCTAACATACTTCAACAGGTCAAAGAACCTCTTCTCATATTCATCCATTGTCATGCTTCCCAACTTAATTTCAAAGAGCTCTTTCATCTTCCTTTCATAGTAATTCCCGAAAAAATATTTCTCTTAGAAATATTCTTTGAACTACCTCCATGAGAATTTCTTCTCATCAAGGTGTTTGGTTTTCTTAGGTTGATCCCACCACATACTTGTTTTTCCTTGCAAGTGGTAGGTTGCAGTTCTTGTTTCTACCCTAGAGGTGTAATCATGTAGTTGGAATTACTTCTTCATTTCCAATAGTTGGGCCTATACCTCTTCTCATTTTCTATGCTCACCATTAAAAGTTGGTGGCTTAATTTTCCCGAGTTCACCTTGCAAAATATTCGACTTGAGACTTCTCCTCTACCTTCTGACAGGAGACACACTTGGGCTGCTCCCTGGCCCTAAACTTGCACAAGCTCTCCTAGTGGGTTGCTTTGGGAATGATGGTGTCTACTCATACTCTTTGACTCCATGTCATTCACATGTTCATCCCTTCAGTTATGAGATCCCAATGTTGACACTTGTCTAACACTAATTGCTTGCTTTGACTTGTTTGTGCAGCGTATTCAGACTCTGAAGTATCTCTTCCTAAGCTTTCATAATATTTTCATTATCTTCTCTATAGCTCTGCACTTCTCTGTGTGGGATTCTTATAGTTACAGCCAGCTCCACAGGATCCTCCCTACCTCTTATTCAATTGGACTTTGTCTCAGCATTTCCCACGCTAACATCTAGCCCTCTAATTTCCTCTTCATGGTTGTAGAACACTTGGGCATCCTTCATTTCTCTAGTTCTCATATGGGAACCAAATCTACCCTCCTATACCTCAAACTTATACAAGAAAATGTGCAGGCAATAAAATTCTTGTTAGAAAAAAATGTATAAACACAATTCTGGAAAAAAAAATGCATAATTTTCTGCTCTTTAGGGCCACCGATCATCTTCCTCTGACTTGTCTACAAATTCTATTGCTCAAAACAATTTTCTGGGTGCACAGGATGATTCTATTTTTCTTTAGCTTTCCATTGACTATGCATTTGCTCAAATTTGAGCTCTAAGCATAGAGTTATGGTCAGTAGAAGTTTAAACTATTTTTTCATTTTTGTTCCTAATAGCTAGAAGTGTCTTCTCTCCCATCCTATACAAATTCAGATTCTTGGATTCCAGACCTGGTTCCATGGGTGTCTTCTATGTTCTATGGGATTTCCACACACTACTCATGTGCCTTACACTGACTTATGAGCAAGGAGTTATTCCCTCTAAAAGTAAATTGTTTCTTAAATTATATTATGTATTGTTTCAACTATAACTTTCTCATACAAGATCTAATTTGCACTCAAAATAGTGCATTGGAAAAATCTTATTGAGCTTTCTTATTTTAAGCAACAAAAACTGTGTGTACCAAAGGTACACATTTCTCTTGAATTTGACTACCTCAAAATGCTCCCGCAAGTTGATGACATCCAATATATAAAAAAATTCATAGAAAATTTGACACTCTTACAAATCAACCTGTGCTTGACCCTAAGAAATTTGGATGATATGGCATGGCACGTTTCTGGTGAGTCTACGTGTCATACTTTGATTTGACGATGTCATCATCCATCAATCTCCTCCAATGGCCATCAGCCAAACCTCTTGCAAACTTGTCGAGCTCTTGTTTGCAAACATTTCTCGTCAAGCTATCAAAAGAATGTAATTAGGATTTACCCGTAACCTGTAGTCCGCAAACCTATCAGGTTTTTCCTCGCAGACATTTCCCTCGCAAGTTGTCTAAAGCACGTAGTTAATACTTTTCCACAACCCACAAGCCTATTGAGCTATTCCTCGCGGGAATTTCCCTGCAACGTGTCCAAAGCACGTAATTAAGACTTTCCCGCGACCTGCAACCCTATTGAGATTTTCCTCGCATACATTTTCTCGTGGGTTGTCTAAAGCACGTAGTCAAGTCTTTCTCACAACCTGCAAGCCTATCGAGGCTTTCCTCACGGACATTTCCCCACTCGTTGTCTAAAGCACGTAGTTGAGACTTTCCCACGACTCACAAGCTTATCGAGAAAAAATCTTCTCAACTTTTCTCCCACTACATATCAAAAGCACACCTTTAGGGTTTGCATGTGCCCCATAGCCCACATGCCTATTGGGAAAAAATTTCATGGCTTTTCCCCTGTGATGTTTATCCCACGAAGTATCACGGTAACCCCTTTTTATAACTTCCCGCAATCCACAAGCCACATGCCTTTTCTCCCCAAAGATTTTCTCCTGCAAGCTTTTTCTCTTACGAGCCCTTTCTCTGCGAAGCTTCTTCCTACAAGCTCTCTTCTCCCACGAAAGTAAAGACTTAGGATTTTTCTGCCCAAGCCCGTATTGGATCTAGATTGTTGATCTTCGAGATTGAAGTGATCTTAGTGATCGACGCAACAAACTCTATACCGTCACCCTTGCCCTCTACCACCATGGTCCTTGTCAATCCACGTCATGGTACGATCCACATCATCACTACACAAAAAAAATTAAAAATTATAATTTTTTTGAAAATTTTTATAATTCCTCCCAAATTTCTTCGTCGATGTACTAGGAAGTTCTTAATCGTTCTAGAATGAATCTCGATCGTTGATTCCTAATGTCGAAAATATATGAGTTGTTGATCTTTCAATTCTTCAATCACCATGACAATGCGAAATTCAATCTTCCCCAAGCGAATCTAACTCTGCAACCTACAGATTTATGCCATTCATCCTTTCTTCCACTGTTTTGAGACAATCTAAACTCAAATATGCTCATAAATTTGGGGATTTCGCTTTGTTTTTCACCATTTTTCCCAAATCATTCACAAGTGAGCTCTACCACAACAAAATTCTACCAATTTCGCACTCGTATCGACCCATACAAGCTCGATGTTGAACCTTGAGCTTTGATACCATATTGTAACGTTATCGACTTAACTAAAGAACATTACTAGTGGAATACAGATGGAAATAATTTTTTTCTACTTACTAATCATATAGCGTACCAACGATTGGAATACCCACGGATTTAAACACTCTGCTATCATTAATTTAAATGCAATGATAGCATGTTGAAATAAACATGAATGCAGCTAATTCACTTCATGCAGCAACATATAAAACCATTTTGATATACAAAATTAATACCCAACGAAATAAACTATAAATGTAACACAAAACAAGATAAACACTTATTTTTTCAGAAGAGTTGTGCAACCAACTGTTTGGGACAAACGTTTCACCCAACCATAAACTCGTCGTTTCAGATATCAACAGCAAGTCACCCCCGATCTAGGGCTAAGAATTCACAAAAGAAGGTGTCTCCCACTGTACACTAATAGCTCAAAAAAATCCCACAACCCACTAACTCTTCCTACAGCTATCTTTATTTCCACCAACACTCTTCCACACCCTTTCCCAACCCGAGGAATGTACCCCTTCACTACTCTCCATCCATTAGGTTATACCATTCCTAATGTGACCCCTTCATTGTCCTCAATCCATTGGACTACACCATTTTTAACAGGGTGTCTAGCACAAGTGACTAGGAATCTCTTGTATCAGGATCTCAAGGGAAACTCGTTGCTAGGAAAACTACCAAGGAAAAATACCCAATGGCAACTTGTTGCTACAGTCCAACTCACACAAGAGTTTACTCTTTAGGTCCAAGAAATCACCTTCCATTACTACTCTAGCGCCAACACTCCTCTCCTTGCTGCTCTAACTCCAACCTGCATGCAAACATAACAATCCTTCAAAGCCACTCCCCTCTGACCATACAAATTTCTTCATTTTTCTTGTTTGTTTGACTTCCACTCATCCCCAAATTGATTTCACTTCAAATCAGTTCTCAATGACTATGGGATGTGATTGATTACACCCACCCTCTTACAGATATTCAATGATTGAGCTCTTCCACACTCTAGGGAAATTAGAAGGTTCATGCAAAGCATTAAAAACAAGGAAAATGAATTGAGAATTAACTCATGAATAAAAAAACCATTTTTGACCCATCCTTTTGTGGATTACTTAACGTCTTTTTATGTCCATGTCCCCGAGCTGACATCACTTTTTATTTATTAAAATTCAAAAATGCATTTTACATATTACATTGCTTGGCTTTAACGATTCATTATATCTACATAACAATAATCAAATTGAGGATTACAATGGGGATGTTACAACAATAATGTGAGTAAATTCCATGTTTTTAATGGCTCTCTGATCTATCCTATTTTTTAAATTTTAGTAAAGCAAAATGATAAATGGACCACATCATCTTTTTCGATAAAATTTGGTTCATAACCATATCCAAATGCAAAAATGCAGATACCTAATTTTTTAATCCAGATATTACCCAAATGAAATAACTGAACTTATGGACAAAGTTTTATGTAGACATTAAATATTAATTCCCAAGCTCTCCAATTGCGACTTCTAGTGTAGTACTACATTTTTTTAGTAGAGGTGACAAACTGAATTTATGGACAAAGTTAACAGAAAACACTAAATTATGTGAGGTATGTCTTCAAGCTTGACTGTGTGATTTCACTTTGTGGATTTTTTTCATATTTATTGTTGCTTACATCATTGTAATATGGTGATTTCTCTTTGAACTTGAAAGTGTTGATTTTTCTAGTTCTAGTGTGGCTTATAGCATTGTGTTAGTCGTAGTTTAACTGCTCTACATTTTGACCCTTTTGTGGGGATATTTTCTGTTTAATTTTGCTTGAAATCCAACGAAAAAATTGCCGTATCTGTAGATTTGAGAGGCTAATTCTGTATAATCCGAGTACCCCGGGGTTTTTTCAATACATTGAATCATTTCTACATTCAAAAATGGAGTTTAAACAAAAAAAAAATGTGATTTCACGCAGAATTATGTTGTTGGATTCCGACAAAAATAGTCAAAACGTAGAATAGTTAGACAAGACCATTGTATTATGGTGATTTTGATTTCTATTAAGCTTTCAATGATATCTAGTTCGTAACCATACCCAAATGCATAAATCTTATTTTATTGTCTATATGGCCAAGTGAATAATTGTTTTTATGAATGACATATTAGGCCCTATTTATTTTAATTAAATTAGACATCCAACGAGTCCAAGTCTCTTTTATCTTTTTAGAACTTTGCATCTTTTCTTTTTTAAAACTATGCATCATCATTACAAGTTCTTATTAAAGATATGTAATATATTTTCCTTTTCTTAAAATAACACAAAACTATAAAAAAAATCTTATTAAAGATATGTAATATATTTTCCTTCTCTTAAAATAACACAAAACTATTATAAAAACATGTATAGAATCTTGATTTTTAAGGTATGCAATGCTATAAAATATCGATCCATGTGATACATACATTAGTTTGTTATATCAATGACTATGTGCTGAAACAATATCAATTTTTAGGGTATGCAATGCTATTAAATATTGATCCATGTGATACAATGCTAATAAATATTGATCAATGACTATGTGTCAAAACAATATCAATTTTTAGGGTATACAATGCTATTAAATATTGATCCATGTGATACAGTTTGTTATGTCATTGACTATGTATCAATTTTTAGGGTATGCAATGCCATTAATTATTAATCTATGTGCCCAAACAATATCAATTTTTAGGGTATGCAATGTTATTAAATATTGATCCATGTGATACATTAGTTTGTTATCTCAATGACTTTGTCCCAAAATAATATCAATATCAATTTTTAGGGTATGCAATGTTATTAAATATTGATCCATGTGATACATTAGTTTGTCATTTCAATGAAACAATATCAATTTTTAGGGTATGCAATGCTATTAAATATTGATCAATGACTATGTGCCAAAACAATATCAATTTTTAGTTTGTTATCTCAAGGACTGTGTCCCAAGACAATATCAATATCAATTTTTAGTTTGTTATCTCAACGACTGTGTCCCAAAACAATATCAATATCAATTTTTAGCATATGTAATGTTATTAAATATTGATCCATGTGATACATTAGTTTGTTATTTCAATGACTGTCCCAAAACAATATCAAATGACTCTGTCCCAAAACAATATCAATTTTTAGGGTATGCAATGCTATTAAATATTGATCAATGACTATGTGCCAAAACAATATCAATTTTTAAGCTATGCAATGCTATTAAATATTGATAAATGTGATACAATGCTATTAAATATATTGATCCAATGTGATACAGTTTGTTATGTATTAATGACTATGTGCCAATTTTTAAGGTATGAAACGTTATTAAATATTGATACATTATGTGCCAATTTTTAAGGTAGGCAATGTTATTAAATATTGATCCATGTGATACATTAGTTATCTCAATAATTATGCGCCAAACAATATAGAATTCCAATGACTATGTCAAACAATATAGAATTTCAATGCTATAAAATATTGATTCATATGATACATTTTGTTATCTCAATGACTGTGCCAAACAATCGGAGTGACTGCCAAACAATCATAGTGATGAACAAGATTGCTCATAGTGATTAGATTATGGATAGTGACAAACAAGACTGATCATAGTGGTTCAATTAGATTATGGATTGTTGAATATCATTAACAATAATATATATATACACATTTACATTATTATACAAAAGATTATGATCCAAAAAAATATAGAGAGAGAATTTACATTTTTTCTCCACAACCGCAAGAATTTACATTATTATACAAAAGATTATGATCAAAAAAATATAGAGAGAGAGAATTTACATTTTTTCTCTACAACAGGGTGAATTAAAGAATATTATGGTAGCCATATAATCGGCCAACTAGTTTTCTCCGAACAGGGTGGAGAAAGATTGATACGAATGAAGTCAGTCCTAGAAAGCATTCTGATCTATTGGCTTTCGGTTGCTCCTATTCCTAAGGGAATATTGAACAAAATAAGAAAAAGGTGTTTTAGTTTTCTCTAGTCGGGAAGTGGAAAACAGAAAACATCCCACTTGTTAAATGGTCAAAGTTAGCAAGGCCAAAAGAGTCTGGAGGCTAGGGCCTTAAGAATATATATATGTTTTCAGCAAGGATTTGGCTGCCAAAAAAGTATGTAGAGATTCTTCTTCAACAAGGGTCTCTTGGGAAAGTAGCCTGGTCAAAATATTTCACAGACAGTTGTATAGAAGACTTCAGAGAAAAACTCTCAAAGGAGCCTCAAATGTCTGGAGAGGTCTAAGAAATGCTTTCCCCGTTATTAGAAGATGAATTGCCCAGAAAATAGGGAGAGGGGATAAGCTCAGATTAGCGAAAGACCCTTGGGATGATTACTCTGGTAAGTTTAGAGTGTGTTAATCTGGTTGAAGAACTATAGGCTCAAGGCTATTCAAGGCTAGCGGATGACGAGCAAACAGATGGACAAACTGGAACAGTAAATCAAGTGATTGAAGACGTAGTCCTCTTGAATGTGATGAACAAACAATCACAGTGGGAGGATTAACTCCACCTCGTATAGTTTTCATACAACAATGGGTATCAAGCATCAATGAAAATGAGGAGTCCATTTGAAGCTTCATATGGTCGAAGATGCTGGACACCAGTGAACTAGGATTATCCAACGAATAGAATTGTGCTTAGGCCAGAAATGCACAAGAAAATGGAACGGGAAATTGCTATAATCAAGTAGAATTTTAAGCCTGCCCAAGAAAAATTAAAAAGATATGCGGATAAAAATAGAGTGCACAGAAAACTGTGTGTTGGGGATCATGTTTTCCTTCCAATGGGGCCAAGGAAGTTCCTTGAAACTTGGAAGTTGTGCCAAGCTAACACCAAATATTGTGGTCCATTTGAAGTGCTTGATATGATAGGGCTAATTGCATTAAAGAACAGAATTAAAGAATGTCTTTCAGACACAGTTTTTAGCAAAACTATTTGGCTGATCCCATGGCCAAAATAAAAAAATTACATTGGGATGGTTGAAAAGGTTATGATTCCTAGACCTGTAACTGAAGTGATTACTTCAAAGTTCAATTAGCAGGCTGTTCAGTGAGCTTCATAAGGTCAGGACATGACTTTCAAAATACCAGATAAAGTAGAACTAATGTAAATATGAAGACTGCTGAGAAGTTGCTGGAGGTAAGCCACTGCCAATATTATAAGTTCCATCACTGGTTGATCCACGAAAAGAGCCAACCCCATACAAAGACGATTGTAGACTGTCTGACGGATATAAACGAGATCTTGACAGAGGAGATGGGTTGCTTCCAACGTCATAGGATGATCGATAGATGCCTTGGCTTCCCCTGTCATATACACTCTGACCAGGTAAATTGTAAGATGGGATACTGGCCACTGGAGCAGGACGATATAAGTCAGAAGAATTGGCAATGGCAAAGGAACTGGGAAGGGTAGATTTAGGAAGCCATGCAGAAGAACTGGAAAGGGCAAAGGCACTCTGAGGGGAAGGTTTAGGGAGCAGTGCACCAACAACAGCACCAGCACCAGAAGCAACACCAGCACCAGCAACACCAGCAACACTACTAAGACGAGCCCGTTTCGTCTGAGACTTAATGGCTTTTGCCTGTCTTTTCTTCTCTGACCTGGCTCTCTCTAACTGGCCAACTTGACTTTGAAGATCTTTAATAGACATCTGTGATTCAAGTTTGTGCACTTTAATTAACTTAATCACGGTATTCAACGAAGCAATTTCTCTTGCGGTTGCTTCATACTGCAATAAGACATGGAAGTGTTCAGAACATATTCTGATTGACAAGTTAATATTTTCATAGTTTTATATTGATGAGAGAACATGCCCACCAAACACATAAGAATGAATAAACATACCTGTGCATTAGGATATCTTCCCTTTTGTGCTATTTCTTGTGACACTTTCTTTTCATCCTCCAGATATGCCTTCAACAAAGTGACAGGTGGAAATTTTTCTACGAGTCCAAATGCATAGACAAAATTTACAGCATCAAGGTTCTTTCGACTACTACGCAATTTTTCCACAACATCTGCGAGAAACAAGACCAAACATGTCATGCAGGACCACAATCTGCCCATCATAAGCTCAAAGTGTTGCAAACAACTTCAACAAACCCCACCTTGGTAAGCAATTTCAAAATAATGTAGACCGCAAGAGTTAGCAAGTTCAAAGAACCTTTCTGCTGAACGCATACTAAGCATAATGATCATCTATGTCTGATGAATGAAATCATCAGCCAACCAGTATTTATACATAAAGATAAACATCCACTTCTAAACAATTAGGTCAGGGTGGAAACCCTTGCAAATAAACTCAGCCTCACACTTGACAAGGAGTAGATCCTTTAAGCTTCCATTTGGAAAACCCTACATCTGAAGATCCATAAGGCTCTGAAACCCTTTAAGACAACTTTAAAAATCACGGTTAGTAGGCACCTAATCTTCTGCCAAAAGAACAAACATTTCTCTGAGAAACCAAAATATGAGATGATTAACAATCCAGTTCACAAATAAGCATTCATTTGGCCTTAGGAAATTAGATGCATAGTTTGAAAAAGGATTTCTATTCATTTGGACAACTAATGTACTAAAATCACAAGCAGTAAATGCAACTATTATGGACACAATTACATCAAAATAATTGCTCGACATACTAGCCAATACAAAAACTACTCAATCCTTTGGCCAGTACCGAAAGAGATAAGTAGAACGGCTCTAAATGTCATTCAACCCTTCAACCAATGGTCCATGTTCTGGAGAAGCCTATAGTCATGAAGTAGCTCATTTAAGATACTAAAAACTCCTGCAACAGTTCAATTTCTTACCAAAATCACTTGGGTGACGAAACTGAACTAAGCTAGCTCGACATTTTAGCTACTTCTGAAGTTCTGATGGGATATTGACAGGTAAAAAGAACTTTGAAACAAACATTGGACAACTTATCCTATCTTATATATATTATGATTAAAATAATATCAGTTTGGTGGAGGGCAATGGGTTTCGGTGGGGTGGAGCTGTGCAAGGAGTTATCCATCCCGGTAGATGGAGGGTTCTTAGTTAGACTTTTACCTTCTCACCACCAATCTGGGCCTCTCAATGTAGATTGGTTCAAACTGATACCTTTTTGGGCATCACCACATTCTTGCTAACAGACCAGCAAGCTCAATACAACCTTATCAAGACAAATGCGCTTCCTTGCTACAGTGATATGATGATATCACAGAGACTGCCACCAAGAGCACATATCTAAAAAATGTCTGAAAATGCACAGCATCAGAAGGACAAAACATGAACAACTAACATTGTTTTCTACAATATTGGATGCCTACAAAATGTCGTAACTTGCAGTGTTATAAAACCCGCGCCAACTGCAACAAGAACCAGCCAGTTTGACCAGTTCACCCCTTGGGTACCCTGAAACAGGTTGTGAACTTGTTCGACCTGTTCAATCAGCTGGTTCAACCAGTTTGACTGGGCCCAAACAAACCAGTTTGACCAGTTCAAACTCTCTATTTGAAAAAAAAATATTAAAATTTTTACATTTTATGTATTTTTAGTTAAGTTACCAGGATATGGATCCATTTCCATGACGGAACATGGGTAGACCCTGGCAGATCCGAATCAGATCCATAGATCCTACACAGAGGTGGCAGATCTGGTAACACAAATTTTTAGTGAACCAATTCATAAACCTCGTTATAAGTTGATTCTGATCCATGTATGGACTGACCCTGGACATTTTGAACCATGCAGATCCGAAAATTCTATCCATTTTAAAGTCCAAATAAAAACTGTTCAAAAACAAAGTTGTTGAAACATTTTACCTATACCACGTTACGAGGTGTCCGGTAGGTTGTAGACAAGCAGTTAAACCAATGCACTTTAACCGCTAACAGCCAGGTTCAAAACCCCCGAACACATAGCTGTGTTAATTTTGCCAGCAGAGTTAACTACCACATTTAAGATTGGGTGCAAGTCTTGGCATCCTTGACAAGAATCAGATACAGAGTATTCTCAACAGATGAGGCCAGGTGCAAATACTGGGCAAATTTGGCAGAATAGCCTCTCCAGTTGGGCCATCTAAGAAAAAGGGGCCATCTAAGAAAAAGGTAGAGCCATTTTTCTTAAGAGCCATTTACCAACAAAACAAAAAAGGAAAACCAGGCTGAGAAGGAGGCCACAGGAAATACATGTGCACACACAGTTCATTGTAAAAGGAAAACCAGGCTGAGAAGGAGGCCACAGGAGATACATGTGCACAGTTCATTGTAAAAAGGTGGGCAAACTAAGGGAATGCCCATGAAGTGCGCATACACAGTTGTACAGATTTTGCTGTAGACGAGTTCTGAACAGACGGTCAAATTCAGGATGGTAGTCGTTTTTATAGGCCATCCTCTAGATTTTTATATGGAAGCTACGAGCTGCTGCTGATGAGTGGTTTAACTATATAATGAAAATAGATAAAACAAGATAATGTTATCGATGACTGGTCTAATTATATAAATTATATAGTGAAAATCAATCAGATAAATTTATTAATGTCCAACAAATGCCAGTAAAAGAACGTCAATTGGACTAAAAGAACAAAAAGTGGGAGTGAAAAAGCAACTACGGGATCAATACTGACAGCAGGAAAAGGTAAAAGACTGAGTGTATCGCTAAGAGTTAATATCTGGTTAAAAAAATTATAAAAGAAGAGGCCAGAGAAAGAAAAATAGAGAAGATATAAAAGAAGGTGCAAGAGAAAAAAAAATTGGCTAAAAACTGACTAGTCTCGGTGCCGAAGAGAAGAGGAGATTACTTTAAAAACAAATAAAAACTGAAACAAACCACTACAGAAACACGGGAAAAACACCTTAAAGTGCACAAAATAGCGAATTCCAACCCTGGCTGCTGATGAATGGTATAATTTTTATTTTAGATATCTAACCCTAAGCAAACTTTGTTTAAAAACAAAAATTAAACTGAATCTAAAGGCCGGCTGAAACAAAAAAGGCGGGTCCACCAACCTGGTATCCTGTGACTGATTTGAAGCGTACGGCAGAGCTCGTGCACCTTCGGCCGACCGGAAATGTGAACGACTAGCTCACTAAGGTCGTCTTCTTCAAATTCCTTCGAAATTCCGTAAGAAGCCAAGAGCTGCAAGAACGTCAGTGCCTCTACAGACATAAACTTGGATTCAGCGTCGACGTTGTGTTTAGATTTCCATGCAGCAGCAATTTTCCGAGCGTCTTTTTTCGCCTCCGACGACACTTCGTCCGGCGACAAAACAAAAGGGAGGGACTCCAAGAGCAAATGGCAGCCGTATCTGTGCCCCGCAAGGTCCGTAAACAGTTCCCTGCCATTATCGGCCGGATAGAAACCCTCCAGGGTCTGTAGAACCAGTTTGGCCGGGTCCGCAGCACATCTCAGCGCCGCAGGGGCTTCGTTACGGATCGTCGCGATGTCACTGCGCGAATCGACCAAGAACTTCTTGAGGCCCTCGCTGTCCATTTTCTCGCATAGTGATTTCAGCTGCGGGCGCGGTTTCACGTCATCTTTTAAGGCCGGCGAAGTCTTATTAGGATTTCCACTGCTCTTTTCTTCCACGGATTTTTTCTCCGAGGTCTTATCAAAGCTTCCACTGCTCTTTTCTTCGACGGATTTTTTCTCCGAGGTCTTATCAAAGCTTCCAGTGCTCTTTTCTGCGGCGGATTTTTTCTCCTTTTCATTCTCCGTCCCTTTTCGTCCGAGCTCTTCCAAGCGCTTCTGCATGAGCTTGTCCAGCTCGTAGAAGTGATCTTCGAGCTCCTTCCATTGGACGGTGAAGTTCACCAGGGCGGAAGAATGGAATTGCAGCTCCAGGAATTCCTTGTGAAGCCGCTCCTTCTTTAAGGCCTCCGCGTCCATGGCTGCCGAGATCGAACTCGCTACTGACATGTACAAAGGATCTTTAATTTCTTTGGGGTCAAGCAAGGGTTTTACGCTACGCAGTTATCTGCAAAATTGTGCTATCAAACCCTACCCTTCGTACATGCGCCTTCCAGACTACCAGATTATGCCAATCCTCGGATTCGCACCTTGTGGCTCCAAACAATTTATTTGGTTTAAATATCTGGCAGATATGAAAACATTTTTATTTTTTATTATTTTCGTTTTCTTCGGCTTTAAAATGTGGACTCCCCCTGCCTTTAAAATGTGGATTTTTACTGGTTATTTACGTTAATTTCAAGGGATTCGTTATCTTCCCTTTCGAGTTAGTATGTTTTTTGGTTACGTATTTTTGAATTTTTCATCGATTTAGAAGTTTGATCGATTTTTTGAGCATTTGGGTTGGTTTAAAATGGGGCAAAATCCCTGGAGTAAGGTTTTGAATTTGTGACCTCTTAAGAAGAAAGACATGTTCTTAACCATTAGACCCACTTAGATATTATCTAGATAATCTTGTTCAAATACTCATTCCCTACATCTAAACAAATAAATAAATAAAAATTGTTTGTATTGGTTATTTATGTTAATTTCAAGAGATTTAATGGGATGTGATTTCTTGAACTTT
>ML786466.1:205509-266906 GCA_009831015.1 Picea engelmannii | reverse complement strand
GGGATTGATCCTATGAATAATATAACAATAATAATAAGAATACTCTTTGCAGTTACATTATTTCAACATATTACCCTATTGACAAGCATGAGGACCAGTATATGAGATGGACCACACTACGGAAAGAGAGGGGCCAAGAAGTTTTGGAGTTCACCAATACCTTCCATACCTCGTGCACCAAGATGGGTATCAAATAATCTGAACAACATTTGGTTCTGAAATACCACGGGGCTCTACACAGATACATCCAAACTTAAATGGATTTTTTGGACATCTCATCACTCGGTGTTGCTTATCGATATGTTGTTAAAATTGGGAAGAAATTTAAGCACCAGAACAAATGGGATTTCAGGTCTTCAAATCTGCAACAACCAAAGTATGATAAAGACGACCCTAACAAACAGTCTCCAGAAAACTAGTCCAAGCCACAGGAAAAGAAGGGTCACAGGAAGATATAGAAGGACACCAAAAAATGGTGCGATTTCCACAAAATCCCCTGGCACAACATTGATGAATGTCTCTCAAAAAAATAATTGGTGGTCGAAATCAAAGACAAGGAGTCGAACCCTGATTCAAAATCTGATTTAGAAAATACTAATAGAAGATAGATCATCGACACAGACCCCACTACTATTGTCGCGACCGTAGAAATTCAACCAGAAGAACCAACATATCCTGAAGAGGGGGAGCACCTTTTTCATTCACAGATGTGGGTGAAGGGGACTCCGTTTCATTTTATTGTTGATAGTGGAATCCAAAAGAACCTCATCTCAGCAGAGGTCATCAAACAATTGGGATTGTCAACACCACCACGCACACAACCATACAACATTGGGTGGCTTCACCAAGGAAAATATCTCCATGTCAGCCAATAGTGTCGATTGTCATACGACATCCAACCATTCAAGGATAAGGTATTATGTGATGTTGCCCCACTGGATGTCTATGATGTTCTCTTGGACTAGCCATATATGTGGAAGCGCCATGCTATCTATGAGTCTCAACCCCGTAGTGTCATTGTTACTCTTGGGGGTCATCTGTACAGGATACCAGAGGTGGTTCCGACTACTATCCCACCTAAACAGTGTTACAAGGTAGTATCTCATATTACAAAATTTATCCTCTTCGCAATCTGTTCAAAAGGTGAGCAGAAAGATACTGCAACCACTACAACCTTGGCCCAAGCACCTTCTATCCAACATAAGCGGGTTGACAAGACTGTAGAAAAGTGAAAAAATTCATTCTACACACATACATATCATGTATCCAAACTGGTTAAAAAGGTCCAACCCTTCCATCCACAGGTTCGTGAAAACCTTCAAAAATCTAAGCAACGCAAATTCTCCAACAAGGGAAGCAACTCATCAAGATGCAGATTTAACAAAATATTTTTCCTCTCCCACAGGAACTCAACGCAATGGATACCATTGCTTCCTAAGGAGGGAAGATTGATCCAGGTGGATATCGGTGGCCACCCACCTTTTCCAACTTGCTCAAAACAATTTTTTGGCAATTTTGGCAATTTACTATTTTTAGCAATTTTTAACTTCTGGGGCCATTTTGAGGGCCTAAATGAAGGTTTTTCAGGATCAATCTTCTCAATTATAGCTCAAGGCTCTGATTAAGCCCCCAAAATGAATCTCCTTAACGATACCTTTCCAACGATCTATCATGCGCCCCAAACAAAGATCATATGCCAAAGTTACGCCCCTGGGAAGTTGATACACCAAACTACACAAAACAGGGTCCACAAAACTGTTGGCTTTTCATCTTCCGGGGTTAGGGTTTTGGATTTTATTTATGATAAAAATTCCTTTGGAGCCTCATTGTAAAATCATCTTCTCATGGATGCGAGTAGACATCACATATTTTCTCAGAGATAAGTTGTCACCATTCTAGCGAGTCTTTCACTCTGTATTTTACAGTCTTTGTACATTTTCACTCATTAATAAAAAATTGTGTATTACTGTATATATGTGTTTATGGTTGCATCTATGATACATTTTTGTTATAATATTTTATATCTGAGATATCTCTGTACATTTATTTATTATATCTCCGCTTTCATTTCGTGACGAAAATAATCCGGATAAATATAACGTTTCATTAACTTGTTGCTAGGAGAATATATCTTACGTACAAGGTTTACAACAAGTTCGGAATCCCCCAAAATTGTAAGGTGACCACAACCTAAATTATAGGCATTTTCAATGCCTAGCAGTAACGCTTCAAATTCGGTGACGTTGTTCGTGCAAGAAAAATCTAACCTATAGGAAAAGTTGTGAATTTTACCCACATGAGAGTACAAGATAATACCAGCTTTGTTTCCTTCATTGGAGCATGAAACATCAAATTTCATATGCCACATCCCATCCTCTATGTTGATTTGTTCCAAGGTAGTGTGTTCCTCATCTGCAAAGATGGAATACACTCCTAGGTCCTCCTTGATATAATTTACATTAGGTTGTGGGATGTTATCTATATAAGGTGATATTCTTCCCTCCCTCAGGACTATAATGTTTTTACCATTCCGAGGAATGGATAAGTGTGTTCTGTCAAGTGAGAGGTATCCACCTGTCAAGGCTTGCCAATCTCTTCCTAATATGATCAAGTAATTACTCACTGGCATGTCAATTACCTGAATATTAAGGGTTTTCCTTATTTCAGGATGCACACACAAAACCAAGGTCACTTCCTTGATTTTCTCCTGGTAATTTTCCCACCAATGTTTGACATGGGGGAGAGCCTTAAGGAGTGCTAAGCTGATATTTTCCATGTTGGAAAAATTGTGAACATAGAAATAACCTTCTAGCAGATTTAACCATTTTTCTAGGGCAACTGTATCTATTTGACCTTAAAATAAGGGAATATCAAAATTAACTTGTACCTTAAAAGGAGAGGTGCCTCTAAATTGGTCGCTCGATGAAGACGTGTCTACTATTATCGACAGACGTTGAAGGATGTGGGCAAAATTCTCCATCATTTCGTCCATATGTCGCATGAGAGCTTGCTCAAGAAAAAAATTAATAGAATCTTCTGCTATGTCGTATTTATTTTCTTATACCATGGAGGGTTTCATGGATGTACGAGAGAGATTTTCCTCAAGAGAGACAATATCGAGACCCAACTTGCTATACTCATACCTCGTTAGGGACATGCACTGAAAAACAATCAAGAGCAGCCTGCTCTGATACCATTGATCCAGATTATTTTCCACAAAAAATGAGAGCAGAGATATAATAAAGAAATGTACAGAAATATATCATATATCCAATAAAATAACACAAATGTATCAGATATATAACCATAAACACAGAGATACATTAATACACAATTTCTATTAATGAGTGAAATGTACAAAATTGTAGAAATACAGAGTGAAAGACTCGCTAGAATGGTGGAAGCTTATCTTTGAGAAGAGATGTGATGACTACACTCATTTGTAAGAATATGGTGATGTTTACAATGAGGCTCTAGAGGCCTTTTTAACATAAAGAAAATCCAAAACCTGAACCCCAGAAGATGAAAATCCAACAGGTTTGTGGACCCTGTTTTGGGTAGTTTAGTGTATCAACTTCCCGGGGGCGTAACTTTGGCATGCGATCTTCGTTTGGGGTGCACAATAGCTCGTTGGAAAGGTATTTATGAGGAGATTCATTTAATAGGCTCAATCATGCATTCAATGATCATTGCAGTTCTCGATCATGAAAAAGAGTTGTTTAGGCCCTCAAAATGGCCCCATAAGTTTAGGACCCGAAAAACTACTAAAAATAATAAATTGCCAAAAAATTGTTTTGAGCCAACTGGAATAGGTGGGTGGCCACCGATATCCTCCTAGATTACTACTCATGTGGAAGGGACTGAGGGGGAGGGTGAAAGCTGGGGGTATTAACTTCCCAACTTGCATGGTTTCCAAATGGCACCCCATTCGGGGGTTAGTTGAGTGCTAGTTATTATTATCATGTTTTTATTATTTATTGGTTATTTTATTATTTTCTTAAATTATTATCACCTATTATTGTTTTAAAGTTATTTATGATTTCCTTCTTCTAGTATTTAATATTTTTTATTAAATATAGGGCATTACAAAGACACAAAATGTACGTATTATGCATGCATGCAAGCTCTTAGTGATTATTGAGTTTAAGGATTGAAATAAATTAGTTGTATGTTATGACAATATATAACTAGTATGTATGTAAATTCATTATGGAGTGGATATGATAAACATTGAAAACATTTATGATTGAAAATATGGTTATATGAAAACAGGGATTAAATCATGTTCTATATCACTCCATTGGAACAATTAAATAACATTTATTAAGATTATTCATATCATGTGATCACACACTCACACACAATCATTTATTGTATTAAAAAAAGGCACGATTATGTAGAATAGATTTGCTTGGTTGTCTATACAAGGAGAGGTGATGGCAATGGAGGCTAGGGTTTTGCTCTGCAATGTCATGGTGGTAGCTTACATGTTTTCTGGAGGGGCCACGGTCGGGGATCAGTTCAAACTGGTCCGACGTGGAGTGTGATTGGAGAAATGGTTTATTGGGGCTGCTCTCCTATCTCATTTGCTTACACACTTCCACTCATTCACTCTGCATGAATGGAGGCGTCAAGGGACTCAAATATTTTGTCGGATCCAGGTGGGCAGTGGGGGAATCTCTTGGCAGGGGATCCAAAGCTATTTTTCAGCATTTAGGAGGGGGTTTGGGCAGTGGGCTCAATGGGTTCAGTTTCTGTGTTGTCAACATCCCCAAGCTCAGATATTACAAAAAAGATCGATTTGTCTTCTTCTGAAGGTTTGGTTTTTTCCTCAGAGCTAGTTAGTGGGTTTCCTGTGGATTCTTTGATTGTTTTGGGACATGGGTTGGAACTTTATCCGACTCTGACTGGGGGTGGTTTAGGGTGCATTGGTCCCGAGCCTAGGGCTCTCTTCCATGGGGACAGTTGGGGTACACAACAAAAGGGATTTCTAGAGTCGGTCTCAAATGTCCCTTTCTCTTTGTCGGAGGTTCTCAACGACGTGGGCACTTTTATGGAGGTTGGGGTGACGATGGGGAGTTTTTTCAGGGGTTCGGGGTGTCAGACAAAGATAAAGTGGTTCCTGAATCACCTCTACATAATACCAGATCTCAAGATTTTTCTAGGGCAGGGGATACGGTGAGTCAGAAGTTCGCGGGGGGGGAGAATACAATGCATAGAAGTACTCAGTGTGCTCGATATAGGGTTGTTTCAGAAAGTATGGTTTTTGGTAAGGACATTGATATGGACCATGTGGTGGATTTTTATGAGATGGCAATGGTGGACAGGGCACGCGGGAAGCGATTGGGAGCTATTTTCTTGAGGTTTTGGGTGGAAAATACATGGGGGGGGGGGATATCACATGACCTCCAAGTATCAGGATTCTAGCTAAGGGATGTTTTTCTTCCCTTTTATGGGTTATGTCGAAAATTTGGAGTATGGATGGGACGTCAATTGTCCTTAAAAGATGGACTCCAAATTTTGATGCTAAGCGGGAGCGGGTGGATGTGGTATCCATGTGGGTTCGCTTGTTGGGACTCCCTATGCAGTATTGGAACTCTGTGCATTTTGCGGCCATTGGGAACAAACTAGGAGATTATATTCATACGGATATGTCTCTTAAGGAGACTAGTTTGATTTCTATGGACATGATCTTAGTGAGGTTGGATCTTCGTCCGGGGTTACTTAAATATTTGACTATTGAGACGATGTCTGGATCCTTTCTCCGACCTTTGGACTATGAAGGAATTACATTCCTTTTAGGTGTAATAGATTCCATATCTATGGACACGGTTGTTGGCATAGGGGCAAACCTAGGGTTCAATGCTACAACAACGCACCAACAAAACCCTAGCTACTGACCATTTCGGCAACACCTGCGAAGCAGATGAAGTCTCACCCGAGGTAGAGGCAGGGGTGGTTGCAAGACTCAGGTGTATGCAACCTTAGATGGGACACAGATATGTGATTAAAATACTTAATAGATCACTTAGCACCGTCGGTTTCTCAATATGCAATCAATACCCACCTCGCTGATAAAGCAGAGCTTCGCAACATTCACACCGGCCTAAAGTATTTAAGCATTTAGCATAGTCAAATAGATCAGATCTAGTAGATCAAGAACTAAGCATATTCATATAGGTCATATATAACATTCTTGCACATCATTAGCACTAAGCATAAGCATATCTATCTAATCATCTCAAATCCCTTAGCAAAAGAAGACATAAATACATCAAGACAAGAACAAAGCAAGACAACACAGTGTTTACGTGGTTCACCCCCACCCTAGGGCTACACCACCAACTCTTCTTCTTTATTATCCTCATTCAATTGGTTACAAGCACAGAGCCATCAAAACCCTACTCTGCATAGGATAGAATATTTGCGCGGCTCGCTAGATCCTTCTTCTTGGCGTTATAGCACCAAGCTCTCCATAGTCTTGCTACAATCACTAGCACTTATCTCTGAAACTCTCTCACAGCCTGCACTGAGCTTCTACAAAACATAATTGCACTTATCACTTAGCTTATTAGCCTTACACCACATAGATGCCTTTTCTTACATTACCTAGACATCTATTTATAATTTACAAAATAGGACTAAGCATGGGTAAACCCATGGGCCAACATCCCATTCCCGTTACATATTCCCAAAAACCCAAAAAGGGGCCAAGATCCTGTGATCTCTGCTTCGTCTTGCGCTCCTCCCTCGACAGGCTATTGAAGTCCCAAAATGGGTCAACATGACCAAGAATCTCCCAAAACTTGGTCAAGGGCCAACAGGCCCCCAACACTCACTTGTGACTCATCCCAAGTCACTCTGGTCTAACTAGTTCTTATTCAAATGCCTCAAGCTACTTCGACTTGCTGTTGTGTGATGGCCTCTTGCTCGGTGAACTCTTGGATCATTGCGTCATTCACAGTCCCTTCTAGGCGTTGTTCTACTACGGTGACAACCTATTCTAGCTCTTCTCCTTGACTTTCAACCTCTGTGAACAGTTGGCATGCTTTGTATTGTACTGGTTGGAGTCGTTGAGTTACTTCCATAACTTTTCTTTGAATTGTATGGATCTATTATTGGGTGGTGTGTTGCTCTTGAGACTGCTTCATTCTTTCTAAGGTTGACAGGGATTTCATCTTCACCTGTAGTGTGTTTGCGTGCTAATTTTCTTCCTAGAGTTGTGACTCCAGTGCCTGCAACTCTGGATTCTCAGTGAGGTTCTCATATGTTTGAGCATTGTGGTTGCTCAGCTGCTTGCATTCCCTGGCAAGAGCTTTTAGTCTGTCAACTGCGCTGTGAGAAGTTGCTTCTCTTTGGACCCTTACATCTTGTGGAGTCTCGGGCACTGCGCGGAGCTCTAAGTCGGCTATGTGTTGTTGTAGCTTCTGGATAGCTTCTACGAGCTGGTCAACCTATTGTATAACTCGGTCTTCTGCCTTGATTTCTACAACTATCACAGAGAGAAGTGCTTTGTTAACCGCTTCCTTCACTTCAAGTTTCTCTGCTAGCAATTGTTCCTTTCCTTGCTATAGTTGTTCTTTTTCCTCGTCGAACTTCGCTTGGAGAGCACTCTTTTTCTATTCTGTAGCTTGACGATGTTCTACAACTACTCCCTTTACTTGAGCCAAAGCCTAGGTGGCTTGCTAGGTTTCCTCTTATGCTCGTAGAAGGCGAGCTTCGACTATATCATCTATTCGGTGGAGTTGAGCTATTTTATCTCCCAGTTCTAGTGTCGGGATGTCTCATCATAAATATCTTCCTACCCATTTGGAGCGTCGGTCAAACGATTATAATGTCCCCAACAGCTATGTTGCTTCGCCACGATGAAGTGCCATGTGTCATTGTTATGATATCTCGACGAAGCTCCAATTTTGAATATTTTCCTCCTGCAAAGTTCCCTCTGGAACTTTCTGTAACTTTTCAATCTTAGCCTTCTTCTTACTTAGCTTTCTAGCCTTCTTTCCAGTGGGCTTCGTCTCGATATTCCTTTTTCCATTCTAATTCTTATCTTCTTTTGACATAGTCACTGCACGCTGTTGAGATTCTTTTCTAGGATTCAGGTGTAATACCTCTTCTTTATCTGAGATAGTTACTTCAGTCTTTAATGTTCTTCCGGCTTCTACATCTGGGTCTCTAGTGTTAAATATCTTCGATCTGTTCTCCTATTCTTCAATCAAGTGTGTGATCCTTTTAGTCATGAAATCTTTTAACTTTTGTTTCTTCTGCTCCAAGACTTCTTCTTCTACCTTTCATCTGGCTTGATCTCTATCAATCCAAGGTTTTCCTAGTAACATGATAAATGGGGTGTTGTCCTCAATAAATTTAATAATCTCAAAATCTTCTTCTGTCGAAGTTCCCTTGGAATTCATAGATATCTAAGTGATCTTTCCAAATAGATTTACCAGTTTTCCTCTAAATAATCCTATTCCTCCTAATGAAGGAATCATAGCAGGCCTCCCTATAGCTTCCCAAGTTCTCTATGTCATGATATTCACCTGTGTTTCCTCATCTAGAACACAGTCAATGTCGAAGTCTCCTATTCTTGCTTTAATGCATTCTTTTTCTTTAAAGATCTCTGATAATCTGACATGTCGGTGGTTATTCAGGGTTTATTTCATTTGTAGCAATACTTTCTCTGATTCTTTCTAGGGTTCAGCCATAGTCTTTGGATCTGCCTTAGGGTTTTCTTGATTCAGGTTCATTTTTTCAAGCTTATCAATCATTCTAGGGCAATCCAATACTTCATGGTCCATAGCTTTGCAACAAAGACAACTAGGTCTTCTTCCAGGTCATTCCTTAGCAAAATGTCCCAATCTTATGCAACTGTAGAAGAGGGTTAACCCTCTCTTTATTTTAAATGATCCTTGGCTTCTCTTGTACTGTGCGCTAGGATCATAGGAGCTAACCTGCAAAAAATTCTTTCTAGGATCCCGCATCCATTTGTTAGTCCAAACATTCTTTCTATGCATAGGTATAACATATCTTTCACTATTCTTATCAGATCTACTCATATCAAGCCTTCTTTCATCTATTAGTTCCCTAATTTTTAGGCTAGGAAATAATCTATCAAACATACCTAGATCCATACTTTAGAAACAAATAAAAACAAAAAAATCCACTTATCTTACTTCTACAGAGCACAAAGCTTTCAGATCTAAAACTTTTCACTATTCTTACCTTTATTAGAGAACAAAGCTTGCATATCTTACCTCTTTTCTTTAGATATGACCTCTTTTCTTGGTACAAAGCTTCACAGGTCAAGTAAAATGTTGTGCACTAGGGCAACATATCTACGCAGAAAGCTTTCACAAATTTGGGATGAATCTTTGCACAAAGATTAATCTTTCTCAGTTCCCAACAATCACAGTTTCAGGTCGAATATTTGCACAAATCTTGTTCTTTCTCAGTTCCCAACAATCACAGTTTCAGGTTGAATCTTTGCACAAAGCTTCTTCTTTATCAATTCCCAGCAATCACAGTTTCAGGTCCTGACAACGGAACCATTTGTTGGCACAGGGGCAGACCCAGGGTTCAATGCTACAACAGTGCACCAACAAAACGCTAACCAACGACCCTTTTGGCAACACCTGTGAAGCAGATGAAGTCTCACCCGAGGTAGGTGTAGGGGTGGTTGCAAGACTCAGGTGTCTGTAACCTTAGTTGGGACACAAATATGTGATTATAATACTTAATAGAGCACTTAGCACCATCAGTGCCTCAATATGCAATCAATACCCACTTCGCTGATAAAGCAGAGCTTCGCAACATTCACACCGATCTAAAGTATTTAAGCACTTAGCATAGGTAAATAGATAAGATCTAGTAGATCAAGCACTAAGCATATTCATATAGTTCAGATCTAACATTCTTGCACATCATTATCACTAAGCATAAGCAGATCTATCTAATCATCTCAAAGCACTTATCAAAATAAGGCATAAATACATCAAGACAAGCACAAAGCAAGACAACATAGTGTTTACGTGGTTCACCCCCACCTTGGGGCTACGTCCACCAACTCTTCTTCTTTATTTTCCTCAGTCAATCAGTTACAAGCACAGAGCCATCAAAACCCTACTCCGCATAGGATAGAAGATATGCGCAGCTCGCTAGATCCTTCTTCCTTGTGTTATAGCACCAAGATCTCCATAGTCTTTCTACAATCACTAGCACTTAGCTCTAAAAGTATCTCACAACCTGCACTGAGCTTCTACAAAACATACTTTCACTTAGCACTTAGTTTATCATCCTTACATCACATATATTCCTTTTCTTACATTGCCTAGACATCTATTTATACTTTACAAAATAGGCCTAAACATGGGTAAACCCATGGGCCGACATCCCATTCCCATTACATATTCCCAAAAACCCAAAAAGGACCCAAAAAGGTGCCAAGATCCCATGATCTCCGCTTCATCTTGTGCTCCTCCTTCGACAAGCTGTCGAAGTCCCAAAATGGGTCAACATGACCAAGAATCTCACAAAACTTGGACAAGGGCCAACAACGGTGTTGCAGAGTGTAAATTGTCTTTCAAGGGGAAGTTGTGGGGCTCAACGAGTGTAGATATACTTATTGCACCGAGGCGTTCGAACTTGGCGTCTGGGACTTCAAGGGATATCCTTGTGGCGACATCAAAGGATCTTGATTCAGGATTGGGTAGGGGGTGACACCCCTATTCTTCTACTTGCATTGACCTACTTGGAAAGGGAACATACCTGTCTCAAGTACATAAGTCAACAAAAATGGCTTGTCCAAGGTCCCTATTGCTGTCAGGTAAGTTACTGACTACCAATACTTCGACTGTCTCTTCTTTAAATTCTAATTTTTTGTTTCCGTCGGGCAGTTTGGGAGATGTTTCTATTTCATCTTTGGGCTTCTCTACTGGTCTCCCTTTTCCACACTCTATGGCGGTTATTTGTAATGTTCCTATTGTTGGTGATTTCTACCCTCCTACAATTAGCACCCTGATTGTCACTCCTGAGGGTAACATGGAGCCGGGGTTAAAATATGATTTTGGAGTTTCTTCCTCTATGAATTTCGATGAGGCTGTGGGTAAATTGGTTATTTATTATGATGGTCGTGCCACTGATACAAATCCCGCTCCTTCCCTTTCTACCTCCCCTTTGGACTTGTCTAGGAACTTTCCCCACCTTTTCTCCAAGTCAACCTCTAGTAACTCATCATCTAATGGGATTAGAGTTCATTATTCTCTTCGTAATAGGGCCATTCTAACTAAGGACTATTGTGTGAGTGGTGTTGAGGAGATTGTGGGGCATGGTTTGGGATCTTTACCACGAGCTCCATTATCAACTCGAGGTCATGGAAAGAAGTCACACTTACTCTTGGCACAATACCGAGCCATAATTGACTTGGCCTCAGGTAGACAATCTTCCATTGAATGGGCACTTAGAGCAAAGCAATCCCATGAAGTGGTTTCCCTATGAAAATCCTATCCTTTAATTGTGGAGGTTTGGTGAACCTTTCTAATAGATCGTAATTAAAAAGGTTAGATGATGTTGTCTCTCCAAATGTTATTTTTATTCAAGAAACTATGGGGATTAGTGAATTGGTGGTTGCGTTGTTAGAATCTTTGATGCCAGGTTGGTCCTTTGTGACGATGGATGCAAAGGGTCGCTCTGGAGGTTTGGCCATAGGATGGTCTCTTAAGAAGTGCAATTGTGAACGGGTTTGGGGTTTTGATTCAGGGATCGGTCTCAATGTTTTCTTTGTTGAGTTCGGTCGTTCTTTGACTCTGGTAAACATCTATGGTCCTTATTCTGATAGGAAATGTTATTGGGAATCCCTAGCTAAATTTTCTTGGTTTGTTGCTAAGGAGGTTGTTTTGGGTGGCGATTTTAACTTCTCCTTGGGTGCGGCGGAGGTATGGAGTCCTAGAACAAACCTAGATCCCTTGTACAATTACTTTATACACTTCCTGGATCAACATGGGTTGCTGGATATTGAGCCTATAAAATTACAGTCGACTTGGAGGAATAGGCGGACTAGTGATGATCGTGTTTCCAAACGATTAGATCATTTCCTTCTGGCAGAGGAGCTTGTTGAATCCATGGCACTTATTTGTCAATGGGTTTCCTATAGCGGTGAATCGTACCACGATCTGATTGTCTTGGAGTTATGTGGTAGGGTCCATCGTGCTCCCAGTCCTTTTAAATTTTTTGAGGGATGGTTGCAGGATCTGCAATACTAAGCCTTGGTACGTAATTTGTGGATTCCCATCGAGCAATATCCAAATAATCATGTTGTTGTACGTTTTTTGGAAAATTTGAAAAGAGTCAAACATGAAATCATCACCTGGGCACATGAGAAAAAATTAAAAGAGGAGCAGTAGTTAAAACTCATTGAAAAGACTCTGCTAGATTGGTAGGATGGAAATGGTAGGGTTTTTTTTTCCAGGGTGGACAAAGAAGATCTGGTCAAATTAGAACATAGGAAAAGGGCACCTCTGATAGATAAAGAAGCCTTGTGGAGACTTAAAAGTTGTGTTATTTGGCTTACTTGTGGGGATGAGAATACAAAACTCTTTCACTCTTATGCCAAAGGTAGGAAAATGAAAAACATTATATGGGGACTACATCAGGATGATGGTCAAACGGTCAATTCCTTTGAAGTCCTGTCTGCACTGGGCATTTCACATTTTAAATATCTTTTCAAGGCACAGGTGAGAACCTCCATTGCTGAAATTGTTAAAGTTGCCAAGTTATTCCCTCGTTTTGTTGACGAGGAAGAGTGTGTGTCCTTGATGAAGGAGGTCTCAGAAAAGGAATTATTGGAAGTCTTGCATTCTTTTCAAAAAGGTAAAATTCCACATCCTAATGGTTGGTCGATTAACTTTTATATGGGTTTTTATGACTTGTTGGGCAGTGATATTTTAAAAGTGGTGGAAGAATCAAGGAAAAATGGTCATATTTGTTGGGTGTGTGTTATATCCTTTGCACGAGTAGTAGTGTCATAGGGGGGTTAGAGGGGGGGCCTCTAGGTCCCCCTTGGGGGGTGCAAGGGGGTGAAGCCCCCCATGCAGTGGTTCAGGGGCAGCGCCCCCAAAAACAAAATGCCTCGGGAAATGTGTCACATATTTAGGTGGTTTTTCAGCACGTGGTTTTTTGCCGATGGTTTTCTATTTTCGGTTAAGGAATTAGGGTTGTGGACTAATCCAGGTCATTGGGTTAGGGTTTTGGATGTCGTTGGATCCTATATGTATATTGTATTGTAAACAATGTATCACTATGAATGAATATAGAATATGATGGTTTTCCCGATTTGGGTTTCCAGGGGAAAAATATCTGTGTAATGTTTGTATTTGCCATTGTATATTTTCTGTTCTTTTACTGAAAATCTGTTTGCAGTAGATATTGTACAAGGTTAAAATCTACATTTGGTATCAGAGCTTTATTGGCTTCAGGGGAATGCCTTTGTAGTCAAGGGTTTGGCTCGGGACTGTGATAATCCTTGTTATAGTGGGAGATCTGTGGTATTGATTTTTCAGGTTAAAAGAAATAGCAAGAAATTTGAAGATGGAGATCGAGAAGTTTAATGGGAAATTTTTTTAGTTGTGGAATCTCAATATGGAAATTCTGTTGGTGGACAGAGATTAGTGGATCGTAGTAGATACATGTACTACAACTACAGTAACTTCAGCAGATGACTGGAAAAAGTTGGATCGGAAGGCAAAGAGCACAATCCGACTGTGTCTCTCTGATTCAGTATTACTGAATGTGTCAAAGGAAGCTACAACCAAGGATTTATGGGAAAAGTTGGGGAAGTTGTATCAGTCTAAGTCCCTGGTAAATAAATTATTCCTGAGAAAGAAGTTGTATAACTTGAGGATGAGAGATGGAGACTCGGTGGTAGAGCATTTGAACGCCTTCAATACTGTGGTAAGTCGGTTAGTATATGTTGAGATTAAAATTTCAGATGAAGATAAATGTATTAGTTTATTGTGTTCTTTAACAAACTCGTGGGATAGTCTGGTTGTGGCCATAGGTATTAATACAACTGCCTTGAAGTTTGATGAAGTGGTCTCATCCTTGTTGTCGGAGGAGATGAGACAGAAGAATATGGAAGGACAAAGAACAGACACATTATTTGCATGAGGACATTCCCAACAAAGGAATAGATCTAATTTCTCAAGTAGGAGATATAATTCTAAGGGTAGATCTAAATCTCCTGGAAATTTTGTAAGGGTATGTTGGAGATGTGGAAAAGAAGGGCACTATAAGAAGCAGTGTAGATCCAAGGTTGAGAAAAAAAAGGGATCTGAAGAATATCATTCTACAAAAGAAAAGACATATGAGGAATAAGGAGGGGATGTTTACTTGGCTTCTTCAAGCACACATGCAGATCATGAGGCATGGTTGGTTAACTCTAGGGAATCCTTTCATATGACTCCCCACAGGGAGTGGTTCTACAAATATGAAAGGTATGATGGAGGTAATGTTTTCTTAGGTGATGATTCGACAACCAAAATCATAGGATGAGGAAAATTAAAGTTGAGGCTCGTATATGGAAGGATTAGAACACTACCTAGTGTTCTTCACATCCCAGGTTTCGCCATAAATTTGATTTTTGTAAGCAAAATGGACGATGTAGGGGTAAAAACAATATTTGAAAAGGAAACCTGTAGGATGGTTTGAAGAGAAATGGTGTTGTTGAAAGGAGTTCAGTTTGGAACTCTCTATAAGCTGGAAGGAATCACTATTAGTGATGGGTGTAATAGTTCCATTGTTCTTGATATTTTAGTTGAAGAAGAAAGAAATCCTACAGTCTTTGGAGAAAAGGTTATGTTGTGGCATCAAATATTGGGGCATATCAGAGAGAAGGGTCTTTAACTACTACATGGTAAAGGTGTGGTTGAAGGTATGTCTAACTGCTCTATGGATTTTTATTTATGTGAAAATTGTCTATATGGGAAGCAGAATCGGGTAAGATTCCCCTCTAGTGCAAAGAGGGCAGAATGAATCTTACAACTAGTTCACAGTGATGTTTTTGGACCTATTTCGGTCCCATAATTGGGAAAATCTATGTATTATGTCTCATTTATAGATGACTTCTCAAGGAATACTTGGATATATTTCCTCAGGAATAAATTCGAAGTCTTTGACAGGTTTAAAGAGTTTAAGGCTCTTGTTGAGAATCAAAAAGAGAAAAGAATTAAGTTGTTGAGGACAGATAATGCTGGAGAGTTCTGCGGGAATGAATTTGAAGAATTTTGTAAGAAGTGCGGTATAGCAAGGCAGAAGACTACTCCATATACACCTCAGCAGAATGGAGTTGCAGAAAGAATGAACTGGACGTTGATGGAAAAATCAAGGTGCATGCTCAGTGGTGTCGGGTTAGGGAAAGAATTCTGGGCAGAGGCACTGGGTACTGCATGTTACCTAGTTAATAGATCACCCTCATCAGCGTTGGATGAAAAGACTCCACAATAGGTATGGACTAGTAAGGAACCTTCTCTCACACATTTCAAGGTATTTGGTTGTGATGCATATGTTCATGTTCCAAAGGAAAATAGGAGTAAGCTAGATAAGAAGGCCAAAAAGTGTATCTTTATTGGATACAAATATGGTCTCAAAGGTTATAAGCTTTGGAACCCAGAAACTAAGAAGGTAGTGTATAACCGAGATGTGGTATTTAGAGAAAGGAAGGATGTTGTTAAACATGAATTCCTTCCAAGTAAGGAAGAACCAGATAAAATAGAGTTTGATTTAAAAGATGATGAGTCAGACTCTACAAAAGAACGGGAATCAGAAGAAGAAGATCCTCATACTCCTGTATTGAGGAGATCAGTTTGAGAAAGAAGGCTACCAAAAAGGTATGCTCCATCTAATTTGCATTCAAATTTTTCTTTGTCTATTACTAATGATGATCCTAGAACTGTCAGGGAGGCAGTGGATTCAGAGGATGGAAATCTCTGGAAAAGGGCCATGAACGAAGAAATGACATCTTTGGATAATAATGAGGCTTGGGATCTAGTGGAGTTGCCAGCTGGAACAAATCCCATTGGCATAAAATGGGTATTTAAAAAGAAGTTGAATGTAGAAGGAAAAGTGGATAAATACAAAGCTCGGTTAGTAGCAAAGGGTTATTCCCAGGTTGAGGGAATTGATTTTGGTGAGATTTGTTCTTCTGTTGCCAAGTTAACCTCTATAATATTTTTTTTATTCATTGTTGTTGCATTTGATTTTGAAGTAGAACAGATGGATGTGAAGACAACATTCCTACATGGGGATCTGGAAGAAGAAATCTATATGAAGCAACCAGAAGGTTATGCTATGAAGCGAAAGAAGGAGCTGGTATGCAAGCTGAAAAAGTCCCTGTATGGTTTAAAACAATCACCAAGGATGTGTTATCAAAAATTTGATACTTATATGTTGGTAGTTGGCTTCACAAGAAGAAAAGAGGATCACTGTGTATTTTAAATTAATTAGTGATCATTTGATTTATTTGGTCTTGTATGTGAATGACATGTTGTTGATAGGAAACAAAAAGGAGATTATCCAGGGTGTGAAAACTCAGTTGTCCTCTAAATTTGACATGAAGGATCTCGGTGCTTCAAATTTAATTTTGGGCATGGAAATTAAAAGATCGAAAAAGTAGGAAACTCTAGTTAAATCAAAGAAAACATGTCGAGACAATATTGCAGAGGTTTAATATGCAGGAATGTAAACCGGTCAAGGTTCCTATTCCTGTTGGTGTAAAGTTATATGCAGATCAGTGTCCCAAGACACATGAAGAGGAGGAGGATATGTTTCATGTTCCATATGCAAGTGCAATTGGTAGTTTGATGTATGCAATGGTCTCTACTAAACCGAACATTGCACATGCAGTGGGAGTTTTGAGCAGGTATATGTCAAAACCAGGGAAGGAACATTGGACAGTAGTAAAAAGGGTTTTTAGGTATTTGCGTGACACTGCTAGCTATGGATTGTGCTACGAAGGCGGACCAGGATTGGACAGAGTGGTGGATATACATAGCTTTGTGGATGCAAACAGGGCTGGAGATCTGGATCGTAGGAGATCTACAAGCGGGTATGTGTTTAACCTGTTTGGAGGAGCTATAAGTTGGATGAGAAAAAGACAGGTTGTAGTGGCACTTTAAACTACAGAAGTTGAATACATGAAAACCACTCATGCAAGTAAGGAAGCAGTATGGTTACAGAGATTGTGTTCAGGTATTGGGTTGGTACAACAAGTTGTAAGGATAGAGTGTGACAGTCAGAGTCCAATTTTTCTGGCGAAGAACCTGGCTTATCATTCAAAGACAAAGCATATTGATATTCAATATCACTTTGTTAGAGACATGATTGAAGAAAAGAAAGTATCGTTGATGAAGTTGGACACTTTGAAGAATGTTGCAGACTCATTAACAAAATTTGTGAGCACTAAGAAGTTCTCTTGGTGTAGAGGATCCATGGGAATTGTCGACTATATAACCCTATAACCCCTTGTATGCAAAGAAAACAACAAGTGGGAGAATGTTTGGGTGGCACACAGGGGTTCGGGGAAATGCCCCTGAAAAAAAAATTCTGCCTCGAGAAACATGTCACCTGCTTCAGGAAACGTGTCACATATTTATGTGGTTTTTTGACACATGGTTTTTTGCCGATGGTTTTTTATTTTCGGTTAAGCAATTAGGGTTGTGGACTAATCCAGGTCATTGGGTTAGGGTTTTGGATGCTGCTGGCTCCTATATGTATATTGTATTGTAAAAAAAAAATTGCCTTGGGAAACGTGTCACCTACCTCGGGAAACATGTCACATATTTAGGTGGTTTTTCGGCACATGGTTTTTTGCCGATGTTTTTCTATTTCCGATTAAGGAATTAGGGTTGTGGACTAATCCAGTTCATTGGGTTAGGTTTTTGGATGTCGTTGGCTCCTATAAGTATATTGTATTGTAAACAATGTATCACTATGAATGAATATAGAATATGTTGGTTTTCCCGGTTTGGGTTTCTGGGGGAAAAATATCTATGCAATGTTTGTATTTTCCATTGTATCTTTTCTGTTCTTTTGCTGAAAATTGTCTGCAGTAGATATTGTACAAGGTTAAAATCTACAATATTCATGAACCACTAAATTCCACTTTTATATCATTAAACCCCAAGACCTCCTTTAATGACTTTCGACCTATTTCTTTGTGCAACTGTCTTTACAAGATCATCTCTAAAGTTATCAACAAGAGACTAAAATACATTCTTTATAGGAATATTTCAAGTGAACAGTTTGGCTTCCTGGCGAGAAGACAGATTCATGAGGCTATTAGGGTTTCATAGGAAGGCTTACACAACATGAAAAGTAGAAAACTTAAAGGGGTGGTTGTAAAAATTGATCTGTCGAAGTCCTATGATAGATTAAACTAGATTTATATTCAGATGATGCTGATACACCTTGTCTTTGGGGTGGCCTTCACAAATTGGGTTATGGGCTGCCTTACAACTGTTTCTTTCTCCATTTTGATTGATGGTTTTGCATCCTCATTCTTCAAAGTGGATAGAGACGTTAGACAGGGATTCCCCTTGTCTCCGCTCCTTTTTCTTTTGGTAGATAAATTTCTTAGTCGTTTCTTGAACGAGGCAAAGGCTACAGGAAATTTTAGAGGCATACAGATCTCTTCGGGTTTACATATCTCTCATTTACTCTTTGTTGATGATATATTAATTTTTTGTGATGGATCTAGAAGGGACACTGAAAATCTTTGTGATGGCTTAACTCTTTTTAAACAGGCAATGGGTATGTTAATCAATGAGCAGAATTCCAATATTACCCTTGCATATTTGGATGGAGGGGAGTCTTTATTCATCACTTCTAGGCTCCCCTTTCGGGTTTTTGATTTGGATGAGGGATTGAAATATCTTGCATTTCAATTAAAACCAAATGACTATAGGAAGTCGGATTGGTTGTGGCTCATTGCAAAACTAGAAAAAGATTAAAGGTTTGGAGCCACTGTTGGTTGTCCCGGGTTGGCCGATTAGTTCTAGTGAAGGCGGTGTTGGAGGCTATCCCGGTATACTAGATGTCTTTATCTTGGATTCCAAAAGGTATTTTGGAAAAGGTCAGGAGGTTGTGTTTTTGTTATCTATGGCAAGGGAACAAGGATAAAAAGGTACTTCCTTGGGTTATATGGGAGCAGATTGTTGTTTCGAAATCTTTGGGGGACTAGGGTTTGAAGAATATTTTTTTTATTTTCAAAATCTCTTGCAACAAAGTGCTCTTGGCTTTTGATAAAAACTACCAGCCTCTGGACTAGAGTAGTATATCAAAAATACATTGCTCCTCTCACTACTCTAGACTGGATTCGAAATACAAACAAAACTTCGCTGGGTATTTCTATTATCTGGAAATATATGATTAAGGCTTTTGATCTAATTGGGAATAGCCTGGTTTGGAGGGTTGGTTCTAGTCGGTCGATTCATCTTGGTATGGATCTGTGGCCTAGTTGCAAGTTGGGGCATTTATTACCTGCAAGGACTCAGAATAGATTGGCTCAGGGTGGTTACTACAATCTTGTACAGGTCGAGGACCCCATACAAACTAATATTTGGCATCAAGGTTGGTTGTCGGGACATAGGCTAGGTCTCCCTGAGGAGGACCTCATTCATTGGGACATATATTTATAGGCTCTTAGGGATGCCTCTATTTGGCTGGTTGATAGAGATGATGGATTACTTTGGGATGGCATTGGGGACGACGAATATACCCCTCGTGTGGGATACATTAAATTAAGTGTGGATTTACATCAAAGAGAAACTCTTTGGTGGTGGAAGAAGATCTGGAAAAAAAAAAATCCGACGAAAGGGAAGCTTTTGGTCTGGGCGATTTTGGCAATAAATTACCTACTTGGGATAATTTACAAAAATGACTTTTCTTTGCTCCAGGATGATGCACTCTTTGCAAAAAACACTTAGAAACAATGGAGCATCTTTTTTTACATTGTTCCTATGTCAGGGATGTTTGGGAATTTGCCAGGACTTTTATTCCCACTCTCAGGTGTTGGCAGGGGAACACTTTTGAATCAGATTTGCAGTTGTGGCTTTGTGAGGGGGGGCATGGTGAGATCAGGGCTTTCCCTATAATATTGGCTTGGGGGATTTGGATTACTCGAAATGGGTTTATATTCCATGACGAATACATATCGGCCGAGAGATTTGCGTTCAATTGTATTGGGATCTTGGTTTCCTTACACAACCCATGTGGTGGAGATTTAGCACAGTCACATATTATCAGGGAGGAGAAATTTGACAATAACCAATTGTGGGGTTATTTCGATGGCGCTTCGTCATCATATAAACTCATGTGTGGAGGGGTTGGTTGCATATACATCACAAATACACATTATTTCACTTTCGAAGTTGGCTTGGGGGCAGGCACAAACAACTACTCATAATTAATGGCCTTAAAACTATTATTATTATTTGCAGTGGAGCAGGGTTGTCGATCATTTCAAGTATTTGGTGATTCTTTAATAATCATCAATTGGGCAAATGGTGTCACAGTTGCCATGTTTCTTGGTTGTTTCAAATGTTAGAGGATGTACTTCATTTAAAAGGTTTATTTGACTCCATTTCTTTTTCACATATTTACAGGGAGCGGAACCAATTGGTGGACAAACTTTCCAAAGAAGCCTCACAGCTAGCATATGTTCAATGGTATATTGAAGAACATTCATCAACCAGAATTCATGGATTCTATCGTAGACCTTTTCATGATATTCAAGATATTTGATCATCTTGGCATCTCTTTTTTTTTGTGAAGGAAAACTGTATCTGAAATTCTTGGGTTGTATGTAATGTATTTATGGTACAGTATTGTTGGTTGGTGGGAAACACCCACTATTTTGAGGTCTATATGTCGATGGATTTACTTGTGTTTTGGGACTGAATTTGGGACAATCGGTCAAGACACTAGAAGTAATGATGTCTAGTTTGCATCATTAGTTTAGATCTACAATTTGTTGGATAATATGTATAATGTTGTTTCTAATAGCTTGTATATATCTGTGTATGTAATTTTTTTATAATATAATGAAATTATGAATTTTTCAGAGGAAAAAAAAAGATTTGCTTGGTTGTCTTAGTTTCTAGGAGGGAACTACAATAGAGGATTTAATGATGAATCTACTAACATCAAGTCCTTCACCTTCCATGGAAGAGATGAACATATTTCACCCCTTGGAATTTTCAACGCTATGAAAACCTGCAAAAATGGGGAAGGCTTATCAACTTTTAAGGGCCTCTATATAAGGTTTAAATTAGCTCGAATGAGGGTTTAAGAACATGTTTTAGAGATGTTTTATTGAGCTCCTAGGTTGACTTAAGTCCCCTTGATATTTTAGGTTCTCAATCAATATCTTGAATCCTCAATCAAGGGTTTAAAACCTCTATTGAGTTTATCCCTCAATTGAGGGTTTATAACCTCTATTGAGGTTATCCCTCAATCAAGGGTTTATAACCTCTATTGAGGTTATCCCTTAATCAAGGGTTTCCAGAGACCATTTCTGCCCTCCCCACTAGCCAAAAAGAATCTTAGAGATGCATGTATTAACTAATATTTCATATCCCTTTTAACATGTTTTTTCTCACCATTAGATAGTGAAATCACTTAAAGAACTTTTACACTAGATTAAAAAAGATAATGTTGTTTCCATTGTTTATGGTAAGTTTGTAAAATGAATTAATCATTTATAATTTTACGATTTAAATTTGTATTTTTCGTGCTTGAATTTTGTATATGATTGTGATATAATTATCGCAAATTGTATAACGATTTCTTACTTTGGATTGAATTATGAATATCCCTCCGAGATCTATTAATTATATCCTGGGAAGTGAGATGCATTGGATTAGGTGTCAAATATGTTTAACATATGATTTGAATAAAAAAAATAAGGCACAATAAACATGTACAATTCCAAGACTACTATGTAAGAATTGGTGCACATGAATCCAATAAGACTTTTTAACAATATGATCAGTTATGGTATGAAATGAGTGCTATTGAATCTCATTCGAGTAATGAAACATTTAGACTTGAGTATCCAAAGGTTGTTTATGAGAACTAGATGATGCAATGGAGGAGTTTTGTACTATTCAATTTTTGTTATGAAAGGGATCTACTAAGATTCAAAGTCCATCTTATGGATTGAATTGACTATTTAGAGGTTGTTGGTGAGGACTATATGATGTAGTGGAGGGGTTCATACTATTAATTGTGTTATGAAAGGGATCAACTAAGCTTCAAAAGCCCTCTTGAGGATTGAATTGACTTCAAAATTTGCAACTTAAGTCTAGAGTTGAATTCTAAATGATATGGGTAATATTTAAGGATATAGAGTTGAATCCAATTGGTATTGATAATAAACTCCAATAATAATATAGTCTTAGGTTCAAATCTCTCTCATTCCATAGTATTATTTCGATTGGATTAGTAATTAACTAAAATTTGTTAAATGATATTTAGAGGTATCTTTAGTTCATCATGTTAATTATTGATTATCATTGATGTCTATAAAAATAATAGCTTAAACTAGCCCTGCATAATGTAAAATGTGTGTAGTAAAGGTAAAACAATATAAGTTTATGATGGGAGAAGTAACACTAATGCATCATGTAGGATAATAAGTTGCTATTATAGTTAGAATGAAACTACATGTCAAACAAATAATTATATTTTGAGGTTTATCAACATATGGGGGAAGGTAGAACAATATGATGGTCATATATAAGTGATTTATCCCAAACTTCCATAGTTGAGGAATGCATGAAGATGGCAAGAAAAAATCCCTATGAGCACCAACCATGACTAAAAGGAAAGAGTATCAAAACTACTAAGGCATTTTGTCGTTACTTAGATACCATAAACAAAGTTATAATGAAACACAAGTTTGTTTGAAGAATTCCATCACAATGAATTACCATCAACCCAAAAATGACATAATGAATATTTAACTCATTCACACATCTAACCATTCTTAGAAAAATGGTATCTAGTTCACTTAAATGTTGTAATGTTTTAATATTGAGCTTGAAAGCGACAAAAAAAATAGAGTGTCACTCAATTATATAGAGATAATATCACTTTATATTGGGATTTGAACTAGTGCAACAAGGAACCCCAAAGGAATCATGTTAAACCAAGGCATTTAACCCTCATGGATTGTACACCTAGTTCACAACTTCAACTCAAATTGTCTTCATGAAATGGGAGGACAAGTTCACCTAATAATTGTGGTATGAATAAAGTGTTGTGGGGATAAGAGTTAAGAACTGGATTGTATAAGAGGGTTCTCATAAAATATTTTTGTCTCTTGAAAATCCCAAAATATGTCAAAAAAAGGAAATATTTAAAGCCACTAAATACACAATATAAGGAAAACACCACTTAGGAGAAGTTTTAGTAGAGATTTTTAGTGTTACAAGATTGAAATATGTTATCAAGAAAGATTTATTTCGGCGCACTTAAAATATTAATGCCCCATTCATGTGCCCCTATTTCATACACACCGATGGGTATTATATACTTTTAAAGCATAAATTATTATTATATATTTTGAATGCATTGGTGCATACCATATTTTTTTTAGTCTCGATGCATATTATATAATCAAGCACCGATGCATATTATATATAATCGAGCACCGATGCATATTATATATAATCGAGCACTGATGCATACATTTCCTTATGCACTGTGAAGTCTTGGTAGTGGTAATGATAACAATAATGACAATGGTAACAATATCATAGAAGGGAGTTATTCTATTATGTTAGCTAAGAGCATCGATGCTTTTATTACAACTATAAGCACTAGTGCATTTGTACATGTATAACACACCGGTGCGTAACAACCATTTAAATGCACCATCATAAATATGTATTAAACACACCATTGAATTCAAATGAAAATAATGCACTGATATGTTTTAGTACATAATTTTTTCATGTTGCAAGTATGTAAATGCAACTTCTTGTTTTTTTTATAAAATTTCAATTAATCATAAGAAAATCAAATGTTTTATATAATCATATTGAATTTTATATTTTAATTAGCGCATTTGGATACAATAATTGTATTAATGTATTGTAGCAGTTACACATAAGTAGTCTTTTTATTTATTTATTATTGTTGTTGTTTTCAATGGGTTTCAAATAGTAAGGCACCCCGACACACCCCTATTTTGTATATACCAATGCATATTATATATTTTTGAAAAATTGATTCTTATTATATATTTTTTTAATGCCCCGTTTCACCTGACTATTTTTAAACAACAGATTTATTCTTTAAGAGAGTTTGTTGGCAAATGACCCGGTTAATTAATACTTTGATGAATGTTAGACTTATTATGAATTGCTTACAATATCAAATTGTGAAATTGATTAATTATGCATTATATCTTGTAGAATAAAATTTATGGATGATCATGATTTTGTATAGATATTACTAATGATTTATTGAGTGTACAGGAGGCTCAATGACTAGTTGATGCGGGTATCGTCAACAAGACCCTGGGACTCCTGAATGAGTTAGTGAGTAAATTTTTTGATGAAATTATGAATAAATGATTTAAATTGATTATGGAAATTATTGATAAAAACTTGTTTAGTGGATCCAGGCACAAGGATCATGCTTTTCGATCCAACTCACAAAAGGAGTAGTGGGGCTATACATAACCAGACCAACATAAAAGGGAGGGGTGGAACAATGCCCCCAATTCCACTCACTAGTACTCCCATCATGGTCATAATTGAAGAGTGAGGGACACTCTTGATCAGAGGGTTGCATGATTCCATGAGGGTAGACTGAGTCTCAGTCACTCACAAGGTATACCGAGGGGTGCGCAATAATCCAGAGGCCTTATTCCTCAGCATCCAATAATATCGTGATCAGGGCAACTACAAGAGTAATAACATCTCTGTCAGTTGTGATATATTCCCAATGCTTAAGTTCAAAGCACTTGAAGGGCATGATTGTTGGCCCTGGGTTATGAAAGGAAGAGAAGAACAAGGAAGAAAAGAAAAAAAGAGAGCTTTGTGGGAGACACCGTGACTGTCACTGGGTTGAAGCGAGCAAAAGAACAGAAAAGATGGAGCGAAGTGCGGAAAAGAAATCCATTGGATGAGGAGATCGAGGATGATAGATCAGTAAGGGAGAGGGATCGAGGATGACTCGGAAAATGGGAAAAACCATCGTTGGATGCTTTGGAACACTGCACAAGAAGGAAGGAAAGACAAGCTGGCAAAGCCCGAAAAAAGAGGGTCAAGTTGACCTAGGGTTTTATACACCTAGGGTTTTTGTATTTAGGGTTTTGGCACCTAGGTTTCGGCTTAAGGCTGTCGATGAGGTATTGTAATGAATAAATAAAGGTCAAGAGGACTTGGGTCAGGTTGGTCATTGAGTATTGGTATGATATTTTTGTTGATCTAGCTCTATTATTGGGTGAGAGATTATTGTATTGGGGGAGAGGAGTGTTGAGAGAGAGAGCCTTCTGGTAGTGTAATATCTTCAGCTGTGTGCGAAGATCAGTTCCTGTAGCTGGGTGTGCAGGAAGGAGGATAGAAAGAGAGAGAAGAAAGAATATCTGCTAGTTGAGAGCGCAGACAAGAACTATATGCCTTTCCTTAATAAATCATAAGCACGGTTATGTGGACGTAGCCCTAGAGAAAGGGTGAACCATGTATACCTTATGTTGTGGATGTGTGATTGATGCTTTGATCTCTGTTGTTGTTGTATTATTGTTTGCATTATTATGTTAGAACAGATCTATAGCTTTGAAGGAAGGATCTAGCTAGTTTACAATAGATGCATGTTATGTTGTTGTTGCAATAAGAACCACTTGATATTCCCCTGGTTGTAGACATCTCTGTCTTGCAACCCCCTCATAGTTGCTTCGGGTGAGACTACATCTGCTTCGCAGGTGCTGCCGAAAGGTCCAGTAGTTAGGGCTTGTTGGTGCACTCTTGGAGCTGAACCCTGGGTCTTCCCTTGTGCCAACAAATGGTTCTGTTGTCAGGACATGAATCTTTTTAAGGGAATGTCAAGGTGGTTCCCATCGAAGACAAATATTCATAAGTGGATAGAGGATCAAGATAAGGAATTCGCTGAAGCCCAGAACAAGAACCCTAAAATAAGCACTAAAGATTGGCTACAAAGATACATCTTCACCAACATTCACGAGATCTTCTTTGGAGGAATCCATCAGGAGTTACATGAATGCTTGGCTAGGTTAGCTGACACACAGTTTGAAATCAGATCTAGACCCCATGTGGTTTGGACACCAACATTGATCCAGAAGGTCAAGAGAGTCGACAACACTGTATCCAGAGCAGTGGATCACTGGTTTGATAGTACCATCAGAGGGTATATCACTGAGTTTGTTGTTGACAGAACAAAATCGTATAGTCAAGCCGAGAGATACTTTTTCAAGGGACCCAGAGGAAATTTTTTTCACTTCTTGAAGCTAAGAATCAAGATGCTCTTGCATGAAAACCACATCTTGAAGATACAGTAGATTGATCGGATCTTAAAAGGCTAATGTTCAAGATCTCGGACAACAATAGAGACACAGAAGCAGGGCATACACGTAGTGGGAAAGTATTCCCAGGAGCTCACCTTGAGAATTTGTTTAAGCAAAACTATGAAGAAGAAGGTTTCTATAGTGGAGAAGAGGTAGATCTAACCGACGAAGAGCATCCAGAGCCCATTAGAACAAAAGAAGGGGAAGTTGAAGAACTGCACCAAAGTGAGCCAGAAACCTCAGGAACTGCATGAATTACTGAGGTAAGTAACATTAATCTTCTTGTTGTTCCAACAATACTTAGCAGTCAGAATAGTCAGAACCACCAGAGTCTTCAAAGTACTATTACCAGTAGCCTAGCATCTACTCAGACAAGAATCCTAGTCAGATTTATGGCATATGAAATGAGACTCCCTATCTTTAGAGGAGATGGATCTGAAGATCCAGATCAACATTGGTTTCTGTGTGAGGCCATATGGAATATTAAAAGTATCATTGATGAAGCCATCAAGAGAACCCATTTCAGCACTACGCTAAGGGACCGCGTATTGAGTTGGTACATGAAACTTGTCCAAGGACTGGCACAACCTAAGCCCCTGAATGAGATTGAGAATGCGCTGATTGCAGGTTTAAGAAACCTAAGTCGGAGTCACAATGTATTACAGAACTAAAAGAGATTAAACAAAAGGTAGCAGAACCTGTTTGGGAGTTCGACCAGAGATTCAAGACCTTGATAGGCCGATTAACTTTCCAGATCCTCGACGAACAGAACAAAGAGTGGTTCATCGTTGCGTTGTTACCACACATAAGAATCCCTTTGATGCAGCAAAAGATTGCATCTCAAGAAGAATATTTGGAGATCGCCATGAATCTTGAATCAACACCGATGGGAGAATCTAGCTCATGCATTAGCTAGATCATGAGCCAGCTAACTAGTTTGTCTTTACAGGTCGAGGATATGAAGAAAGATAAGGGAAAAGGCAGAAGGAACGATATCTGGTGTGTAAGATGCAGATCTGAAGGCCATGATAAGGAACATTGTCCCTTATTTCATGAGAACTTGGCATCAGGGGCACCGAGCCCCTTAAAGCAAGTTAACTTACCCTAGTGCAAGGTATGCAGAAACATGCATCACCCAGGTGAGTGGTACTATATGCAGAAGTATGTCCAGACACCCACAAACTTGTATTGTACATTCTTCAAATCAGTGGGGCATGATGATCGAGATTGTAGAGCTTATGATCTCATGCATGAAAGGTCAAGAGACCTATACAAAATTCAAGGCGAAGTACAACAAGAAGGAAAAACTCTGCAGTACAACTCGTCGGAGAGAGGAAATTTCACTCCTCGTGGTGGCTACAGAAGAAGAGGAGGAGGAGGAGGTATGGGTCAAGGCTGAGGAAAAATAATATGTTACAACTACGCGCAGCCGGGCCATTTAGTAAGGGATTGTCAGAATCCCTGCACAACCTGTAGTTACTGTAACTCCTTCGAGCATGTCATAGAAGAATGCCCTGTGTTGTTGGCTAAACTTCAGGGAAGACAAGGACCCTAGAAAAACCCACAAGTACAACTGATATATGGTGAACCTCATGGAGAAGACCCGATAGTTGTTGTTATTACTCGAGGAGGCACTTCTACAGAAGAAGACAAAGCAACCCAAGGAAGAACTAAAAATGACCACGGAGTCAGGAAAGCTACAGAAAATACCCCAACGTTTGATGCTAAGGAAGAATGGTAGATATTTGAGGAGGCAAGGAAAGAGTTCAAAGGAGATCAAGGATATTCATCAAAGAGACAACCATAAATCAAAGAATAAGGTATGCCTCAGGCGTTTGATCCGTCTGTATCACCAACAGAAGGGAAAGAGGTAAGAAAACTCATGGAATTCTTGCACACTTGTGTTAAGTTGATTCAAGATAAAGGCATTGTACAAGAATTACAAGATTTAAACAAGCAGTATGAACTAGGAAAAATAAACCCCCTGCTGAATAGAGCAGTGCACCAAATTGGAAAAAGGAGAAGGACAAATAAAGAATTACACTTGAATGCTCAAATAGCAGAGTATGAGATAGACTATGTGGTCCTTGACTTAGGGTCAGAAGTCAATGTCATGACGAAGTAGACTTGGGCATTGATGGGAAAATCCAAACTGATATATTCCCCGATCAGGTTTCGCATGGCTAATCAACAAGTTGTCAGCCCATTTGGACGATTAGAGAATGTCCCAATGGACATAGATGGAGTAAGAACCTTTGCAGATTTTGAGGTAATTGAAATTGTTGATGATAGCTGCCCTTACCCTGCATTGTTAGGAATTGATTGGGCCTTCGACAATTCCACTATTGTTGATCTAAAGAAAAGATGCATGACATTTGAGAAAGATGGCCTTAGTGTCATTGCACCTTTAGATTCATATGAGGGTCCACGATACACATAACCCATTAGAGAAGAGGACCATGCAATTGAATTGGAAAACATCTACAAATTAACAGCCAGACAACGGGATTATATCAACCCTACAACTGACGGAAATCTGAGCTAGCGAAGTGACAGTGCATGTTCGTCTGATTCAGAAGAAGCGTTGGAAAACTGGTAGAACCAAATGTATGAAGTATATTCAAGAAGATGTGCTAGGATAACTAGAGAAGTTCGTTGGATTGGCACAATAGTGAGTAATCTACCCACATTTGATGGGCTGAACTCCCTAGAAAACTTCTTGTCAGAATTTGAGACAAGTGTACCAACACAACAGAGGCTATTGGCAATGGATGAGACCATGAAAGACACACCAGCAAGATGGTGGGGGACACATAAAACCAATATTACAGACTAGACACAATGTCGAACTCTGATGACAACGTAGTTCTCAGCACAAGACGGAAGTTGTGAAGCATGGTACACAAGTCGAAGCTGCCCAAAGGACCATGTACGAAGCTGTGAAGAGGCCTGGAGTGACATTCCTAGAGAAAAATGGGTACACAGCTTTGTCAATACACTGGATACCACCCCGATTCACTGGTACCTTCAAGCAGAGCTGCGCCTTCTTACTTCAGAATTGGAAGGTATGATCCAAAATTTTATAACCACCTTTTTGTTTGACAATGGATTTCCTTATGTAGATTCTACACTACAGATGGTGAGACAGAAAGTATTTGAGGAGGCATCTGGCCTCCCCTTGGAGCAAGAAGAGGATGAATGGACTGCACCCCTCCAGAAACTACAGATGTGCTACAACATCAATGCCGACGAAGACGATGATCCAAGGAAGGTGAATATCGCAGAAACAGAAGGTCAGAGAGATGTGGAAGGCCCAGGAGTGGAACTGCCATTCATTGGACAACCAATAAAGATAAAGAAAGTCAATATCGGGACAGAGGAGACACAAAATCTTGTCAATGTCAGAGATTATTGGGATGATGCTACCATTGACAAAATCACAGAATTATTGCATGAGTATCAGGACTTGTTCCCGACCAAGTTCACCGATATGAAGGGAATCAAAGGACCTATGGGAGATGTGAGAATAACTTTGAAACCAGGCGTGAAGCCAGTTAAGCAAAGACCCTACAGATTGAACCTGAAATATAAGGAAAAAGTAAAGATTGAACTCGATAGAATGTTGGAAGCAAGGATTATTGAACCTGTTGAAGGGTCGGAGTGGATCAGCCCCATGGTAGTGCAAGATAAGAAGACAGGTGAGATCAGGATATGCGTAGATCTCAGGAAGATGAATGATGCTTGTCTACATGACCCCTTCCCTACACCTTTCACATACGAAGTGTTGGATAACGTGGGAGGCCAAGAAGTATACTCTTTTACAGATGGGTTTTCATGATACCATCAGATCTGCATCGCCAAGGAGGACCGTCATAAAACTACGTTTGCTACAGAGTGGGGATCCTACCAATACACAGTAATGTCATTTGGATTGAAGAATGCCCCAACCATCTTTTCCAGGGTGGTGGTTGAAGCATTCAAAGAATTTTTTCATAAGTTTTTAGAAACATACTTTGATGGCTAGACTGTTTTTAGTTTGTTGAAAAATCATATCGAATGTCTAAGGCTAATGCTGGATAAATGCAGGTAGTGTCAAATTGCTTTGAATTTGAAGAAGTTCATATTCTTCTCACCATTTGGAGTATTATTAGGTCATATTGTATGCAAGCAAGGATTGTTGGTGGATCCATCCAAAATTGCAATTATAGTTGATTCACCACCACCTACATCAGTCAAACAACTGCGCACTACGCTAGGACATACCGACTATTACAAGAAATTTATCAAAGGATATGCTCAGATTACTACGCCAATGGAGAGGTTATTAAATAAAGACTATCAGTTTGGTTGGACAGACGAATGCCAGCAGAGCTTCGACACACTGAAACAAAAGATGGTCACTGCGCCTATTCTAGTCTTTCCCAATTGCAGCAAGGAATTTCATGTGCATGTTGATGCATCTTCTATTGCATTAGGAGCAGTACTGGAACAACTTGGAGAAGGGGACATTGATCATCCATTAGCATTTTCTAGTAGAAAGCTCTCCAGAGCTGAAATGAATTACACTACTATAGAGAGAGAGGGACTAGCCATGGTGTATGCATTACAAAAATTCTGCCACTACTTGTTGGGAGGACACTTTAAAATGTTTATTGATCACTCCTCGCTAAAATACCTAGTCAACAAGACAGTGTTGGGGGGAAGAATATGTAGATGGCTTCTCCTGTTTCAAGAATATGATTTTGAGATCATAGTTAAGCCAGGAAGAATGAATAAGGGCCCAGACCACCTGTCGAGGTTAGAGAATGGCGAAGAACCTACCAGTCTAGAGGACACACTACTAGATGCACAGTTGCTCACCATTAGAAATATCGATGACCACTTCACAGACATAGTCCAGTTCCTGTCAACAGGAATAGCTCCAACCAAATACACAATTCCATAGAAGAAACAGCTAGTGGTGCGCACTGCAGATTTTTCACTGATAGCTGGTCAACTATATAAAATGGGACCTGACGAGATCCTAAGAAGATGTGTGATGGAGGCAGAATTCCATATGATTCTTGAAGAAGCTCATGAAGGCATTGCAGGAGGGCATTATGTAGGAAAAGGAACTGCGCAAAAGGTTCTGCGAGCTGGCCTTTGGTGGCCTACATTACACAGAGATGCTAAAGAATATACCAGAGCATGCGATGTATGCCAGGGAGTTAGAAAACCATCCTGAAGAGATGAGATTCCATTAGCACCGCAGATGACCCTACAAGCATTTGAAAAATGGGCCATTGACTTCGTGGGACCTATAAACCCACCAGGAAAGTGCACAGGAGCAAGGTATATTACCACTGCGACAAAATACCTAACTAGATGGGCCGAAGCAAGAGCAGTCAAGGATTGTAGCACAACTACAACTGCCCATTTTATATTTGATGACATAATAACCAGGTTTGGATGCCCTAAGGTCCTTATGAGTGATCAAGGTACACACTTCATCAATAAGACAGTGGAATCCCTGACTGAAGAATTTGCAGTCCACCATCAGAAGAGCACACCTTATCATCCACAAGCAAACATAACGGTTGAAGCATTCAACAAGATCTTGGAGACAACATTGACAAAGATTTGTAGTGTGAACAGGGACGACTGGGATTTAAGAGTACCAACAGTACTCTGGGCTTATAGAACCACTTGCAAGAAATTAACAACGCAGACTCCTTTCAAGTTGGTTTATGGTCTTGAAGATGTTGTCCCAATGGAGTACTTGGTACCAAGCTCAAGGATTGTTGCATTTACATACATGGATGATATCGGCGCCATTCATAAGAGGCTAGCACAGTTGGTTGAGCTAGAAGAAGACAGATTCATTGCAGGCTTCCATCAACAAATTCAGAAGGAACGAGAAAAGGCCTATCATGACAGACACATCAAGAAGAAGATATTCAGGCAAGGTGATTTAGTCCTGCTATATGACAATAAATTTATCAAACACCCTGGGAAGTTCAGAACGCATTGGCTCGGACCATATGAGATTGCCTATGTTACAGAAGGACGAGTTGCGCAGTTGAAGACATTGAAAGGAGATTGGAAGGAAGGCTTGGTGAATGGGAGTCAGATGAAGTTGTACTATGACAACTAGCTGCCTCACAACTCTCAGTAAAATCAAGAAGACAAGGGTCCAGGTACCATGTGCAGTTGAAACTGGGTACCAGACATAGAAAAGACAGTCTGCACAAGGATGGAAAGGAGGCATAAAGCAGAAAGCAAGGGTTGCATTGCACAATCAAAAGTCGAAGAAAAACAAGAGGATCAGATCTCAAGTGCCTCGGGACGAGTCACAGGTGAGTGTTGGGGGCCTGTTGGCCCTGGGTTATGAAAGGAAGTGAAGAACGAGGAAGAAAAGGGAAAAAGTGAGCTTCGTGGGAGACATAGTGACTATCACTGGGTCAAAGCAAGAAAAATAACAGAAAAGATGGAGCGAAGTGCGGAAAAGCAAGTCGTTGGATGAGGAGACCGAGGATGACAGATCAATAAGGGAGAGGGATCGAGGACGACTCAGAAAGTGGGAAAATCCATCGTTGGATGCTTTGGAACACCATGCGAGAAGGAAGGAAAGACACGCTGGTGAAGCTCGAAAAAAGAGGGTCAAGTTGACCTAGGGTTTTAGACACCTAGGGTTTTTGTATTTAGGGTTTTGGCACCTAGGTTTCCGCCTAAGGTTGTCGGTGAGGTATTGTAATGAATAAATAAAGGTCAAGAGGACTTGGGTCGGGTTGGTCATTGAGTATTGGTATGATATTGTTGTTGATCTAGCTCTATTATTGGGTGAGATATTATCATATTGGGGGAGAGAAGTGCTGAGAGAGAGAGCCTTCTGGTAGTGTAAGATCTTCAGCTGTGTGCGAAGATCAAGTCCTGCAGCTGGGTGCGCAGGAAGGAGGATAGAAAGAGAGAGAAGAAATAAGATTTGCTAGTTGAGAGTGCAGACAAGAACTGTATGCCTTTCCTTAATAAATCATAAGCACAGTTCTGTGGACGTAGCCCTAGAGAAAGGGTGAACCACGTATACCTTGTGTTGTGGATGTGTGATTGATGCTTTGATCTTTGTTGTTGTTGTATTATTGTTTTCATTGTTGTGTTAGAACAGATCTATAGCTGTGAAGGAAGGATCTATATAGTTTATGATAGATGCATGTTATGTTGTTGTTGCAATAAGAACCACTTGATATTCCCCTGGTTGTAGACATCTCTGTCCTACAACCCCCTCATAGCTGCTTCGGGTGAGATGGCATCTGCTTCGCAGGTGCTGCCAAAAGGGCCAGTAGCTAGGGCTTGTTGGTGCACTCTTGGAGCTGAACCCTGGGTCTACCCTTGTGCCAACAATGACGCATGACACCCTTTGAGTACATCACTACATCTTGAAAGACATGGTCTTCATGACACCCTTAGCCTTTCATGACACCCTTAGCCTTTGTTTCAAATAAAACTTCAAATATAAGGTGAAACATGTAAGTTAACCTAAAGGTAAAGTAATAAAATAAATGGATAGAGTTCATGCTAGTAAACTTTGAAAATCAACTTTATTGGGAGGGGTTAGATGTTTCAGGAACAATTAAATTATTCTAAGAATTCATGGGTAATTGGAAATTAGATTCTAAGAAAAAAAAAAAAACTTTGAAGGAAACTAAAATGTTCATGATATTTATTAAAGTGAATAAATAAATAGAAAATATTAATTTCATTACTTTGAGGGATTAATTGGGGAGACTCCTAACTCATTGAGTAAATAGCTAAATAAATGGTGGGATCTAGAGTGAGTTCATTAATTAATTTAAGATACTAAAATATCTCATGAAGATTAGTGGAGGATATCTAGAGAACACCTAGAAGAGGAATCAAAAGTGGGTGAGGGAAATTGATTTTTAAATAAAAATAAAAAAAGGGTAATTTTAGGTGCAAACTTGTATGAGATTGACATGTGATTGGGTGAATAATACACTTAAGTTAATTTCTAAGTTATCTAATTATGCATGAGGGGTTGTGTGTCAAAATATATTTTATCTATAAAATGAAGGGAGGAGAAAGAGAGAGGGGACATTCTACCCTATTGTTGGATGGTCATCTTAAGGAATATGGACCTTTGAGCATTATTATTACGAGTTGAACATTGAAGTGTGTTAAGAGGTGTGATCCTCTCACTTGTGAGTGCACACTTCGTAGCTAGAGTTTGTGGTTGGATTTGTATAACCCCATTGTGGCTCGGGGGGGGGGGAGAAGAAGAGTACACTTGGCATTGGTTGGGAGGTATTCGGTGAGTTTTCCATTGATCAAAAAGTTTGACAAGCCTGGTGAAGATTAGCAGTTTCAACGACATTTGCACAACATTCGGGAGGTGAAGCAAGTAATTCAAAGACCAACTTATCTAGTGATGGTAATTTCCATTATGTAATTCCAATTGTGTAATATATATAATAATAATAACAATAATCTATTTTTAAGGTCGTGGCCAAGTTAGACTCCAAATTGGTGTATATGACCCCCTTGTTTGTGAGACAAGGGACCCCCTCCACACAACGATTTGAGTGTTAAAGTCTATGAAAGTATACATACCCTATCCCCCTCTGGATTTGAACCTATGTCGTCCAAGGAGGAAACACATGTTCTTAACCATTAGACCCACTCAGATTGTGAAATTAGTTCAAATGTTCTAATACCTTGTTGTTTACTTACCATCAACCTAACATAATCCATATTTATGGTAAACTTCATTTAAATGTATATTAGAAATGATAGAATCACTAATTAATACATTCAAGGTTAACCAATGTTAGTTATGTTAATACTCCCGTATGATTGGTAAAATAAACCCGTAAGTTTCAGATATCAGAATGATTATAGTAGTAGTTTAGTTAATTGTAATATTGTCTTGTGAGATTTAGCCTGCTGAAATTTAATCACGGCGAAGATAATGTATAGCCTACTTGTTTAAAAGTTAGATAGGAATGTTTTAATCTTTCCTGAGTATATAATCTATTATATCTATATCCTTCCGAAATATGAATACATATATAATCCTACACACATATTTTCCTTGAGAATTTATTAATATATTTGCATATATCCTAGAAATTCTCAAAACTTATTAATATCAATTAAATTAGATCTTATTAATATTAATATTAATTATATATTAAATTAGATCATATTAATATTAATTATATATATACAGACATATATTGCCTTAGATATAGATCTTATTAACATGTAATACCCATTATTAAATGGGATTATATTGGAGAGTTATACCTTAATGATTAACTCGACTTACCAATTACATAGAGTATAATGTGGAATTTAAATTCGTTAGTTTCATAATTATATAGACTTACCTCTAGAAATGAGATATGTCAAGAACCATTATAATTTCAAGAAGGATCTAATTTCATTATATAATGAGCATTAATAGAATCTCTATAGTACTTAATGTGGGTTGGAATAAAGTTAGTAAGCTTATTTTAATGGGTATAAAAATGGTTGTCATCAAGAAACAATTTAATAATTTAATAAGGTTGATTGAATAAATTAGAAAGTGTATTTTAATATGCACCTCTGGGTGATTGAATAAATTAGAAAGTGTATTTTAATAGGCATCTATGTTAATTTGGGGCTATGCAATAACCCCAAATATGCACCTATGGGTGATTGATTGAATAAATTAGAAAGTGTATTTTAATATGCATCTATGTTAATTTGGGGTTATTGGGGTTATTGAAATAAATATTAAGAAGATTATAATTTATGGTAGAAATTTTATTTTACTATTAATTGATACAACAATTGATACAACTTTGATAATTGTTGGATCTTAGTTAGTAGTATTAACAAAATCATTATTTCTAGAAACAATTATTGCATAAGTTAAAAATTGTATTTTGTTTATGATAGTGACTTGTTGAGAAATTCCATCACCTTAGGTTAATATGTGATATCTTGTTAATTAAAGTGGAATTTGAACAATTATTATTGAGATTGAAATGTTAATAGTTGAAGGCATTCTTAAATCAACAAATAAGTTGGCAAAAACTTAGTATAATTTTGTTGATCGAGTAGGTAGGATATGATGAATTGTATGTGATATGATGCGACTAGTTATTAAAAAAAATTCTAGGTTGTTTAGAATGGATTTGGTTTGTGTTGTATATATCTTCAAGTCCTCGGAACAATTGCGAGTCCTAAGACTTTAAATGGTCAAAATCAATTGGAAGAATCTTGGATTACGAGCGTTAATTATGCGTCTTGAAGGTCCTAACGCCGCAGGTGTAGGTGGTTGGGTAGTTAGGTGATATTAATTTTCAATACACTTTTGTGATGATGTTATTGGACTTATTGATAATTCATTAAATTATTTTTCCGTACGTTATTCTGGTATCACTGATAATTGTCGTGACATTATATAGAGTTTACATTATTTGATTTACTGTAAATTTTCCACAAGGTAGAATGTATCTATATTAAGTTCATATAATTCCATTGTTACAACTGGATTATATAAGTAATGTTACAAAAAAAAGGGCATTTTACAAAGACATTTAGTCAGACATTACAATTTTGAACATAACAATGCATACTATATTTTTGTTTTAACATACTATATTTTGAACATACCAGTGCATACTATATGCACTGTGAAGTCTTGGTAGTAGTAATGATAATATTAATGGCAATGGTAATGCTATTGTGGAAGGGAATGATGCAATGATAATATTAATGACAATGGTAATGGTATCGTAGAAGAGAATGGTGCATGGAGGCTTCATCTTGTTGACTAATATCTTATCATGTTCATTCATAAAAGAGGGTTTTATAATTGTGAAAAATAGAGTCAATATATTGTAGGCATTGGAGGGGGGTTATAGGTATTGGGGGGTATAAAAAGGGGTATCTGGTAAAAATAGTGGATATCTAGTACAAATGGGGGTTTTTATTTTTGGAAAGATGTATTGGGAGAGGGTTTCAACAAAATTATTTTGGGAGGTATTTATCAATATCTGGTGAAACCAGAGGTATTATTTAATATCCCACGAATGCACGTGCTATTTCATAGGTTCAATGAGTGGATACCCCATTCAATGATGCTATTATTTTAATAAGAGCACATATTATCTTATTACAATTATAAACATCGGTGCATTTGTACATGTACATCACATTGGTGCATAATAACCATTTAAATACATTGGTGCATAAATAGGTATTAAACACACCATTGATTTCAAGTGAATAAAATGCACTAATATATTTCAATATTAATTTTTTCACATTGTGGATATACAAATGCAATTTCTTGTTTTTTTATAAAATTTCAATTAATCATTAAAAATCCAATTTGTTTTTTATAATAATATTAAATTTTATATTTTAATTATTTTGTTTGGATACAATCATTGCATTACTATATTGTATTGTTTAAACAAACATACTAGTGGATTACACCTTTGTTCATTGTAATAATGCAAATCATCCATATAGTTAATCGACAATGTAAGATTTTACAACACTGGAGATTACAATAGAATAAGAAACCCATTTTATTGTATATGAATAAAGAACCCTTTCATCGTACAAGATGGGACAATATATAAGTTTACAATTATTAAAATGCCAATAAATAATTGTTACAATTATTAGTAACCCATTGTTAAACCAATTGTGACAGTATGCCTACAAAAAACAAAATGTCTTATTTTTACAAACAAACATTCCAAAATACAAAACTTGTAACATCAATTATATTGATCATCATTCATCACTTGAATTGTTGTCATTACTCGTACTATGTGCTTCCCTCATTTCTTCATCACTTGCAAAGAAGTTTGTACTTGAGTTATTTGCAATGTATTTTTTATTAGCTCAATTTCATTTCACCTCTTCATTTTTAATCTACAAACATAGATATGAAGTGTAATGAATATATATAGACAAAAGAAGCAGGTTTTCAGACTTGTGGTTTGAAGAGGTGGGTTGTCAGACCCATGGGTTAAAGAAGCAGGTTGTTAGGCATGTGAGCAACTCTCTCCAGGTGAGAGAGGTTATTGGGGAAGTGATTTCTCCTAGAGGGAGTCCAGCAGCAGCTACAGAGCTATGAGAATTTTTGATGTGGCCTGTTGTTGAAGCCCTAGAAGGGAAGTCGAGCAATCAATGGACTGTGAAACAGTAAAGGTGTATAATCTCGAGGTGGGACGGGCATGTGGGGAATGAGATTTTGTGGGTAGTGGGCGTAAGTAGGCTCCTTGGAGGGAATACTTCATGTTGCATTGTGCATTTTTCAGTAGTCTCAGCCTAACCTAGGATGTTGGACAACTAAGAGGGGGGGTGAATCAGTTGTTACTGTGCTTAAACAATTATATCCATTTTTAAAAATTATTACAGAACTTCTCAATGATGATCATAATAAATAAGCAGTAGAGTATTCAAAATCAATCACACGCATGTATATTACAGAGACAGATATTCCTGAGGAAACCCATAAAGGGTGAAAACATCTTCTTCTTTATATGATAATTATTTTCTGTACATTATCATTCTTATGAGCACCAAATCATAATGAGGCTACCACCTCTGTTTTGCAAGCTGCTACTTGTTGAGAGCACAAACTCTCTGGTTTTTCTAGCACCCACTAGAAGGAAGTACCAACTCCCTCACTGCTCCCGCACCAACTGGATGGAAGCACCAACTGGATGTCACACATGCACCAACCTGTATAACAAAGAACCAATGTTCTCCGTAGCACTACCCTGCCACCCTAGTTTCTCTGGCTACTACCAGATGGCATCTACAACTCCCTGTGTTCAAGAACCCACTTGACACTCAGAGGACAACAGTCCTCCCTAGCACCTCCCAACCACCCTGAAATATAAAACTTTGTTTTCTATGAATTTATTACAGTGATTCAATAGTTGTCATTGGCTTACCAGGCTTATCAATGTTCTGCTATGTTTCTCTGCTCTCCTATATCAGTGTCTCTCTTCTTGCATCTCCTTGAGATTTCTTATCTTCTTCTATATCTCTGCATGTCCATATCAACCTTATTTTACTGTATCGGTTATGCATTTTTGTTCTTTCTTTCTGCTATGTTGTTTCTCCTCTAGACTCCCTTCTTCTACATGCATAACACACTCTTAAAAAAATTGGAGCTTGAATCTCTTCTTTGTTCTGCATTTTAATAGTCTCTTTGCACCTTGTGCATGCTGCATGAGCTATCCCACTTCATACACTTCACTGTGTTCATCATCATTGACCCTTCTCTTGAGATCTTTTGGCTTTACTAATTGTAACAGTCTTCAACCCTTTTCCAACTATCAATCAACTATATGATGAGTTTACACTCCACTGGAAGTTGCCTCAAGACTCTTCGTCTTCTCTATCGATCACCCTAAAGACTCTTTGAATTCTCTAGCAGAAACCATCAATGGTCTCTAACAGTTACATCGAGGCTCTTCGGCTCCTCTGGCAATGGCCCTACAACTCCTCAAATTCTCTGGCAGATACTATCACTTCATTCTGGCAGTTACTAAGAGAAACTCTACGTGTTCATGTGTTTTTGCGCCTTATTTCTTCCTGAAGAAAACTTCATAGTGGGTGTTATCTCTTCTAGCTAAGCCCCTTCCTTTCAGGTGACCTCTCGAGGTGACCAAATGCCTATTCATAAGGCGCTTTCGCGACTCGCATTTCAGGGATCTAGGGATGAGGCATCTCGATTCTCCAAGTCGTGATCTCCGAAATGGAGCTTAGCTACATGTTAGCTCCTCCCTTAAACCTTCGACAATGTGACCAATGGTTGTGACCACAACCCTATTCAAAAATGCATTTCACGATTTCTCATTTTTGGTTTTCACCTGTGAGTCTCCTTGACTCCTCATATTGTGAACCCCAAAATGGAGCTTGGGTGCTCTAGCTCCTTCCTCCAACATGACCACCGGCGATGACCACAACTTAACTCGAAACTACATTTCACAATTTCATGTTTCGTGGATTCTCCTGTGAGTCCCTTGACTCCTCCAACTTCCAGTACCCAAAATGGAGCCTAGCTATGCTATCTCCTTCCACTCACGCGACCAAGGGAGGTGACCAGGGGCCAAGTCCGAAAACAGATTTTGCATTTCGCATTTTTGGGATTTTGTGAAGAGTCATCTCGACTCTCCATGTCACAAACTACGAAATGGAGCTTGGAAGCTCTAGCTCTGCTCTCCAGCTCTTGACGATGTGACCATGAGATATGACCACTAGCTAGTCATTTGAGTGATTCATTCTTCAGATCAATGGTCCACGATCTGTGGTGATCGAATGACTATCCTCCATCCTGGAACTTCAACTTTCAGGAATTTGGGAGAGTATTGATGCTAAAACTCCCAAAACTAAACTCTCAGAGTGGCGTCATTCTTGCATCAATCAATGATGTTTCATAATCCAAGTGGTTTCCATGTGTCACTCGGAATTGTGATTTCCAGTGGCCTAAAATGCCAAGTAAACTTGACACTTGTCTTTGTATGATTGCACCACAAGTCCTTGCTGATGTAGACTACCACCTGTTCTTTCTGATGTGGTTTGTCATGAACTACCTCCTGGATCTGATGGCCCAGATTCATCCTTGATCCAACGGCTAATATTATTTCGTGATTTCTCATATCGCGAGTTCGATAGGTTAGAACACCTCATTCCTTTGACTTTCCAGTCAGCGAAGAGATGATATTTCACCACGTTTCCTTCTTGGATCAACGGACCAGATTTCTCCTCGATCTGACGGCTCAGATCATTTCACCATTTCGCGTTTTGCAAGTTGGAAGAATAGAGCACCTGGTGCCTTTGACTTTCTAGTTAGTGAAATGACAATCTTTCGACATGTGTCCTCCGAATCCAATGACCCACGACTGTCCTCGATGGACGGCCAGGATTCCTTCACAGTTTTGGAGATTTGGATGACTCCTGGTCTTATTCGCCTTGCAGTTTCACCAGATCTAATGGTTGTTGGTCCTTCGTAATTAATCCAGATCTAACGGCCTAGATATTATCGTGAGTTGGAAGGTTAGAGAGCTTCCTTCCTTTGACTTTCCAATTAGCGAAATGGTGAACTGTAGCCATGTGTCCTTCCCGATGATGGACGGTCCTCCTGTTTTCGGGAATTTGTAAGCCCACTTCATGTTGAACTTTAAAGATCGTGCAGGTTCTCCTAGACCCGACGACGGTCGGTCCCCGCGCTTAGATCTAACGCTTGAGATATGTCCTCCATCTGCGCGCTCCTCTTGTCTGAACTCAGATCTAATGGCCATCGGGAATTTGGAATGGGTGATCCAACGATCACTGTTTCTTCTCCTCTCGAGCTTCTCCTTCATGTGTGTTCTTGCCATCAATGACAAGCGCATTGTTCTTGTGAACATGCCAACAATCTCCCCCTTTGGCATTGATGGAAACCCTAAAAGGCTGCATTATTCTTCTTAGACCTCGATCTCCAACCGTATCATCCATTCATGTTGTTCTTCTCCCCCTTTGACATCAATGTCAAAGAAAAAACATGCTACCCTTGAGTTGTTGCAATAATTTTTTGGAGGTATCAGATATTCAACCAACACAAACTCCCCCTAACAGGATGGATTCTCTTTAGATGTGAGACGGGATGACACCCATCTTCTGATGGAGATATTCAAAAGGTGTCTTGGCTAGGGGTTTAGTAAAGATGTTTGCAATTTGTTCTGTGGTTGGAATGTAATGAACCTGAACAATCTAATTGGTGACCTGCTCTCTTAGAAAATGGTATTTTATGGGAATATGTTTGGTCCTTGAGTGGAATACAAGATTCTTTAACACACTTATGGCACTTGTGTTATCACAATGAATTGGGATCAATGTAGTATATTTTACCTCCAAGTTTGCAAGTGTTTGTATCATCCATAATACCTTAGTGCAACAAGTAGCAGCAATAATGTATTTTTCCTCTCTAGTTGATAAAGAAATGGAACCTTGTCATTTTCTCAACCATGCTACTAAAGAATCTCCTAAGAAGAATGCACCTCCACTCGTGTTTTTCCTTTCATCCATGCAATTAGCCCAATCATCATTTGAGTAAACTGATAATTAAAAATTCTGATTCTTAGGATACCATAGGCCATAGTTCATGGTTTCTTTCAAATATCTAAATATCCTTTTGACAGCTAGCAAATGACTCTGTTTAGGTGCAGACTGATATCTTGCCACCATTCCAACAACATGCATTATGTATGGGTGAGATGTTGTGATGTACATCAGGTTGTCTATCATTGACCTATATGAACTTTGATCAACATTAGGTGAGTCATCATCCTTTCTTAATTTTCATCCAGTAACCATAGATGTGCCCACAGGTTTAGAATATTCCATTTGAAACCTTTTCAACATTTATCTTAGATATTTTTCTTGAGAAATGAACATTCCTTCAGACCTCTGATTAATTTGCAGACCAAGAAAAAATGCCATTTCACCTATCATAGACATTTCAAACTCAGACTCCATGGCAGAAGAAAACCATTTTACCAATGAATCCTTATTATATCCGAAGATGGTGTCATCTACATAGACCAACACGATGAGGAAATCATTACCCTCTGTTTTGATATATAGATTGTTGTCAATTGTTCCTCTCTTGAACCCTTTGACTTAGAGATACATATCTAGTCTATGATACTAGGCATGAGGGGCTTGTTTTAACCCATATAAATCTTTCTTCAACTTGCATACAAAATCAGGGTTATCAGATAGTTTGAAACCCTCTGGTTGTTCCATATAGACTTCTTCGTTTAAATCTCCATTTAGAAAATCTGAATTGACATCCATTTGATAGAGTTTAAACCTTTTATGACAAGCATAAGCAAGAAAGATTTTGATAGGTTCTAATATTGCTATGGGCACAAATGTTTCATCAAAATCCAGTCCTTCTATTTGAGCATAGCCTTTACAGACCAATCTTTCTTTGTTCCTAAAAACTTGTCCCTACTCATTCAACTTATTCTTAAAGATCCATTTGGAGCCTATGACATTTTTATCTGCTGGTCTAGGAACGAGTTCCCAAGTGTCATTCTTTTCAATCTGGTCCAATTCTCGATTCATTGATTTTAACCAATTTACGTCTTCACTGGATTCATTAAAGTTCTTAGGTTCCACCATGGATATGAACACTATATGTGAATTATCAGTGTCTTTGATTATCCCTCTCCTGGTTTGTACACCTTTGTCTTTCTCACCAATTATCTGACTTGTGGGATGATTCTTTTGAGTAATTATGGAGGAACGATTGGATGTTGTCTACTGGTTTGAATCTGTCTGAGTATTTGTATATTCATCTGATTCAAATTCTTCTTTTTATGATTCTTGGACCTATTCATCTTCATCTTTACCTGTGTCCTCTGAAGCAGACTCAACATTGCTCACCTCTGTTAGTGGGACTCCTTCATCAATCTTTAAATCAATGCAATCAACTAATTTGTGCAATCTTTTATTAAAGCATCTGTATTCTTTACTATTGGTAGCATATCCTAAGAAGATGCCTTCATCAACCCTGTCATCATATTTTCCAAGGTTTTCATTATTATTCTTTATGTAGCACTTACTCCCAAAGACTTTGAAGCGTTTTATTGAAGCAGGTCTTCCATACCACAGTTCATAAGGCGTTTTGTCACTGTGTGGTTTGAGGTGGGATTTGTTAAGAACATGGATTGTTGTGTGTATTGCTTCTACCCAGTAGGTTTGACCAATATTCTTCTCATTCATCATTGACCTGGCCATTTGTTGAACTGTTCTGTTTTACCTTTCAACTACTCCATTTTGTTGTGGAGTTTCTAGGATAGTGTATTCTCTCTTGATCCCATGTTTATCACAGAATTCCTTGAAATCACTTGACATAAATTCTCCTCCTTTGTCTGATCTTACAACCTTTAATCTGTTCCCTGTTTGATTTTTTGTTAAAGCCTTAAATATTTTAAATTTCTCAAATTCTTCATATTTTTCTTTGAGAAAAACAACCAAAGTGAGTCTGAAGTAATCATCAATGATTAGCATGAAGTAGTTTTCCTTCCCTGTGCCTTCTTGTCTTGATGGTCCACATAAATCCATATGAACTAATTGGAGTGGATTCTCTGTTGAAGTAGAGCTCTTGGATTTAAACTGTGCCCTGGTTATCTTTCCTAGTTGGCGGGGTTTACACACAGAATATGGTGGCTTTGATATTCTTAGAAGATCTTTTACAGCCTCAAGATTTTTGAGCTTGATTAAATGATCAAAGTTTAGATGTCCAAGTCTCCTATTCCATAACCATTTCTCATCATGTTTTCTTAGATGACACTCTTTTTTATCTTCTTTCAGCACATATACATTATTTTCTGTCCTTATTCCTTTATCCACCACTTGTCCTAAGTTTACAGACTTTATCTTGTAGTCCTTGGAAGTGAACACCACTTCACATTCTTTGTCGCACATTTGACTTACACTGAGTAGATTATGTTTCAACCCATATACAAGAAGAACATCTTGGGGTTTTCCTTTTCCATTACATAAACTCACCATCCTGTTACCCTTGATTTTACCTAGAGCATCACTTCCAAAGGTTACGTTTCCTGATTTACTTTCACTTAGAGATAGAAACTTACTTTTGTCTCCCGTCATATGTTTGAAGCATCCACTGTCTATATACCAAGGGTTCTTTTGTCTTTGAGCTGATAAAACTAATCCACACTTGTCACTTTCTTTCTTCTTCCAACCATTGACATTTTTAGCAAAGGGATTCAAATCTGGTTCATAGTTCTTTAAGCGACAGTCAGCAAATTTATGTCCATAATTATGACAGATGTAACATTTTGTTTCGTTGAATAAGGGATCATAACAATTGTTATGCTTAACCTGTGTCATTTTCCCATCCATCAAGTGATTTGCAGTCTATGATGGTTTGTTACTTGGTTGTCTCATTCTTTGTTGTGGAAGATATCTATACCTTGAATTTCTTGATTGCTCATATCTCAATTTTAAAGAACAGTTTACAACTTTGTGACCAAAGTTAGAATAGAAAAAACAATATCCATAGAAAAAACATTGGTACCTGGAAAATGGTTGTCTTCTTTGAGAAGGTTGATTTCTTCCATGCTGGTGATTTCTTTGAACAGAGAGTACATTATTTCTTTGATATATAGTTTCAGTTTTGGTACCTCTTTCATTACTCCTCCAGGGTCGTTGATTATCTTCTTTTGTTTCTATAGGTTTTTTGTTGTCATAAATGGTAGATTTGACAAACTTGATGGGATCTATGTTGCTTGGTTGATCACTAATTGATCCCTCTTCATAACCCAAACCTGTTTTTAGCTTTGGGTTTCTTTGTTGATTCAGAATGGTGGCCAATTATTCTGAGGCTTTGATACTTGACAGATTCTGATGATACAAGGCTTGAAACTTCTCCATCTCTTTCCTAGTTTTCACTACTTCTTCCTACAAAACTTCACATCTTGCCTTCTTTTCTAATAATTTTTGTTTCAGAATGTCTTGGATTTTCTTTGCCTCTTCTAATTCCACTTTTAGCAGGGCAAATTCTTCGTCAGGTTCTTTACTGCCTTTCTTGAACTGTATCAACAATTGTTTTTTCTTTCTCATCTTAATTCTGAGTCTATCAATCTCTTCTAGTGCACTGACCAGTTCTCCTTCCCGGTCAACCACAACTTCTTATTCATTAGCATCACTTCCTGTGCTTTTATTATCATAATCCTCTTTGTCCATAAGTATGAATTCATTTAGTTTATCTTCAATAGAGGAGGCATTGTCTTCATCATCTGAAGGATCATCATCATTGTTTACACAAAGACTTTTCTTCTTAAAATTATTCTCTTTAAAGAAATTTATGTGTTTGTGCTTCTCCTCATCATCATATGTCTGATCCTTTCTTTTGTGAGGACATTTATTTTCAAAATGACCTATCTTACCATAGTTGAAACATTTGAAAGGCAATTTACCTTTGTATTTGTCTGATCCCTTCTTCAGTCTTCTCACAAATTTTGCTTCAATTTCATCAGGCTCAAAATCCTCATTCTTGTATGCCTTAAATGATGCTTCTCTGGAGGTGGGTTTATCTTTAACTATTCTGATTTCATATGAAGTCAAGGTTCCTAGAAGTTGATCAAACTCCAAGGATTTTATATCATTAAGTTATTCTATATTAGAGACCTTCGGGTTGAACCTATCTAGTAGAGATCTCAAATTTTTCTGAACTAAAGAAGGTTCCTCAATTTTTTCACCAAGTGCTTTCATTGCATTTACTAGTTCTTCAACTCTCAGAAATTACTTTCCAACAGTTTCATACTCTTTCATCTTCAATTGTTCAAACTTTACTCTGTAGGTTTGAAGCTTGGCGTCCTTTGCCTTCTCATTACCTTCATGACTACTAATGAGTTTGTCCCACATTTCTTTGGCATTTTCTAGGTGCATAACTTTTAAAAATTCTTCTTCTACAAGCCCACTCAAGATAGTATTCATAGCCTTAGCATTGAAGCTGAATTCTAACTTGTTATCCTTATTAGCTAGTACAACTGGATTTACATAACCAGTATCTACCACATCCCAAACATATGCACCTAAAGCCATTATGTAGGTTCTCATTCTAACTTTCCAGAAGGAAAAGTTTGTTCCATTGAACAAAGGGGCCTTATTGGTTGAAGTTCCTTCATGGCTTGACATGTTTAAGCTATAGGATATACCCTTAGATAAAATGGGTCAGCTCCGATACCAATTGTTGGAAAACTGAGAGGGGGGGTGAATCAGTTGTTACTGTGATTAAACAATTATATCCATTTTTTAAATTTATTACAGAACTTCTCAATGATGATCACAATAAAGAAGCAATAGAGTATTCAAAATCAATCACACACATGTATATTTTAGAGACAGATATTCCTGAGGAAACCCATAAAAGGTGAAAACTTCTTCTTCTTTATATGATAATTATTTTATGTACATTATCATTCTTATGAGCACCAACTCATAACGAGGCTACCACCTCTGTTTTGCAAGCTGCTACTTGATAAGAGCACCAACTCTCTGGTTTCTCTAGCACCCACTAGAAGGAAGTACCAACTCCCTCACTACTCTAGCACCAACAATATGGAAGCACCAACTTCCAATCACACGGGCACCAACTTGTATAACAAAGAACCAATGTTCTCCCTAGCACCACCCTGCCACCCTGGTTTCTCTGGATGCTACCAGATAGTAGCTACAACTCCCTCTGTTCAAGCACCCACTTGACACTCAGAACACAACATCCCTCCCTAGAACCTCCCAACCACCGTGAAATATGAAACTTTGATTTTTGTGAATTTATTACAGTGATTCAATAGTTGTCATTGGCTTACCAGGCTTATCAATGTTTTGCTATGTTGCTCTGCTCTCCTGTATCAATGTCTCTCTGCTTGCATCTCCTTGAGCTTTCTTATCTTCTGTTATATCTCTGCAAGTCCATCTCAGCCTTCTTTTACTGTATCAATTATGCATATCTATTATTTCCTTCTACTGTGTTGTTTATCCTCTAGACTCCCTTCTTCTACCTAAATAACACACTCTTAAAAAAAATGCAACTTGAATCTCTTCTATGTTCTACATTTTTATAGTCTCTTTGCACCTTGTGCATGATGCATGTGCTATCCCACTACATACACTTCACTGTGTTCATCATCACTGGCCCTTCTCCTGAGATCTTTTGGTTTTACTGACTGTAACAGTCTTCAACCATTTTCCAACTATCAGTCGACTCTATGATGAGTTTACACTCCACTGGAAGTTTCCTCGAGACTCTTCATCTTCTCTGTCGATCACCCTGAAGAGTCTTTGAATTCTCTTGCAGAAACCATCAGTGGCATCTAAAAATTACACCGAGGATATTCGGCTCCTTTGGCAGCCACCCTACAACTCCTCAAATTCTCTGGAAGATGAAATCACTTCATTCTAGCAGTTACTGAGAGAAACTACGCATGTTCATGCGTTTTGGCACCTTCTCTCTTCCTGAAGAAAACTTCACAGTGGGCGCTAGCTCTTCTGGCTAAGCCCCTTCCTTTCAGGTGACCTCTGGCAGTGACCAAATGCCTATTCATAAGGCACTTTTTTGACACACGTTTTGGGGATCTGGGGATGAGGCATCTCGACTCTCCAATTCATGATCTCTGAAATGGAGCTTAGATGCATGCTAGCTCCTCCCTTAAACCTTTGATGATGTGACCAATGGCTGTGACCACAACCCCATTCAAAAAGGCATTTCGTGATTTCGCATTTCAAGTTTTCTCCCGTGAGTCTCCTTGAATCCTCATATTGCAAACCCAGAAATAGAGCTTGGCTTCTCTAGATCCTTCCTCCAATGTGACCACCGGCGGTGACCACAACTTAACTCGAAACTACATTTCACAATTTCGGATTTCAGGGATTCTCCTGTGAGTCCCTTGACTCCTCCAACTTTCGATACTTGAAATGGAGCCTAGCTATGCTAGCTCCTTCCACTCACGTGACCATGGGCGGTGACCAGGGTCCAAGTCTGAAAACACATTTCACATTTCGCGTTTCAAGGATTCTGTGAAGAGTCATCTTGACTCTCCATGTTGCAAACTATGAAATGGAGCTTGGCAGCTCTAGCTCTGCTCTCCAGCTCTCGACGATGTGACCATGAGATATGACCACTGGCTAATCATTTGAGCACTTTTCTCTTCAGATCAATGGTCCACAATCCATGGTGATCAGATGGATATCCTTTTTTCTGGAACTTCAACTTTCAAGACTTTGGGGGAGTATTGATGCTAAAACTCCCAAAACTAAACTATCAGAGTGATGTCATTATTGCATCACTCAATGATGTGTCATAAGTCGAGTGTCTGCCATGTGTCACTCAGAATTGTGATTTCCAGTGACCTGAAATGCCAAGAAAACTTGACACTTATCCTTGTGTGATTGTGCCACGTGTCCTTGTTGATGTAGACTGCCACCTGTCCTTTCTGACATGGTCTATCATGAACTATCTCCTAGATCTGACGGCCCAAATTCATCCTTGATCCAACGGCTAAGATTATTTCGTGATTTCGCATATTGCGAGTTCAAGAGGTTAGAACACCTCATTCCTTTGACTTTCAAGTCAGCGAAGAGATGATCTTTCACCACGTGTCCTTATTAGATCGACGGACCAGATTTCTCCTCGATCCAACGGCTCAGATCATTTCACCATTTTGTGTTTCGCGAGTTGGAAGAATAGAGCACCTCGTGCCTTTGACTTTCTAGTCAGCGAAATGATGATCTTTCGACATGTTTCCTCTGGATCCAACAACCCACGAATGTCCTCGATGTACGGTCAAGATTCATTCACAATTTTGGAGATTTGGATGACTCTTGGTCTTATCTGCCTTGCAGCTTCACCAGATATAACGGTTTTTGGTCCTTCGTAATTAATACAGATCTGATGGCCCAGATCTTATCGCGATTTCGCATATCGCAAGTTGGAAGGTTAAAGAGCTTCCTTCCTTTGACTTTCTAGATAGTGAAATGTTGAACTATAGCCACATGTCGTGTCCGATGATGGACGGTCCTCCTATTTTCAGGACTTTGTAAGCCCACTTCATGTTGAACTTTAAATATCATGCAGGTTCTCCTAGATCTGACTATGGTCGGTCCCCACACTCAGATCTAATGCTTGAGATTTTTCCTCCATCTACGTGCTCCTCCTGTCTGAACTCCGATCTAATGGCCATAGGGAATTCGGAATGGGTGATCCAACGATCACTATCGCTTCTCCCCCTGAGATTCTCCTTACTATGTGTTCTTGCCATCAATGACAAGCTCATTGTTCCTATGAACATGCCATCATAGGATTCCTTTACTCTAGATATAGTTTAGTCCCATCTCAGGGGTGACCCACTGCTAATAGTTTGGAGCAACGTGGTCTAAGGTTGGGAGGTTTGTGGAAGGTCTGCATGCAATTGGTGGTATTCTCATAAGAATATAAGTACCAATACTATGTTAATTATATGTTGTGTATCTTGCACATGTGTCATAATGTTATCAAAATTGCATGTATGTGTTTATTGTCACTTCCGCTTGAATCTATGTATGAACAGAATGTCTATATCTGTTAAATTTCATTATATGTGTGTGTGTGTGTGTTTGTGTGTGTTTGTTTATCAGAGTTTGGACAGATTAGAGAGTTTTGTTTTTAGTAGCATACCCGAACCTGAGATGGTTGGGTACGTTACAATTCAGTTTTCAGAGTAGTTTGGTTTTGAAGTAGTGGTGTGTCCCCAACTAGGGTGATCGGGGGATGTTACAAATTGGTATCAGAGCCCATGGTTTCCACAATGAACCTATATGGGCCATGAATGTGGAATTTGGAGTCAAAATTCCACAAGGAATTGATGTACAAAGTGTCGGGAAGGTGAAGGGGAACACCTTGGATGTGTTCAGAAGCTCAGGAGGTATAGCGGTTTGATAAACCATGGAAGACGTGGTATTGGACCACAAAATTAAATTTTGGTCGTTGGATCTGTTCAGAAGAAGATAGATCCCCCACAACCGTCATATATGGATAAGGTGCACAGAGGTCAAGCATAGAACTCCTTCGAACTTCACCCCTCCGACTGTTTTAAAGCGATAATAGAGAAAACTGTCGAAGTCCCGAAGTCTGGAACCAATCCAGACCATCCATTTTCCCAGGACACATGTCCTCATATTAAGCAATGTTCAGAGTTCGATAATTTGGGGGTTATGGGGTGTTCAACAGTGAAATATTTGAAGTCTCGAAGCTACGGGAAGCAGTTGTCAGCAGTCGGTAGTTCAATATTTTTGTAAGTGAGCAGATGAAAAGAGATCTACTGAAATGTTGAAGTCTCGAAGCGTCGGAGATGACTGAATTTCTCGATAGTTTGACAGTTTTAAACAAGTGTCGATGAGAAGAATCACCGAAGTCTCGGGTTGTCGAAGTGATGTGACATGATGACTTCATCGGGGGTGATGTGGACCAGTTCGACAATTCGGTAGTTCAGAATTTTTTTAGAAAGTGTCGATGATAAGAAATCCCCGAAGTCCCTAAGTGTCAGATATGACATGGCATGATGATGTCACCTAGGGTAATGTGGACCTACCTAGGTATGCCATGTGTCACTCATTTTTGTAATTTTAGCAGGCCCTTAGTACCAATTGCGACCTGACACATGTCACTCAATAATGGGGCCACGTGTCACCACTTTGATTTATGACAGTTGTACTACATGGGCCCCGGGAAGTTAAGCAGTTTGGGAGTTTGACATCCGAGAGAAAATTGTTGAAGAACTTCTAGACCTCTGAAGTCTCGAAATCGCGAAGTCATGAAGCATCGAAGTGGCGTGGCTTGATGACATCACCTGGGGTGACGTGGACACACAAGATGTGTGACACGTGTCATTGTGTTATATGCTTTTGAAAGGCTGATTTTTTCAATTAGAACTTGACATGTGTCACCCCTCAGATTGGGCCACGTGTTTGCTTCTTAGAATATGCCATGTATCACCTAGGTGTGTAGTACTAAGTGGACCCCAAGGGTTCTCCACTTCATCGCTCAGAAGGAATAAAGTGAGAGGAAAGAGAAACACCTGAAGCTCTGAAGAGTAGAGTAAATTCTCACCATTCATTGGGAGGGGGAACACGACAGTAGATCTTGTGGTCCGAAGTATTCAAGGAATAAGTAGTTGAAGTCGAGGACTTCCAGAGGCTTGAAGGCCAGAGTCCATCATGACCGTTGATCACAAAGGACACATGGCACCAGATCCCAAGGTTCAGAGAAGAGCTACTCCAGAGGATTTGAGTTACAGATTTTTATGAGTCGAGAGCTCTCGGAGGGCCAGAGTTAATATTGATTGTTGATCAGGATAGGACATGTGGAGGAAAGAGAAGGGATCTTTGGTGGGTCAGCACTTCAGAATATTGGTAGTGAATTGCTTTGAAAACCGTCGAAGCCTGGAGTCTCGGAGCTCCTATCCACTGTAGATCTGAATAAAGAATGTGGACCGTAGATCCACCATCCTTCACAAGTTCAACAGTCTGGGATGTTCGTGATGTGTAGAAAGGGAAACTTATGAAGCTTCAGAGCCCTAAAGTTCCAAGGCTTTGGATAAGCAATTAGCGGTTAGCACTAGGTCATAGCCCTTAGTCACATGAATTAGAGGGTCGAAGAAAAAGTGCTAGCGCCCGAAAAATTGTTTTAAGAACGGGAAAGGGCTTAGAGGAAGATCCCGTGGGATTTTTAATTGTGCATGCCTACACCTAAATAATTAAGGAAGGCATGTAAACCTGAAGGAGGGATCCATCATGGATCCAAGATCCAACTCGACTCTGAGTTGGAAGAATCCATGTACATGTTTGCATCACTAAAAAGGAAAATTGTTCAAGTATCCATAACTTCCTTCTCAAAACTCAGAATTGAGCATGGAAATAGCCATTGGAAATATATTAAATAGTAGAATATAATTTTTCACACATAAATTGGATATGAACAGTCAATTTCTCAGGAAATCAGCAGAAAAGAAGTTTGATATATATGAATGAATCAGAACGGTTCATGTTTTTATGAAATTATTAAGAACAATTAACCTGACAAAGTTTTGTTAGCTGCACATTTTTGTAGAATAAACAGATGTCAGATCAAAGTCAGCATAGAGTGTAGAGTGATGGAGGATACACAGGTAGTCTATAACCAAGAAGATGAAATCAGAGGGTTGAATGTCCAATTAGGTATGGAAGGAACCAATTTCAATGGACATGGAGGAGAAAAGGAGGAAGACATAAATCTGGCTGAGACCATCAGAAAATTGCAAACATATGTCCAGAGCCACAAGGCTGATAATGAGAGGCTTATGATGTCCAAGGAACAACAGGAAGAATTCACTATGAAGTTAATGAAAATCCTGGACAGAATTGAAAAGAAGTTGGATAAAGAGAGGAGCTCCAACAAATCAGGAAGCCACGAGACCCCTGAGAAGAAAGGAATATCAAGGAGTGGTAGAAGACATAACCATCACTCCCAAAATCATTCCCACAGGAGATCACACAGTAGCTCAATTCCATCCCCTGTCATGAAGCATAGGAGGTCTGGGGTGGATGAGTTGAAAGGAGAAATGAATAATATCAAACCTCGTACTTTTGATGGAGAGCACAAGATGGATGAAGATGAAGAGACATCATTGCTAGGCATGAAGAAGTATTTCCAATTGCATAACTATTCTTCCCATGCAAAAGGAATAATTTCTATCTATCAGCTGAAAGGAAAGGAATCCATGTGGCGGGATCAACTTGTGTAAGTGTAGCACCTCAGAGAGAAAAATGTGACTTGGAAGGAATTCAAGAGGCATTTTGAGAAGTAATACCTGACCAAGAGGTATTATGACAAAATTATGAAAGAGTTCTTTGAACTCAAACTGGGCAACATGACTATTGATGAATATGAAAAGAGATTTTTAGAATAGTTAAAGTATATCTCCTTCATCAAGGATGAAATAGTTAAGATTCAGAGGTACATGAGTGGGTTGCCATCTTTCATCAGTGATAAAATCCAATATGATTATCCAAAGACTCTGGAAAAAACCATAAGGAGAGAAAAGTGTTTATATGATCAACATAGGGGAAACCCTACTTTCCAGAAGGCTTGAGAGGACAATAAGAAGTTTAAGAAGGAACAAAGGTAGAAGGGGAACAAGCCATTATTGAGGTAAAGGTATGGACCACCTTACTCAATTATTTTCAGATCTTGCCTGGCTAGGACAAGATAGTTGGGAATGTCACCCGAGATCCATAGCCTCAAAAACATTCACTCAATCTATGAGTATTAATTACAAGGATTAAGGTTGATTTTATAATTTGTATATGTTGCAATGTAAAATAAAATTTATACAAAGCTACTGAAGTGTATACAGATTTTACAATAAAGTAAGCATGGAGACCAAAAGTGAAAAAGTAACCAAGTCATGAAAACACATATATGAGACAGAACAACAATCTGATTTTATTTCAATCTGAGATACCAAAAGTGTTTTTCTCTTTACAAACCCTTGCGAGGGTATGGACCAAAGTCTGATTTAGAGTTCTCCAATGGGAACCATTCAAAAAGACTCTGAAAGTAAAGTAAAACTGGAACTAATAATCTAGATTAGTTTTCCACAAACTGATGCCATTTTGACTCTGCAAGATATCATTTATTAACCATGAAAATTAACTCACAAACAGACAAGGGTAAACACACTATCAAGGATGAATCAACACCTCTAAAACAAGCGGCTGAAAAGTATGGTTCAGTCTTGAACCTTGTTGTCTACAATAAGACCATGTTGTGAATGAGAGGATTAGGCTTTCGAATAAACTCAAAAATGAATGAAAATTGAAACTATCTCATGTAACTAAAGAGAAAACCTTAGTCTTGTTTTTCTCCTTCTATTCTCCCTTGTCTCTTCATCCAATTGGGCTTTTATTCTATTTCCAATTAGTTGAAGTAGTTCAACTAATTTTTGTTAGTTAAGTCAAATTAACTTAAAAATAGTTTAAGAGAAAATAATAATAATATAATTAAAGGTCTTAATTAATAATATAAAATAGGTGGGATCCCTTGTGACTCCCATCAATTCTTCTTTGTTAATCATCAAATATGAAGCACAAAAGATAATCTTTTAGACCATATGACACCCTTGTAGCTTTCGTGGATTTTTAAACAAGATATTTAAATATCAACAATAATTTATATCATATCCAAGAAAAGAATATATATTCCACATTATCCACACAATATCCAAAAATAAGGATTGTTGTCCAAAATATGTTGAAAACCATTAAACACTATCCTCATCACTGAAAATCATAAAAATAAAATAAAAATTAGAACCCATATGTGTTGCTTTGTGAGGCATACTTTATCTTCTCATTGTTGTCCCCAAATGACTTCTCTTGAGTGCCCTTTGGTTGGTTATACCTTTGAGGTTGTATTTCGTTGATCACATGGGAGCAGTCATCCTTGAGGTGGAGGATGGAAGAAACAGATTTGGAGGAGTCAGTGGAGGGACTAGAGGGGGAGGTCACTCATTTTCCTTTGTCTTGCACAGGTTATGCAATCTAGGATTTCAATCTATTGATGGCATGCGAGGATTGTACTAGTGAAATAGTTTGTCAATAATGAAGCTCTCAATAAACCATATATGAAACTCTTCTTACATGAATCAAAAATTGGCTCTAAAATTAACACGAGATACATCAAAACCCATCCATAACACCTCATTTATTAATTATCATTTGAACAAGGAATGATAGGGTTCATGGGAAATATGGAGGGAGTGTAATTAGAGAAAAATGGTATCATGGAGGGGATCAATATATGAATATTTTTCAACAACTAATAAAATGATCAAATTTGTATATAAAAATATCAAGAATATCATTCCTCAACCCTTGCTATATTAATTTTCATTTGTTTCCACACAAACTCCTTTTTTTAAATTAATATCACAGAACATGGATGAATAAGTGAAATCGGGATCATGAACGGAGTGTAATTAGCGAAAAATGATAGAAGGGTGGGGAAAATATACAGATATTTTTCAAATGAAAAATCAAACCATGTTATCTCTTATGTAAACTTGTAAACAAAATATCCTTTGTTCAAAATTTTAAATTTTAAACAATACTCTATTTCCAAACAATAACCCAAAGTCGATGCTTCTTTAACAAAATTGCTCACTAGCCTTTGAAAATGTATTACACAGTAACCGATATGATATGCCCAGAATTTTATTTAACCATAATAATAGTACTTCCATTATCTAATAGAATCAAAACGAGCAGCATCATAATCGCTACAGGAAATACCACAATAATCTTGGAGTAGAAAAGTCACAACTCATAATACCAACCCACAACAAAGTTCTTAAATCCCACAAGGTCCCGTGCAATTCCTAAAAACAAATATATGTTCATAATAACCATTTAATCAAGCCAATCATTCATCACAATTCCTCATTCATTTCATTCTGGTTCATATTATTGAATTCGAGCATCAGGCATCTTATACATAGGTGTTTGAAAATTCGATATACATGGCAAGTTTATTTCTAAACAATGATATGCAATGTTTTTTATCAAAATCATAAGCTTCATAAAGACAGACTGTAACTTCCAATGAATAAGTGGGTGCAATACTTATTCCATAATTTCCAAGAAAATGACCAATCAAACTCGTTCCCAAGTAAAGGAGCGAGAATAATACTCCCATAATATTCTGGGTAAGCAATATTTTCACAACAATGCATAGGGTTCGATGTATAACAATGACAATAAGTGGTAGAAGAGAGTGGGATAAACAAACTGAGTGTTTTGGTCATTAAAAAGCACGGAAGGTGTATTACATAGGTGCCTCACCTTAATAGCCACAGATTCGACGTTATAGCACGGGAGTATTGGCACATAGGAGTGTTCACAAAAACCCAGAGGTAAGGTAGGGAGAACCCAATTTCAAACAGAGAGGAAAACCCAACAAGAAACCAGAGGCAAAGTAGGCCCAACAACACTCCTTTTCTAAGCAAAGATCATGAAAAGTTGCAGACAACAAAAACACCCATCACCCTTTTTTTTTTAAATGTCAATAGTCTCTAAACAACCACCATAGGAAACCAAAGTTTGCAAAAAACCAATACACAGTATGAAAACATTGTGACAGCTTGAGAAATACGTAGACCATGAGCAACAATAGCCAACACTTGATTTAAGAGCAAAGCGAAGTTCATGGATGGAGAAGTAAGAAAAACCCCATACCTATAAAAGATTGTTTAAGGAGAAATGACCAATGTGTATACCTCCTTCGCAACTGAGCAAGGTGGAGCAGCAACAACTAACAAAGAACAATGAAAATGACTAGGGTGGTGGGCTCGAAGTGAGTAAGAGTGACTTGCATTTACTGCACACTACTTCTCCCTTGGCATTCATTCATGGCTATTACAAACCAAGTGCAATATACACCTCACATTCCATTAGCATCCCCATTTATTAATACAAACCCACTATCTCATAGTTTTCATACACTCCAAAAAAAAATGTGCCAACCTTTTCCACCATCCAATTTAGCATATGACTATTTGCTAGGAATACAACTAATATTGTCATCAAAAGAATGCACACCACAATTTTAGCAAGAGTTAGGGTGGTCACCCATATACAATATAGTCCATATAAAATCAAAATCAAATTGTAGTGTTATTCCTTCACCCATTAAAGTAGCATATCACATTTTGTGAGAGGTAATGAACACCACATTCTTTCCCATTTTAACCATCTTCCTAGAATTTATTATCATAAGCATTTTAACAATGATTTGAAGTGAATAAGCTATACAAATTGTGTTGCAACCAATACATAGGCAAACAAAATATAAGTGTTGCTTCTCTGTCATAGTGTTGTAAGTCAAACAAGGGGTCTCACCCACTAGTATATTATTAATATAATTAAATAATAAATCTTGGCAATCATTTGCGAGCATGGTACCCAACATTGCGCTTTTAAGCGTCGACAAACTGGTGACTCCACAGGGAAATATGTTTCCAACAGATTAAGAATTCAGAATTTCTAGTTTCGCAGACCAGTGAATCGTAGATCAAATAATTATTTACCAGAATGATTATGAAACAGGGGGAAAAATATGTCTTAAGGGAAAAAATGATCCGAGACTTTGGGAATAACTCATGAAAAGTGTTATGTATGAGGGGGTTTGGTCCCGTATGCATAACATTCAATCGGTCACAGTAAAAGTGTTTCTTGTTTTAAGGAGAAATTTTTCGATATGCTCTTTTGAATCTCAGGATGGAGGGAAGAAAATGATAGCAAAAAGTAGCGATGAAAATTAAATCATCTTTAGAGAGAAAACAACGATAGAGCGATAGGGTTCGTGGAGAGCGTCTAGGGTCCGTTTTTTCATCCAGAGCCGGCCATGGCCGCCCCAGGGGGTGGGGATTCGTCCCCTCCCCCTCTGAGTTCAGAAGAGGACGCATTCAGGAAGCTGATTTCCAGTGGAGGCAAGCGCAAGGACCCTTCTTCGGTTCCAAAATTCATAAAAAAGCTATATGAAATCCCAGAAATCGCCCTCCCAGAGACACAAGAGATTAAGATAGCCCTGGCTCTCTCTGAGAGAGGGATGGTAGGCCAGTTTATGGGACTTTGGCCCTCAGAAAAAACCACCAAAGCTTGGGTCCAAAGGAACTGGAAGCCTCTCCTTAAGAAAGGAGTTACCTGCTACCCTTTGAGCAGTGGATTTTTTCTCTTCGAGTTTATAAACAAGGAAGACAAGGATCTCATTTTCAAAAATGGACCATATTTTATGGGAACCTAGGGGTTGTATCTGAACCGCTGGACCCCGGACTTCGATCCCATGGTGGAACTGCCAAAGGAGGTGCATGTTTGGGTCAGGCTCCCCAACTTGTCGATTCACTGCTGGAACTATGAAGCTCTACAAAAGATAGGGAATGGAATAGGGAAATTCATTGATACGTCAGACAACAAGTCCATCTACAACTGCACTAGGATATGTGTTGAAGTGGATCTTGAGGCAGGGCTCCCGGAGGCGGTGAAGCTTACTGTGGGCAACTGGTCTCACTACGAGAAACTCGATTATGAACACCTTCCCTTCAAGTGCAGATCCTGTCAAGAGCATGGACACTTCCAAAGGTATTTCCCAAAGAACCAAAGCCCAAAAAAGGAAGATGTCGAGGGCTACCAAAAGGTCAAGAAAAGCAAACCAGGTCCTAAATCCAAAGATCCAAGGCCAGAGCAGGTGAGCCAACCATCATCTTCAAAAACAAACCCTCAGAAGGCACCTCCGAAAGAATGGGCTAACAAGCCAAAGGAAACCGTGAAAGAGCCAATATTTATAGCCACTCAGTCCCCGCCAGCCCCAGAAAATCCGATACCGGTCAATGAAAACCCTCTAGCAGATGAACCCATGAAGTCGGATGAGGAGCACATCCCTTTATATTCCTAAACAGGCGTAGATACAGATGAGGGGGCCACGGAGACTAGCAGTTCTGTTGGAACCCCAAAGAAGGCCCCTAGAGGAAGGAAACCAGAGAGAAAAAAAAGGGAGGAGAAATCTTACAGGGATGTAACTGCAGGATTTCAGCATACCATACCGGCTATGATAGAAACCATATCCTCAAAAAAAGGCAAGGCTTCGAAAGGAGCCACCCCCCCCCTCCGGTTCTTAATTCTTTTTGTCTCCTGGAACTGCAGAGGGTTGGGAAGCAAACTAAAAGAAGAAGTTGTCAAAGATCTAGTCAGAATGACTTCCCCGGATGTACTTCTGATCTAGGAGACGAAGATGGAGGAGCCTGAGACCTTCCAAACTAGTAAAAATTTCTGGAAAAAAGGAGCAGGTAGAGCCGCTAGTGCCAGGGGAGCTTCAGGAGGTCTAGCCACCTTTTGGAACTCCTCAACGCTAGACCTGATCAAAGAACATAGCACCATCCATTGGCTGTTCACGAAGTTGTTGCACCGCGAATCGGGACATCAGGTTAGCCTCTTTAATATTTATGCTCTGGTTCTTTTATCGGAAAAAAAGATTACTGGGAATCTCTGAATACTTTCCTTTCTACTAACCATCATGAGAATCTTATTCTGGCCAAAGATCTGAATGTCACCCTAGCCCTCTCTGAAAAAAAAGTAGGAACACCCGTAAGAGATCCTGCATGGGAGTGGGTTGAAGACATTATGCTGGATTGGGATCTGGAGGACATCAAACCCAGTAAAGGAAATTTCACCTTGAACAACAAAAGAGTGGGACCGGGGCACATTGCAGCCCGCTTAGACTGCTTACTGGTTCACTCTTCCTTTTTAACCCTTGGACTCTTCGCCTCGTCTGAAATCCTGCAAGCTTTCACCTCATATCATAAGCCCATCTCCCTTTCCCTAAAACCTGGGGAAAATCTGGGCCCGATCCCCTTCCGCTTCAACCCGCTATGGGTCTCCTCAGAAGGCTTCCTCGAGCTAGTTTCGGAGTCCTGGAAGAAGAGTGTGTCGGGATCACCTTTCTTCATTTGGGAAGAGAAACTGAGAAGGCTCAAAGTGGATCTCAAAAACTGGGCAAAGAACCTGCCCTCCCCTTTGCAGGAAAGGAAAAAATCTCAAAGGGCCCTAGAGAATCACCAACGTCATATGGAGTCTGCCCCGGTAACCCTAGCGATGTTGAATGACGAGTTGGAGCTACAAAAGAAGCTTCACAAAGCTCTTAGAAGAGAGGAAGAGTGTTGGCGAATAAAGTCAAGAAGTCTCTAGCTCCAAGCAGGAGACAAAAATACTTTCTTCTTCCACAAGCAGGCAGAATCCCGAAAAAATCATAACTCAATCAGAGAGATCCAATTTCAGGGACAAACCTACAAAAAACTTGAGGAGATCAAACTTGCAGCCCACTCCTTCTATAAAAATCTGTTTACTGAAGCGTTGGAGGCCCCTACTAGACCGGAGCTCTATCCTCTCATGGTGGTCCCCAAGATGATAAATGAAGATGACAACCATTGGTTGACAACCCCTATCACGACTGAGGAGATCAGCAAAGCTCTCCAAGCTATGAACCCAGATAAAGCCCCTGGGCCTGATGGATTCACGGCCAGGTTCTATATAGCCTGTTGGGATATCATCCAAAAAGATCTAGTCAGAATGGTGAGGAACTCTCAGAACTGTAGAAAAATTGGAGGGAGCACCAACTCCTCCTTTCTAGCTTTAATCCCCAAAGAGAAAGGTGCCCAAA
>ML786466.1:168796-201994 GCA_009831015.1 Picea engelmannii | reverse complement strand
GGGGGGGGGGGGGGGAATATGGATTTAGCACTTTTTACCATTTTTAATCACAACATGTAAATATTAACTTATCAACAATGTATCACTTATGATTGCATTCAAGATATCATAAACATATAACCAGAGATATACAATGCACAAGAATTTTACGTGGAAACCCAAATGGGAGAAAAACAAGGAACGTTTTTTAATATATATCTTAAAGATTACATTCACCAGAAGCACCAACTTCTAAATTTCTCCAACATCAATTGGAAGGATGCACCAACCCCCTATTTACAGGCTACAACCTGAAGGAAATTACAACTCCCCAAATTCTCCAACTCCAACTAGAAGGAGGCTCCAACCCCCCTAGTTTATAGGCTCCTGTAATACCCCAAGGTTGAGCCCCTGTTGAATTGTAATGATTTTTAATGAAGTTTATAGGTTGGTGAGCCAAGTATTTATAAGTTGGGAGGCTTATATGTTTATTAGGACGGAGAACCTAGATGCAAAGGCTAATGAGCCTATTTTTGTATATGTAATTATGCAGATTATTAATAAAAATACATCGTTGCATGTAGACCAACCATGAAGAAAGCGTTATGGGGGACTAAGATCCACTAGGAAGGGAAAGGGAAGGGGGTTGAGAGGCTAGGAAAAAGGGGCTAAGCTTGAGGGATTAACCAAAGGGAATATTATAATATATTCCTGAAAGACTAAGGTTGGACATACCTTGTTACCCTAAGTTCCTTTGGGGAGAGGAACAAATTCCAAGTGGAGGGGAAAGAGCCCCCGGAGAGTCAAGTGTCATCTAGGACGCATGTAGTTTTATGTGGTAAATTCCATTGTTGGGGGGTTCACTCTCACTATTCTCACTATTCTCACCATTCTGACCATTCAGACCACTCTTGTCATCCCTTGTCCCATTCACTCATGCACTGAGCAGGCACGCAATCAACCATTTTCTCCTTTGTTGAACCCTCTACCATCGTGAACCTCTGTAATTTGTTGAGTCGTCCCTTTCCTTACCCGATTTTGCTATTGTGGTTACCTAGTTGACTTAAGAGATGGACAAAAGAAGCAGGTTTTCAGGCTTGTGGTTTGAAGAGGCGGGTTGCCAGGCCCATGGGTTAAAGAAGAAAGTTGCCATGCCTATGAGAAACTCTCTCCAGGTGAGAGAGGTTATTAGGGAAGTGATTTCTCCTAGAGGGAGTCCAACAACAGCTACAGAGCTATGAGAATTCTTGATGCAACCTATTGTTGAAGCCCTGGAAGGGAAGTGGAGCAGTCAATTGACTGTGAAACAATGAAGGTGTATATTCTCGGGGTGGGACAAGCATGTGGGGAATGAGATTATGTGGGTAGTGGGCGTAAGTAGGCTCCTTGGAGGGAATCCTTCATGATGCATTGTGCATTTTTCAGTAGTCTCAGCCTAGCCTAAGATGTTGGACAACTAAGAAGGGGGGTGAATCAGTTGTTACTGTGCTTAAACAATTATATCCATTTTTTTAATTTATTATAGAACTTCTCAATGATGATCACAATAAATAAGAAGTAGAGTATTCAACATCAATCACACAAATGTATATTACAAAGACAGATAATCCTGAGGAAAAACATAAAGGGTGAAAACCTCTTCTTCTTTATATGATAATTATTTTCTGTACATTATCATTCTTATGAGCACCAAATCATAATGAGGCTACCACCTCTGTTTTGCAAGCTGCTACTTGTTGAGAGCACCAACTCTTTGGTTTCTTTAGCACCCACTAGAAGGAAGTACCAACTCCCTCACTGCTCCAGCACCAACTTCCATTCACACAGGCACCAACCTATATAACATAGAACCAATGTTCTCCCTAGCACCACCCTGCCACCCTGGTTTCTCTGGCTGCTACCAGATGGTAGCTACAACTCCCTGTGTTCAAGCACCCACTTGACACTCAGAGGACAACAGTCCTCCCTAGCACCTCCCAACCACCCTGAAATATAAAACTTTTCTTTCTGTGAATTTATTATAGTGATTCAATAGTTGTCATTGGCTTACCAGGCTTATCAATGTTCTGCTATGTTTCTCTGCTCTCCTATATCAGTGTCTCTCTGCTTGCATCTCCTTGAGCTTTCATATCTTCTTCTATATCTCTACATGTCCATCTCAGCCTTATTTTACTGTATCAGTTATGCATCTCTATTCTTTCCTTCTGCTACGTTGTTTCTCCTCTAGACTCCCTTCTTCTACCTGCATAACACACTCTTAAAAAAAATGCAGCTTGAATCTCTTCTCTGTTCTGCATTTTTATAGTCTCTTTGCACCTTGTGCATGCTGCATGCGCTATCCCACTGCATACACTTCACTGCGTTCATCATCACTGGCCCTTCTCCTGAGATCTTTTGGCTTTACTGATTGTAACAGTCTTCGACCCTTTTCCAACTGTCAGTCAACTCTATGATGAGTTTACACTCCACTGACAGTTTCCTCGAGACTCTTTGTCTTCTCTGTCGATCATCCTAAAGACTCTTTGAATTCTCTGGCAGAAACCATCAGTGGTCTCTAAAAGTTACGTCGAGGCTCTTCGCCTCCTCTGGAAGCCACCCTACAACTCCTCAAATTCTCTGGCAGATGCAATCACTTCATTATGGAAGTTACTGAAAGAAAATCTGCGCATTCATGCATTTTTGCACCTTCTCTCTTCCTGAAGAAAACTTCATAGTGGGGGCTATCTCTTCTAGCTAAGCCCCTTCCTTTCAGGTGACCAAACGCCTATTCATAAGGTGATTTCGTGACTCATGTTTCGGGGATCTGGGGATGAGGCATCTCGACTCTCCAAGTCGCGATCTCCGAAATGGAGCTTAGTTTCATACTAGCTCCTCCCTTAAACCTTCGATGATGTGACCAATGGTTGTGACCACATCCCTATTCAAAAAGGCATTTCGTGATTTCGCATTTTGGGTTTTCTCCCGTGAGTCTCCTTGAATCCTCATATTGCGAACCCTGAAATGGAGCTTGGCTGCTCTAGCTCCTTCCTCCAACATGACCACCAGTGGTGACCACAGCTTAACTCGAAACTGCATTTCGCAATTTCACGTTTCGTGGATTCTCCTGTGAGTCCCTTGACTCCTCCAACTTCCAGTACCCAAATGGAGCCTAGCTATGCTAGCTCCTTCCACTCACACGACCACGGGTAGTGACCAGGGGCCAAGTCAGAAAACGCATTTCGCATTTCACATTTTAGGGATTCTGTGAAGAGTCATCTCGACTCTCCATGTCGCAAACTCCGAAATGGAGCTTGGCAACTCTAGCTCTGCTCTCCAGCTATCAACGATGTGACCATGAGATATGACCACTGGCTAGTCATTTGAGCGCTTCATTCTTCAAATCAACAGTCCACGATCTGTGGTGATGGGATGACTATCCTACGTCCTTGAACTTCAGCTTTCAAGACTTTGGGGGAGTATTGATGCTAAAACTCCCGAAACTAAACTCCCGGAGTGGTGTCATTCTTGCGTCAATCAATGACATTTCATAAGTCGAGTGGCTGCCACGTGTCACTCAGAATTGTTATTTCCAGTGGCCTTAAATGCCAAGTAAACTTGACACTTGTCCTTGTATGATTGCACCACGTGTCCTTGCTGATGTAGACTACCATCTGTTCTTTCTGACGTGGTCTATCATGAACTACCTCCTGGATCTGACAGCCCAGATTCATCCTTGATCCAATGGCTAAGATTATTTTGTGATTTTGTATATCGCGAGTTCGAGAGGTGAGAACACCTCGTTCCTTTGACTTTCCAGTCAGCGAAGAGATGATCTTTCACCACGTTTCCTTCTTGGATCGACGGACCAGATTTCTCCTCGATCCGACGGCTCAGATCATTTCACTATTTTGCGTTTCACAAGTTGGAAGAATAGAGCACCTCGTGCCTTTGACTTTCTAGTCAGCGAAATGATGATCTTTCGACATGTGTCCTCCGGATCCAATGACCCATGACTGTCCTCGATGGACAACCAAGATTCCTTCACAGTTTTGGAGATTTGGATGACTCCTAGTCTTATCAGCCTTGCAGCTTCACCATATCTAATGGATGTTGGTCCTTCGTAATTAATCCAGATCTGATGGCCCAGATCTTATCGCGAGTTGGAAGGTTAGAGAGCTTCCTTCCTTTGACTTTCCAGTCAGCGAAATGTTGAATTGTAGCCACGTTTCCTACCCGATGATGGATGATCCTCCTATTTTTGGGACTTTGTAAGCCCATTTCATGTTGAACTTTAAAGATCATCCAGGTTCTCCTAGATCCGATGACGGTCGGTCCCCACGCTCAGATCTAACACTTGAGATCTGTCCTCCATCTGCACGCTCCTCCTGTCTGAACTCGGATCTGACGTCCATCGGGAATTCGGAATGGGTGATCCAATGATCACTGTCGATTCTCCTCTCAAGATTCTCTGTCCTGTGTGTTCTTGCCATCAGTGACAAGCTCATTGTTCCTGTGAACATGCCAACAATCTCCCCCTTTGGCATTGATGGCAACTCTGAAAGGATGCACTATTCTGCTTAGGCCTTAATCTCCAACCGTAGCATCCATTCATGTTGTTCTTCTCCCCCCTTTGACATCAATGTCAAAGAAAAAACACGCTAACCCTGAGCTGTTGTAGTAATTTTTTGGAGGTATCAGATATTCAACCAACACAAACTCCCCCTAACAGGATGGATTCTCTTTAGATGTGAGACGAGATGACACCCATCTTATGATGGAGATATTCAAAAGGTGTCTTGTCTAGGGGTTTAGTAAAGATGTCTGCAATTTGTTCTGTGGTTGGAATGTAATGAACCTGAACAATCAGATTGGTGACCTACTCTCTCAGAAAATGGCATTTTATGGGAATATGCTTGGTCTTAGAGTGGAATACAGGATTCTTTGACACACTTATGGCACTTGTGTTATCACAATGAATTGGGATTAGTGCAGTATATTTTACCTCCAAGTCTACAAGTGTTTGTATCATCCATAATTCCTAAGTGCAACAAGTAGCAGCAACAATGTATTTTGCCTCTGTAGTTGATAAAGAAATGGAACCTTGCTTTTTGCTCAACCACGCTACTAAAGAATCTCCTAAGAAGAACACACCTCCACTCGTGCTTTTCCTTTCATCCATGCAGTTATCCCAATCAACATCTGAGTAGACTGATAATTGAAAATTTTGATTCTTAGGATACCATAGGCCATAGTTCATTGTTTCTTTCAAATATCTGAATATCCTTTTGATAGCTAGAAAATGACTTTGTTTAGGTGTAGACTGATATCTTCCCACCATTCCAACAAGATGCATTATTTCTGGATGAGATGTTGTGATGTACAACAGGCTGCCTATCATTGAACTATATGAACTTTGATCAACATCAGGTGAGTCATCGTCCTTTCTTAATTTGCATCCAGTAACCATAGGTGTGCCCACAGGTTTAGAATCTTCCATTTGAAACCTTTTCAACATTTCTCTTAGATATTTTTCTTGAGAAATGAACATTCCTTCAGACCTCTGATTAATTTGCAGACCAAGAAAAAATGACAGTTCACCTATCATAGACATTTCAAACTCAGACTCCATGGCAGAAGCAAACCATTGTACCAATGAATCCTTATTACATCTGAAGATGATGTCATCTACATAGACCAACATGATGAGAAAATCATTACCCTCTATTTTGATATATATATTGTTGTCAACTGTTCCTCTCTTGAACCCTTTGACTTGAAGATACGTATCCATTCTGTGATACCAGGCATGAGGGGCTTGTTTTAACCCATATAAATCTTTCGTCAACTTACATACAAAATCAGGGTTATCAGACAATTCAAAACCCTCTGGTTGTTCCATATAGACTTCTTTGTTTAAATCTCCATTTAGAAAATATGACTTGACATTCATTTGATAGGCTTTAAACCTTTTATGACAAGCATAGGCAAGAAATATTCTGATAGCTTCTAATCTTGCTACAGGCGCAAATGTTTCATCAAAATCCAGTCCTTCTATTTGAGCACAGCCTTTACAGACCAATCTTTCTTTGTTCCTGAAAACTTGTCCCTTCTCATTCAACGTATTCTTAAATATCCATTTGGAGCCTATGACATTTTTATCTACTGGTCTAGGAACGAGTTCCCAAGTGTCATTCTTTTCAATCTGGTCCATTTCCTCATTCATTGATTTTAACCAATTTACGTCTTCACTAGCTTCATTAAAGTTCTTGGGTTCCACCATGGATATGAAGGCTATATGTGATTTATTGGTGTCTTTGATTATCCTTCTCCTGGTTTGTACACCTTTGTCTTTCTCACCAATTATCTGACTTGCAGGATGATTCTTTTGAGTAATTCTGGAGGAACGATTTGATATTGTCTGCTGGTTTGAATCTGCCTGAGTATTTGTATCTTCATCTGATTCAAATTCTTTTTTTCCTGATTCTTGGACCTGTTCATCTTTAGCTTTACCTGTGTCCTCTGAAGAAGACTCAATATTGCTCACCTTTGTTACTGGGAATCCTTCATCAACCTTTAAATCAATGCAATTAACTAATTTGTGCAATCTTTTATTAAAGCATTTATATCCTTTACTATTGGTAGCATATCCTAAGAAGATGCCTTCATCATCCTTGTCATCATATTTGCCAAGGTTTTCATTATTATTCTTTATGTATCACTTACTCCCAAAGACTTTGAAGTGTTTTATTGAAGTAGGTCTTCCATACCACAGTTCATAGGGAGTTTTTTCACTGTGTGGTCTGAGGTGGGCTTTGTTAAGAACATGGATTGTTGTGTGTATTGCTTCTACCCAGTGGGTTTGACCAATATTCTTCTCATTCATCATTGACCTGGCCATTTTCTGAACTGTTCTATTTTGCCTTTCAACTACTCCATTTTGTTGTGGAGTTCCAATGATAGTGTAATCTCTCTTGATCCCATGTTTATCACATAATTCCTTGAAATCACTTGACATAAATTCTCCTCCTTTGTCTGATCTTACAACCTTTAATCTGTTTCCTATTTGTTTTTCTGTTAAAGCCTTAAATATTTTAAATTTCTCAAGTGCTTCAGATTTTTCTTTGAGAAAATAAACCCAAGTGAGTCTGGAGTAATCATCAATGATTAGCATGAAGTAGTTTTCCTTCCCTGTGCCTTCTTGTCTTGATGGTCCACATAAATCCATATGAACTAATTGGATTGAATTCTCTGTTGAAGTAGAGATCTTGGATTTAAACTGTGTCCTGGTTAGCTTTCCTACTTGGCAGGGTTTACACACAGAATCTTGTGGCTTTGATATTCTTGGAAGATCTTTTATTGCCTCAAGATTTTTGAGCTTGATTAAATGATCAAAGTTTAGATGTCCAAGTCTCCTATTCCATAACCAGCTCTCATCATGTTTTCTTAGATGACACTCTTCTCTATCTTCTTTCAGCACATATACATTATTTTATGTCCTTATGCCTTTAGCCACCACTTGTCCTAAGTTTATAGAATTTATCTTGCAGTCCTTGGAAGTGGACACCACTTCACATCCTTTGTCACACATTTGACTTACACTAAGCAGATTATGTTTCAACCCATATACAAGCAGAACATCTTATGCTTTTCCTTTTCCATTACTTAAACTCACCATCCCTTTACCCTTGATTTTACCTAGAGCATCATTTCCAAAGGTTACGTTTCCTAATTTACTTTCGCTTAGAGATAGAAACTTACTTTTGTCTCCCGTCATATGTTTGGAGCATCCACTGTCTATATACCAAGGGTTCTTTTGTCTTTGAGCTGACAACACTAATCCACACTTGTCACTTTCTTTCTTCTTCCAACCCTTGACATTTTTAGCAGAGGGATTCAAATCTGGTTCATAGTTCTTTAAGCGACAGTCAACAGCTTTATGTCCATAATTATGACAGATGTAACATTCTGGTTCATTGAATAAGGGAACATAACGATTGTTATGCTTAACCTGTGTCCTTTTCCCATCCATCAAGTGATTTGAAGTGTGTGATGGTTTGTTACTTGGTTGTCTCATTCTTTGTTGTGGAATATATCTATACCTTGAATGTCTTGATTGCTCATATCTCAATTTTAAAGAACAGTTTACAACTTTATGACCAAAGTTAGAACAGAAAAAACAATATCCATAGAAAAAACATTGGTACCTGGAAAATGGCTTTCTTATTTGAGAAGGTCGATTTCTTCCATGCTGATGATTTCTTTGAATAGAGAGTACATTATTTCTTTGATCTATAGTTTCAGTTCTGGTACCTCTTTCATTACTCCTCCAGGGTCGTTGATTATCTTCTTTTGTTTCTACAGGTTTTTTGTTGTCATAGATGGTAGATTTGACAAACTTGATGGGATCTTTGTTGCTTGGTTGATCACTACTTGATCCCTCTTCATAACCCAGACCTGTTTTCAGCTTTGGGTTTCTTTGTTGATTCAGAATGGTGGCCAATTATTCTGAGGCTTTGATACTTGACAGATTCTGATGATACAAGGCTTGAAACTTCTCCATCTCTTTCCTAGTTTTCACTACTTCTTCCTCCAGAGCATCACATCTTGCCTTCTTTTCTGATAATTGTTGTTTCAGAATGTCTTGGATTTTCTTTGCCTCTTCTAATTCCACTTTTAGTGGGGCAAAGTCTTCGTCAGGTTCTTTACTACCTTTCTTGAACTGTATCAGCAATTGTTTTTTCTTTCTCGTCTTAATTTTGAGTCTGTCAATCTCTTCTAGTGCACTGATCAGTTCTCCTTCCAGGTCAACCACAGCTTCTTCTTCATTAGCATCACTTCCTATGATTTTGTTATCATAATCCTCTTTGGCCATAAGTATGAAGTCATTTAGTTTATCTTTAATAGAGGAGTCATTGTCTTCATCATTTGAAGGATCATCATCATTGTTTACACAAAGACTTTTCTTCTTAAAATTATTCTCTTTAAATAAATTTATGTGTTTGTGCTTCTCCTCATCATCATATGTCTAATCCTTTCTTTTGTGAGGAAATTTATTTTCAAAATGACCTATCTTACCACAGTTGAAACATTTGAAAGGCAGATTACCTTTGTATTTGTTTGATCCCTTCTTCAGTCTTCTCACAAATTTTTCTTCAATTTCATTAGGCTCAGAATCCTCATTCTTGTCTACCTTAAATGATGCTTCTCTAGAGGTGGGTTTATCTTTAACTATTCTCATTTCATATGCAGTCAACATTCCTAGAAGTTTATCAAACTCCAAGGATTTTATATCATTAAGTTCTTCTATAGCAGAGACCTTCGGGTTGAACCTATCTAGTAGAGATCTCAAAATTTTCTGAACTAAAGAAGGTTCCTCAATTTTTTCACCAAGTGCTTTCATTGCATTTACTAGTTCTTCAACTCTCAGAAAGTACTTTCCAACAATTTCATACTCTTTCATCTTCAGTTGTTCAAACTGTACTCTGTAGGTTTGAAGCTTGGCATCCTTTACCTTCTCATTACCTTCATAACTTCTAATGAGTTTGTCCCACATTTCTTTGGCAGTTTCTAGGTGCATAAATTTTACAAATTCTGCTTCTGCAAGCCCACTCAAGATAGTATTCATATCCTTAGCGTTGAAGCTGAATTCTAGCTTGTCATCCTTATTAGCTAGTACAACTATCTTTACATAACCAATATCTACCACATCCCAAACATCTACACCTAAAGCCATTATGTAGGTTCTCATTCTAACTTTCCAGAAGGAAAAGTTTGTTCCATTGAACAAAGAGGCCTTATTAGTTGAAGTTCCTTCATGGCTTGACATGTTTAAGCTCTAGGATATACCCTTAGATAAAAGGGGTCAGATATGATACCAATTGTTGGACAACTAAGAGGGGGGGTGAATCAGTTATTACTGTGCTTAAACAATTATATCCATTTTTTAAATTTATTACAAAACTTCTCAATGATGATCACAATAAATAAGCAATAGAGTATTCAACATCAATCACACACATGTATATTACAAAGACAGATATTCCTGAGGAAACCCGTAAAAGGTGAAAACCTCTTCTTCTTTATATGATAATTATTTTTTGTACATTATCATTCTTATGAGCACCAACTCATAATGAGGCTACCACCTCTGTTTTGCAAGCTGCTACTTGCTGAGATCACCAACTCTCTGGTTTCTCTAGCACCCACTAGAAGGAAGTACCAACTCCATCACTACTCCAACACCAACTGGATGGAAGCACCAACTTCCAGTCACACAGGCACCAACCTGTATAAGAGAGAACCAATGTTCTCCCTAGCACCACCCTGCCACCCCAGTTTCTCTGGCTACTACCAGATGGTAGCTACAACTCCTTCTGTTCAAACACCCACTTGACACTTAGAGGACAATAGTCCTGCCTAGCACTTCCCAACCGCCCCAAAATATGAAACTTTTCTTTCTATGAATTTATTACAGTGATTCAATAGTTGTCATTGGCTTACCAGGCTTATCAATGTTCTGCTATGCTACTCTGCTCTCCTGTATCAGTGTCTCTCTTCTTGCATCTCCTTGAGCTTTCTTATCTTATGCTATAGCTCTGCATGTCCATCTTAGCCTTCTTTTACTGTATCAGTTATGCATCTTTTTTCTTTCCTTCTATTGTGTTGTCTCTCCTTTAGACTCCCTTCTTCTACCTACATAACACACTCTTAAAAAAAACGCAGCTTGAATCTCTTCTCTGTTCTTCATTTTTATAGTCTCTTTGCACCTTGTGCATGCTTCATGCGCTATCCCACTACATACACTTTACTGTGTTCATCATCACTGGCCCTTCTCCCGAGATCTTTTGGCTTTACTGACTGTAACAGTCTTTGACCCTTTTCCAACTGTCAGTCGACTCTATGATAAGTTTACACTCCACTGGCAGTTGCCTCGAGACTCTTCATCTTCTCTGTCAATCACCCTGGAGACTCTTTGAATTCTCTGGAAGAAACCATCTTTGGTCTCTAACAGTTACACCAAGGCTCTTCGGCTCCTCTGGAAGCCACCCTACATCTCCTCAAATTCTCTAGAAGATGCAATCACTTCGTTCTGGCAGTTATTGAGAGAAACTCTGCACGTTCATGCATTTTGGCGCCTTCTCTCTTCCTGAAGAAAAAATCACAGTGCGCGCTAACTCTTCTAGATAAGCCCCTTCCTTTCAGGTGACCTCTGGCAGTGACCAAATGCCTATTCATAAGGCACTTTTGTGACTCGTGTTTTAGGTATTTGGGGATGAGGCATCTCGACTCTCCAAGTCGTGATCTCCGAAATGGATCTTAGTTGCATGCTAGCTCCTCCCTTAAACCTTTGATGATGTGACCAATGGTTGTGACCACAAACCTATTCAAAAAGGCATTTCGGGTTTTCTCCCATGAGTCTCCTTGACTCCTCATATTGTGAACCCTGAAATGGAGCTTGGTTGCTCTATCTCCTTCCTCCAACGTGACCACCGGCGGTGACCACAGCTTAACTTGAAACTACATTTCATAATTTCGCATTTCGGGGATTCTCCTGTGAGTCCCTTGACTCCTCCAACTTCCGGTACCCAAAATGGAACCTAGTTATGCTAGCTCCTTCCACTCACATGACCACGGGCGGTGACCAGGGGCCAATTCTGAAAACGCATTTCGCATTTCACGTTTCGGGGATTCTGTGAAGAGTCATCTCGACTCTCCATGTTGCAAACTGCGAAATGGAGCTTGGCAGCTCTAGCTCTGCTCTCCAGCTCTTGACGATGTGACCATGAGATATGAACATTGGCTAGTCATTTGAGCGCTTCGCTCTTCAGATCAACAATCCACAATCTGTGGTGATCGGACGGTTATCCTTCGTCCCGCAACTTCAACTTTCAGGACTTTGGGGGAGTATTGATGCTAAAACTCCCAAAAATAAACTCTCGGAGTGATGTCATTATTGCGTCACTCAATGGCGTGTCATAAGTCGAGTGGCTGCCATGTGTCACTCAGAATTGTGATTTTCAATGGCCTGAAATGCCAAGTAAACTTGACACTTGTCCTTCTGTGATTGTGCCATGTGTCCTTGCTAATGTAGACTGCCACCTATCCTTTCTAACGTGGTCTATCATGAACTGTCTCCTGGATCTGACAACCCAGATTCATCCTTGATCCAATGGCTAAGATTATTTCGTGATTTCACATATCGCGAGTTCGAGAGGTTAAAACACCTCGTTCCTTTGACTTTCCAGTGAGTGAAGAGATGATCTTTCGCCACGTGTCCTTCTTGGATCGACAAACCAGATTTATCCTCGATCTGCTAGCTCAAATCATTTCGCCATTTCACGTTTTACGAGTTGGAAGAATAGAGCACCTCATTCCTTTGACTTTCTAGTTAGCGAAATGACGATCTTTCAACATGTGTCCTCTGGATCCAATGACCCACGAATGTCCTCGATGGATGGCCAGGATTCCTTCACAATTTTGGAGGTTTAAATGACTCCTGGTCTTATCCTCCTTGTAGCTTCATCAGATCTAATGGTTGTTGGTCCTTTGTAATTAATCCATATCTGACGGCCCAGATCTTATCATGATTTCACATATCATGAGTTGGAAGGTTAGAGAGCTTCCTTCCTTTGACTTTCCAGTCAGCGAAATGTTGAACTATAGCCACGTGATCCGGATTATTTTTGGCACGAAATGAGAGCGGAGATATAATAAAGAAATGTACAGAGATATCGCATATATCCAGTAATATAACATAAATATACCAGAGATGCAACCATAAACACAAAGATACAGTAATACATGATTTCTATTAATGAAAGAAATGTACAGAGACTGTAAAAATACAGAGTGAAAGACTCGCTAGAATGGTGGCATCTTATCTCTGAGAAGAGATGGGACGGCTACTCGCATTCGCAAGAAGATGATTACAATGAGGCTCTGAAGGCCCTTTTACAATAAACGGGAATGCCAAAAGTCCTAGACATCCAAAAACCTAACCCTAGGAGATGAAGCGCCAAAAGTCATGTGGGCCCCGTTTGGGTAAGTGAGTACATCAACTTCCCGGGGTCATAACTTTTGCATACGATCTCCGTTTTAGGCGTATGATAGCTCGTTGGAAAGATCTATCCGAGAAATACAACTTTTGGGTGAGAAACATTGATATAAGAACCATGTTGCTCCCCGTTTTCTCAAAAAACATCATTTAGGGCCTCAAAATGGCCCCGGAAGTTAAAAACTACTAAAAATAGTAAATTACCAAAATTGCCAGAAACATGTTTTGGGCCAGTTGGAGAAGGTGGGTGGCCACCGATATCCACCTAGATCACCATGTGTCCTATCTGATGATGGGCGGTCCTCCTGTTTTCAGGGCTTTGTAAGCCAGCTTCATGTTGAACTTTAAAGATCATGCAGGTTCTCCTAGATCCGACGACAGTCGGTCCCCACGCTCAGATCTAACGCTTGAGATCTGTCCTCCATCTGCGTGCTCCTCCTGTCTGAACTTGGATCTAACGACCATTGGGAATTTGGAATGGGTGATCCAACGATCATTGTTGCTTCTCCTCCCGAGCTTCTCCTTCCTGTGTGTTCTTGCCATCAATGACAAGTGCATTGTTCCTGTGAACATGCCAACATAGGATTCATTTACTCTAGGTGGAGTTTAGTCCCATCTAAAGCGTGACCCACTATTGATAGCTTGGAGCAACGTGGTCTAAGGCTGGGAGGTTTGTGGAAGGTATGGATGTAGTTGGTGGTATTCTCATAAGAAGATAAGTACCAATACTATGTTAATTATATGTTGTGTATCTTGCACATGTGTCATAATGTTACCAAAATTGCATGTATGTGTTTATTGTCACTTCCGCTTGAATCTATGTATGAACAGAATGTCCATATCTATTAAATTGCATTATATGTCTGTGTGTGTGTGAGAGAGAGAGAGAGAGAGAGAGATTTTGGACAAAGTAGAGAGTTTTTTTTTAGTAGCATACCTGAACCTGAGATGGTTGGGTATGTTACAATTCGGTTTTCAGAGTAGTTTGGTTTTGAAGTAGTGGTGTGTCCCCAACTAGGGTGGTCGGGGGATGTTACAAATTGGTATCAGAGCCCATGGTTTCCACACTGAACCTGGATGGGCCACAAATGTGGAATTTGGAGTCAAAATTCCACAAGGAATTGATGTACAAAGTGTCGGGAAGGCGATGGGGAACACCTTGGATGTGTTCAAAAGCTTAGGAGGTATAGCGGTTTGATAAACCATGGCAGACGTGGTATTAGACCACAAAGTTAAATTTTGGTCGTTGGATCTATTCAGAAGAAGACAGATCCACCACAACCGTCAGATATGGATAAGGTGCACGGAGGTTAAGCACAAAACTCCTTCGAAATTCACCCCTCTGACTGTTTTAAAACTATAGCAGAGAAAACTGTCGAAGTCCCGAACTCCAGAACCAATCCAGACCGTCCATTTTCCAGGGACATGTGTCCTCATATTAATAAATGTTCAGATTTCGACAATTTGGGGGTTATGGGGTGTTCAACAGTGAAATTGTCGAAGTCCTGAAGCTACGAGAAGAAGTTGTCAGCAATCGACAGTTCAAGAGTTTTGTAAGTGAACGGATGAAAAGAGATCTACCGAAATGTTGAAGTCCCGAAGCATTGGAGATGATTGACTTGTTAGACAGTTTGACAGTTTTAAAAAAGTGTCGATGAGAAGAATTGTCGAAGTCTCGGGTTGTCGAAGTGATGTGACATGATGACTTCATCGGGGGTGATGTGGACCAGTTCGAAAATTCGGTAGTTCGAATTTTTTTGAGAAAGTGTCGATGATAAGAAATCCCCGTAATCTCGAAGTGTCGGATATGACGTGGCATGATGATGTCACCTAGGGTAATGTGGACCTACCTAGGCATGCCACATGTCACTCATTTTTGTACTTTTGGCAGGCCCTTAGTACCAATTGGGACCTGACACATGTCACTCAACGATGCAACCACGTGTCACCACTTTGATTTGTGACAGTTGTACTACGTGGGCCCCAGGAGGTTAAGCGGTTTGAGAGTTCGGCTTCGGGAGAAAATTGTTGAAGAACTTCTAGACCTCTGAAGTCTTGAAATCCAGAATTCATGAAGCATCAAAGTGGTGTGGCTTGATGACATCACCTGGGATGACATGGACACACAATATGTGTGCCACATGTCATCGTGCTATGTGCTTTTGAAAGGCTGATTTTTTCAGTTAGAACTTGACATGTGTCACCCCTCAGATTGGGCCACGTGTATGCTTCTTGGAATATGCCATGTAGCACCTGGGTGTGCAGTACTAAGTGGACCCTAGGGGTTCGCCACTTCATCGTTCAGAAGGAATAAAGTGAGAGGAAAGAGAAACGCCCGAAGCTCTGAAGAGAGGAATAAATCCTCACCATTCATTGGGAGGGGGAACGCGACAGTATATCCTGTGGTCTGAAGGATTCAAGGCATAAGTAGTTGAAGTCGAGGACTTCCATAGGCCCGAAGGTCAGAGTCCATCATTACCATTGATCACAAAGGACGTGTGGCACTAGATCCCAAGTTCTGGAGAAGAGCTACTCTAGAGGATTTGAGTTGCAGATTGTTATGAGTCAAGAGCTCCCGGAGGGCCAGAGTTAATCTCGATTTTTGATCAGGATAAGACATGTGGAGGAAAGAGAAGGGATATTTGGTGGGTTGGCACTTCGGAATATTGGTAGTGAAGTTCTTTGAAAATCGTCGAAGCTCGGAGTCCTGGAGCTCCTATCCACCGTAGATCTGAATAGAGAATGTGGACCGTAGATCCACCATCCTTCACAAGTTCGCTAGTTTGACGGTCCGGGATGTTCGTGATGTACAGAAAGGGAAACCTATGAAGCTCTAGAGCCCCGAAGTTCCAAGGCTCCGAATAAGAAATTAGCGGTTAGCGCTGGGTCATATCCCTTGGTCACATGAATTAGAGGGTCGAAGAAAAGGTGCTAGCGCCCGAAAATTTGTTTTACGAACAGGAAAGGGATTAGAGGAAGAGCCCATGGGATTTTTAATTGTACATACCTACACCTAAAGAATTAAGGAAGGAATGTAAACCTAAAGAAGGGATCCATCATGGATCCAAGATCTAATTTGACTTTGATTTGGAAGAATCCATGTACATGTTTGCATCACTAAAAAGGAAAATTGTTCAAGTATCCATAACTTCCTACTCAAAACTCAAAATTGAGCATGGAAATAGCCATTGGAAAGATATTGAATAGTAGAATATAAATTTTCACCCATAAATTGGATCTGAATAGTCAATTTCTCAGGAAATCAGCAAAAAAGAAGTCTGATATATATGAATGAATCAGAATGGTTCATGTTTTTATGAAATTATTAAGAACAATTAACCTGACAAAGTTTTGTTGGCTGCACATTTTTGTAGAATAAACAACTGTCAGATTAGAGTCAGCATAGAGTGTAGAGTGATGGAGGATACACAGGTATTCTACAACCAAGAAGATGAAATCAAAGGGTTGAATGTCCAATTAGGTATGGAAGGAACCAATTCCAATGGACATGGAGGAGAAAAGGAGGAATACATAAATCTGGCTAAGACCATCAGAAAATTGCAGACATATGTCCAGAGCCACAAGGCTGATAATGAGAGGCTTATGAAGTACAAGGAACAATAGGAAGACTTCAATATGAAGTTAATGAAAATCCTGAACACAATTGAAAAGAAGTTGGATAAGGAGAGGGGCTCCAACAAATCAGGAAGCCATGAGACCCCTGAGAAGAAAGGAAGATCAAGGAGTGGTAGAATACATAACCATCACTCCCAAAATCATTCCCATAGGACATCACACAGTAGCTCAAGTTCATCCCCTGTCATGAAGCATAAGAGGTCTGGGGTGGATGAGTTGAAAGGAGAAATGAATAAGATCAAACCTCCTACTTTTGATGGAGAGCACAAGAAGGATGAAGATGAAGAGACATCATTGTTAGGCATGAAGAAGTATTTCCAATTGCATAACTATTCTTTCCATGCAGAAGGAATAATTTTTATCTATCAGCTAAAAGGAAAGGCATCCATGTGGTGGGATCAACTTGTGCAAGTGCAGCACCTCAGAGAGAAAAATGTGACTTATAAGAAATTCAAGAGGAATTTTGAGAAGAAATACTTGACCAAGAGGTATTATGACAAAAATGTGAAAGAGTTCTTTGAACTCAAACTGGGAAACATGACTATTGATGAATATGAAAAGAGATTTTTAGAATAGTTAAAGTCTGTCTCCTTCATCAAGGATGAGACAATTAAGATTCAAAGGTACATGAGTGGGTTGTCATCTTTCATCAGTGATAAAATCCAATATGATTATTCAAAGACTCTAGAAAAAACCATAAGGAGAGAAAAGTGTTTATATGATCAACATAGGGGAAATCCTACTTTCCAGAAGGCTTGGGAGGACAAGAAGAAGTTTAAGAAGGAACAAAGGTAGAAGGGGAACAAGCCATTATTGAGGTAAAGGTATGGAACACCTTATTCAATTATTTTCATATCTTCCCTGGCTAGGACAAGATAGTTGGGAATGTCACCCGAGATCCATAGCCTCAAAAACATTCACTCAATCTATGAGTATTAATTACAAGGATTAAGGTTGATTTTATAATTTGTATATGTTGCAATGTAAAATAAAATTTATACAAAGCTACTGAAATGTATACAGATTTTACAATAAAGTAAGCATGGAGACCAAAAGTGAAAAAGTAAACTAGTCATGAAAACACATATATGAGACAGAACAACAATCTGATTTTATTTCAATCTGAGATACCAAAAGTGTTTTTCTCTTTACAAACCCTTGCGAGGGTATGGACCAAAGTCTGATTTAGATATCTCCGATGGGAACCATTCAAAAAGACCCTGAAAGTAAAATAAAACTGGAACTAATAATCTAGATCAATTTTTCACAAACTGCTGCCATTTTGACTCTGCAAGATATCCTTTATCAACCATGAAAATTAACTCACAAACAAACAAGAGTAAACACACTATCAAGGATGAATCAACACCTCTAAAACAAGCGTCTAAAAAGTATGGTTCAGTCTTGAACCTTGTTGTCTACATTAAGACCATGTTGTGAACGAGAGGATTAGGCTTTCAAATAAACTCAAAAATGAATGAAAATTGAAACTATCTCATGTAACTAAAGAGAAAACCTTAGTCTTGTTTTTCTCCTTCTATTCTCCCTTGTCTCTTCATCCAATTGGGCTTTTATTCTTTTTCCAATTAGTTGAAGTAGTTCAACTAATTTTTATTAGTTAAGTCAAATTAACTTAAAAAATTAGTTTAAGAGAAAATAATAATAATAATATATAATTAAGGGTCTTAATTAATAATAACTAAAATAGGTGGGATCCCTTGTGACTCCCATCAATGCTTCTTTGTTAATCATCAAATATAAAGAACAAAGGATAATCATTTAGAACATATGACACCCTTGTAGCTTCTATGGATTTTTCAACTAGATATTTAAATATCAACAATAATTTATTTCATATCCAAAAAAAGAATATATATTCCACATTATCCACACAATATCCAAAAAAAAGGCTTGTTGTCCAAAATATACTGAAAACCATTAAACACTATCCTCATCACTGAAAATCATAAATAAAAAAACATTTAGAACCCATATTTGTTTCTTTGTGAGGCACACTTTATCTTCCCATTGTTTTCCCCAACTGACTTCTCTTGAGTGGCCTTTGGTTGGTTAGACCTTTGAGGTTGTATTTTGTTGATCACATGGGAGAAGTCATCCTTGAGGTGGAGGAGGGAAGAAACAGATTTGGAGGAGTCAGTGGAGGGACTAGAGGGGGAGGTCACTCATTTTCTTTTGTCTTGCACAGGTTGCGGAATCTAGGTTTTCAATCTATTGCTGGCGTGCGAGGATTGTACTAGTGAAACAACAAGATCAATTTGAACATTGGGGTTAATTGGTGGTGGTAAAGGAAATAACACAGTGGGCCAACCACGATGGTGAGAGATAGGTTGGTCGACAATTTCTTTCCAATCATGATTTGCAGGGACTTTGGGCTACAAAGACACATCTGGAGGAACGAGAATGCCAGGAATATTCTGGGGAGGTTGGAAAAGGGTTCTTTCTGGTCGAGGGTGTAGTATCCCATGGTCAACCCAATTAAAGAACCATCTTGAAACAACTGGTTCAATTCTTGCGGGTCAGCATCAAAATGGATAGAAAATCTAGGCCTCCTATGGCCTCGATTCCAATTTCCCCTGCCTCTGTTATTTCTACCAGTGTTTCCTCTATTGAAAAATATCATCTTATAGAAATAATTTGTCAGTAATGAAGCTCTCAATAAACCATACATGAAACTCTTCTTACATGAATCAAAATTTGGCTCTAAAATTAACACGAGATACATGCAAATCCATCCATAACACCTCATTTATTAATTTCCATGTGAACAAGGAATGATAGGGTTCATGGTAAATATGGAGGGAGTGTAATTAGAGAAAAATGGTATCATGGAGGGGATCAATATATGAATATTGTTCAACAACTAATAAAATGATCAACTTTGTATATAAAAATATCAAGAATATCATTCCTCAACCCTTGTTATATTAACTTTCCTTTGTTTCCACACAAACTCATTTTTTTAAATTAATATCACAGAACATGGATGAATAAGTGAAATCGAGATCATGAACGAAGTGTAATTAGCGAAAAATGATAGAAGGGTGGGGAAAATATATAGATATTTTTCAAATGAAAAATCAAACCATGTTATCTCTGATGTAAACTTGTAAACAAAATATCCTTTTGTTCAAAATTTTAAAGTTTAAACAATACTCTATTTCCAAACAATAACCCAAAGTTGATGTTTCTTTAACACAATTGTTCACTGGCCTTTGAAAATGTATTACACAGTAACCGATATGATATGCCCAGAATTTTATTTAACCATAATAACAGTACTTCCATTATCTAATAGAATCAAAACGAGCAGCATCATAATCGCTACAGGAAATACCACAACAGTCTTGGAGTGGAAAATTCACAACTCATAATACCAACCCACAACAAAGTTCTTAAATCCCACAGGGTCCCGTGCAATTCCTAAAAACAAATATATGTTCATAATAACCATTTAATCAAGCCAATCATTCATCACAATTCCTCATTCATTTCACTTTGGTGCGTATTATTGAATTCAAGCATCAGACATCTTATACACAGGTGTTTGAAAATTCGATAGACATGGCAAGTTTATTTTTAAACAACAATATGCAATGTTTGTTATCGAACTCATAAGCTTCATAAAGACAGACTGTAACTTCCAATGAATAAGTGGGTGCAATACTTCTTCCATAATTTCCAAGAAAATGACCAATTAAACTCATTCCCAAGTAAAGGAGCAAGAATAGTACTCCCATAATATTCTGGGTAAGCAATATTTTCACAACAATGCATAGGGTTCAATGTATAACAGTGACAATAAGTGGAATAAGAGAGTGGGATAAACAAACTGAGTGTTTTGGTCATTAAAAAGCATGGAAGGAGTATTACATAGGTGCCTCACCTTAATAGCCACAGAGTCGATGTTATAGCACGAGAGTATTGGCACATAGGAGTGTTCACAAAAACCCAGAGGTAATGTAGGGAGAACCCAATTTCGAAAAGAGAGGAAAACCCAACAAGAAACCAGAGGCAAAGCAGGCCCAACAACACTCCTTTTCTAAGCAAAAATCACGGAAAGTTATAGACAACAAAGACACCCATCACCCTTTTTTTTTTAAATGTCAATAGTCTCTAAACAACCACCATAGGAAACCAAAGTTTGCAAACAACCAATACACAGTATGAAAACATTGTGACAGATTGAGAAATACATAGACCACGAGAAATAATATCCAACACTTGATTTAAGAGCAGAGCAAAGTTCATGGATGGAGAAGTAAGAAAAACCCCATACCTATAAAAGATTGTGTAAGAAGAAATGACCAATGTGTATACCTCCTCCGCAACTGAGCAAGGCGGAGCAGCAACAACTAACAGAGAACAATGCAAATGACTAGGGTGGCGGGCTCGAAGTGAGTAAGAGTGACTTGCATTTACTGCACACCGCTTCTCCTTTGGCATTCATTCATGGCTAGTACAAGCCAAGTGCAATATACACCTCACATTCCATTAGCATCCCCATTTATTAATACAAACCCACTATCTCATAGTTTTCATACACTCCAAAAAAAGATGCGCCAACCTTTTCCACCATCTAATTTACCATATGACTATTTTCTAGGAATACAACTAATATTGTCATCAAAACAATGCACACCACAATTGTAGCAAGAGTTAGGGTGGTCACCCATATACAATATAGTCCATATAAAATCAAAATCAAATTGTAGTCTTATTCCTTCACCCATTAAAGCAGCATATCACATTTTGTGAGAGGTAATGAAGACCACATTCTTTCCCGTTTTAACCATCTTGCCTAGAATTTCTTATCATAAGCATTTTAACCACGATTTGAAGTGAATAAGCTATATAAATTGTGTTGCAACCAATACATAGGCAAACAAAATATAAGTGTTGCTTCTCTGTCATAATGTTGTAAGTCAAACAAGGGGTCCCACCCACTAGTATATTATTAATATAATTAAATAATAAATCTTGGCAATCATTTGCGAGCATGGTACCCAACATTCCGCTTTTAAGAAAATTTGGATGAGCCATTAAGAAAAAATGTCGAGACGAAGCGAGACGGAAGCAATGCGGCTAGGGCCCAAACCCTAGCCGCCACCGCTCTGGTTATTCGATTGCAGGGGCGATCTTCATAGCAGTCGATCAGGGTTCCTACAGGGCCGCGGATCGACGTCATCCCTCCTGCGTTTGCCTGATTTTCGCATGTGTTTTTGCATGCATTTTGGAGCAGTGGTCTTGGCTTGCCGCTGTGGTTTGTTGGTGGTCGACGCCCTGCTATGATGGCCCCAGATCTGTTTGCCGAGAGGGGAAAAGATCCTTTGGAAGCATTCAAAGCATTAGTCCGCTCGGCAGGACCCAAATCCAAGCCTTCTCTCTCGTCCAAGTTTGTTAAGAAGATGGAGGAGATCCCTTCTCTGGAGCTATCTCCAGAGGAGCCTTGCAATCTTGCCCTCCTTCTAGCAGAAAAGGCCCTCATCGGAAAGTTTACGGGGTTATGGCCTAGCCCCAAAACGGTGGAGGCATGGATGGATGATTGTTGGAAGTCGCTGATACAGGGAAACATTTCTCTGTTCGCAGTAGGCAGGGGTTTTTTTGTCTTCAGTTTCTTGAAAAAAGAGGACTGTGATCTAGTTTTCAGATCTGGACCCTACTTCATGGGGTCGAGAGGACTGTTCTTAGCCCCCTGGACTCTTGACTTCAATCCCAAAGCCGAGATCACCGCAGCCCCTGTTTGGGTTAGGCTGCCTCACCTTCCCTTGCATCTCTGGGGGACAAGATCTCTGGAGGACATTGGAAATAAGCTTGGGCGTTTCTTGGACAGGGTGGAGCTGAAAGGGGACCGGTTTACCTGCGCTCACATTTGTGTTGAGGTCAACCTCGAGAAAGGTATTCTGGAATCCATTAAGCTCTCCCTGGGGGAATGGTGCCATATCCAAGAGCTGGACTACGAGCAGATTCCCTTTAAGTACCTCCGGTGCCATGCTTACGGTCACTTCGCAAAAAGCTGCCCCAAAGCCTCTGAGGAGTCGGGACCAGTCAAAGAAGATTACTTTTAGCCCGTATCTAACCGACGAAGGCAGTCAAGGCGAAAGGATCCACTAGCCCAAGCCCCGAAGGCCACTTATTCAGCAGAGGCAACTCTAGAAAATAAAAACAACTTTGATGCACTGAAGGAAGATGAAGCCCTCGACCCAGAAGCAACAACAGTTAAGGAAGATCCTCCGGCAGACGAAAACCTTCCGTAACCCGCCCCCCCAAATTCAGAAGCAGCGAGAGAAATTCGGGCTTCAGATCCAGAACCCTCCACCCACGCAGGTCTATTTGTTACAGTCCCCTCTAGCGGCTCTGGGGGAACTTCTAAACCTGAAGACAATTCAGTGCCGTCTCCACCCCTTACCCGAGGGCGAAGGACCAACAAAGCGCACAGAGAAAAGGAGGCAGCCTCCAACATTTCTTTAGGTTCTCAGAAAAAGATGGATCCCTACATCAAGGGGAAAATTTCAGCCCCCTCGGTTTAATTCTTTGCTTCTGTCTACTGCTATGCTCACAGTTTGTGAGAATTTACTCATGTATGCAGTCTTTGTCATTTTCTCAAATTAGCTCAAGGAGCAGAGGGGATTGGTCACCCAAGACATTCACAAGAAGGTTGGCAGCACTGTTAGAGGTCACCAACCTTCTTCATATTTGTAACTTTCTGATTCTGGCTTGCCAGAATGTCGATTAATGCAACATAACCGTTTTCGTCAAAAAAAAAACATTCCGCTTTTAAGCATCGACAAACTGGTGACTCCACAGGGAAATATGTTTCCAACAAATTAAGAATTCAAAATTTCTGGTTTCGCAGACTGGTGAATCATAGATCAAATAATTATTTACCAGAATGATTATGCAATAGGGGGAAAAAGATGGCTTAAGGGAAAAAATGATCCGAGACTTTGGGAATAACTCATGAAAATTGTTATGTATGAGGGGGTTTGGTCCCGTATGCATAACATTCTATCGGTCACAGTAAAAGTGTTCCTTGTTTTAAGGAGAAATTTTCCAGTATGCTCTTTTGAATATTAGGATAGAGGAAAGAAAAGGATAGCAAAAAGTAGGGATGAAAATCAAATCATCTATCTAACAACAGTACTGGAAGCATAAATCAATTTCAGCAATGTCTACAAGGAGAACCTCATGATAGTTGTGTAACCTTATTGTTATTTATCAACAATACTTACAGAATGGCATCGTTGTGGAGAAATTGATCCAAAACTTATTTATGATAAACAAAAAGAAAATAACAGAAATTGAAAAGACAGAAACGAAACAACAAAGAATGAATCAACCAACAAAGAAAAACCAAAATAGAAAAATAGAAAATTATATACAACAGTGCCTTCCATGCAGCGTTAATAATTTAAGATGGTTCGACATAATGTTTTAAGTGGGAACCGTTGGTACTATAGGAAAATAATCTCTCTTCCAAGTCTTTTAAAAGATAAGAATTTGTGCCTAGGACAAAAGCGATTTTGAAAGGACCAAGACATAATTTCTGAAACTTCAAATGTCTTCCTCTGTCAGCATGGGATGAGTGCTAAAGAAAGACTTTCTCATTTATTTTAAATTTGACAGCTTTTGTGCTTTTCTTGAAATATTTCTTCACGATTTATTGTCTTCTCTTTATGTTTTCCAAGGAAAACATTCTTTGTTCCTCTAAGGCTAATAGTGCATTTATCCTTTGAAGGACATTGGAAGAATTTAGTTCTTCGATCTGTAGCATCAATCGTAGAGAATAAAATGCTAGCTCAGCAGGAAGAGTGGATTCTTGACCATAGACAAGTTGAAAGGGAGTGCAACCTATGCTTACATTGGTAGTAGTGTGATCTTCCCAAAGGGGGTAAGTGAGGAGAGTGTGCCATTGACGAGGCTTATCCTCGATGAGCCTCTTCATGATCCTAAACATATTTTTGTTAATAGACTCGGCTTGCCCATTTCCTTGAGGGTAATAAGTTGATGAGGTGAAATGTTTGACCCCCAATTTAGCTAAAAATTGAGTCAATTTAGTGAAAATGAAAGCAGGACCATTGTGTGTAATAATCTCTAAAGGATTGGTGAATCTGGAGAAGATATTAGTTTCCAAGAAAGAAATTACATGTTCATCATGTGAGTGTCTAAGGGGGACAACTGCAGTCCACTTAGTGAAATAATCAATGGTTGTCAAGATAAAAACATGCCCTGCTGAAGATGGAGGATTTATGGGACCAATAATATCTAGACCCCATTTAGAAAAAGGAAAATCAGAGAGGACAGGTCGCAAAGGCATAGCGGAAATACATTCTTTCCTAGTGAAATTTTGGTACTTGTCACAAGATCTTACGAATTTATAAGAATCTTGAAAAATTGAAGGCCAATAATAACATTTTCTGATGATTTTAAAATCAGTAGTTTTAGCAGAAAAGTGGCCAGCAATGTGAATAATAGAATCTGAAGATCCATGAGTTTCTTGTAACAATTTATGTGCTTTCTCATTATTCACACATTGAAGTAATATACCATCAACAGACCTCCTGAAAAAAAAGTCTCATAAAATAATATATCTGGAAGATTCAAGACGGAGCCTTCTCCTTTGATGAGTATCTAAGTCATCAGGGCATTTTTGATATTGCAAGTAATACACCATATTTTTATACCAGGGATGTTCAACTATAGAAAGAGTTTGACTCTCAATATAAAACAATGTCAAAAGAGGATTATCTTGATCATCAATTTCTTCACTTGCTTCAGCATGTTGAGCTAAGTGAAGGGATAAGTCTCATCCCCTAATTTTTTTCGAAGTCATGATGGTTAAATCATGCTCCTAGATTTTGGCAAGCCAATGTGCAAGCTTCCCTGAAAGATAAGTTTGTGAAAGCAAAAACTTGGGAGCATGCAAAGGGACTTTTACCTATGTGTGCTTGCCTAACATAAAGTGGCGAAATTTATCCACAACTTTAACAAGAGAAAAGGCATGTTTATCAATACAAGAATACTTGAATTCGTCATCTGATAAACTTTGACTCATGTAAGCTAAAGGTTTTTCGTTATTTTGGTCATCACATTGTAAGAGAATAGCAGAAACTGCTTCCTCAGTGGAATTAAAATCTTTCTCAAAGTTTGGTTTCGCCAAAACCGGTGCGAAACTGATTGCCTTCTTAATCCTTACAAAATCATTTTCGATGTCTTCAGTACAATAAAATGAGTGATCTTTCTTGAGAAGATTATGAATTGGTTTGACCATTAAATCAAAATCAGGAACAAATATACAGACAAAGTTGATAATGCCCATAAAGTCTTGGACCTCCTTTTTGGAAGTGGGGTCACGAAGGTTCAGGATAGCAGAAATCCTTTCGTGATCTATGCTTATTCCTGAATCAGAGATGAAATTTCCTAGGAGCTTTCCCTTGGTAACGCAAAAAATAATTTTAGAAGGATTTAAAGAAATGTCGAACTTTCTACATCGCATGAGAATTTTTCTAAGATGACCAAAATCCTCTAATCGGTTCTTTGAATAAACATTCAAGTCATCAATATAAACCTGGATAATATTACTAATCAGATCGTCAAAATCTATTTGCATAGCTTTCTGTAAAGTGGCACCTACATTGGACAAGACAAAAGGCATGCGTTCATAAGAAAATATGCCCCGACGTGTAGTAAAATTGGTTTTGTATTTGTCAATCCTTTTTACTTTAATCTGATTATAACTAGAGAAACCATCAAGTAAGGACATCATTTGTGACCCTGCAACATGTTGCAAAATCATTTCCATATTAGGGAGAGGAAAATGGTCTTTTACGCTTGCTCTATTCAATGCATGAAATTCTATGCACAATCGGATCTGACCAGTTGTTTTCCGAATAGGAACCAAATTGGAAACCCACTCAGAATACTCAATTGGAAACATTATTCCATCCTTCAAAAAAAATCCAACTCCTTCCGAATAGTAGCTTCAAGTGCAAGGTTAATGGGTCTTTGTTTTTGCCTAACTGGTTTTATCCCTTCCTTCGTAGGAATGGCATGGTGTATAAGAGAAATATCAAAACCATGAAGATCCTCATATGACCATGCAAAAACATCTTGAAATTCACTTAGTATTTATGTTAGTTTCGCCTTTTCTTCGTCGGAACATTGGGCACCTAGTTTAACCATATTTGGAGATTCAGAGGTCCCAAGGTTCAAGGAAATGGTATCACCCACCTTCCTTTTTGACTACTCTTCCTTATGTGTTTCTTTGTTGCTCACATCACTCGACGAAAATGAACTCTCAAGAGGATTCAAGCCCTTTGGAAATTTCTCGTATTCCATAGATATGATTTCCTTAGGCTTAAACGGTTCATTTTGTATGAAAGTACATATGCCTTCATCATTAGGGAAAACCTTCCATGATTCTACATTATTTGGAATGTGAGGACGATATAAAGATTGAAAAGTACAATCAGGACTTTGAGGTAGAAGTTGTCGAGTAGGAGATGTCACAAATACAACCAACCTATCAGCCATTGAATTAAGTTCCCTCTTAACATGAGTGATGTTAAATGATAGCAAATTCGAGATAAGCGCCCAAACAACTTGGGTATAACGTTTCATCAACTTATTTCTAGGAGAGTAGATTTTACGCAGAAGGTTTACAACAAGTTCAAAATCGCCAAAAGTTGTAAGGTGGTCACAGCCAAGGTTATAAGCATTTTCGATGCCTAGCAGTAAGGCTTCAAATTTAGTGACATTGTTCATGCAAGCAAACTATAACCTATAAGAAAAGTTGTGAATCTTGCCTACATGCGAGTATAAGATAATGCCAGCTCGGTTACCTTCGTTTAAGAATGAGCCATCGAAATGCATGTGCCACATACCATATTCTAAATCAATCTATTCTAAAGTTGTGTCACCCTCATCAACAAATATAGAGTATACCCCTAAGTCTTCCTCTAGATAATTTACATTCAGTTGACGAGTACTCTCTATGTATGGTGAAATTATTTCTTCTCTTAGGACTATGATATTATTTCCATTCTGGGGAATGGATAAATGTGTCCCATCAAGAAAAATATATCCACCTATTAAGGCTTTCTAGTCTCTTCCTAGGATAATAGAATAGTTTCTTACTGGCATGTCGATCACTTGGATGCTAAGGGTTGTCCTTATTTTGGGATGTGCACATAGGACTAAAGTTACGTCTTTGATTTCACCTATTGTTGGTTGTTGCAAATTGTTATAGGAGAGCATGCTTCTAGAATTTTCATTGGTACATGATAAGCCTAGCTCTTCCATAATGATTTTTGATATTATGCTTGGACCCAAACCGCCATCAATTAGACAACAATGGGCTATCTTGTCCATAATTTTTACAGAAATGAAAAATGGAGGGTTCTTTACAGGTTGTCTAAAATTATTTACACCTATTTTATTTCCAATAGAATCCTCTTCTTTTGCCTCTTCAGAAAGATTGGTTGTTGTGGAAGATTTTCCTTCCATAAAATTCTTGAGATGCTTTTGTTGTCCAGGGACGAAAACCATGTCCAAAAGAGTAGCATCATCCTTGATGTTATCCAATTGGTTAATAATGTTATACTTGGAAGGGGGAAGAAAGGAAGGAACTCCTTGACTCTTAGAAACTTTGACATCTTGTACATTAGTACCTTATGAAGATGAGGCTGGAGTGGAAGAGGCACGAGGAGGGTTGTACTTTCATTTAGGAGCATAAGTTTTGTTCCTAGTATTTTCAATCATGACATCTTCCATTTCTGCCCAATCTAGAACAACAATGGTGGTTTTGGGATTCTTTCCAAACAATTTATCTCTGACACTCTTCTTAACCTCACAAGTACTTTTCATGATTTTCTTCATAGAAACTACACCAATTGCGAGACATAATGGCCTTGGGATAAAAAATGTTTTCATTTGTATTCCTAAAAGGCGTTGCAGATGAATAAGATGCCCCAGGAATAAGCGAGGGAGCATTCCTCTTTCGTTCATATTCTATCGTTTGTTTGTTCATGTCTTGTACAAGTTGTAAGAGGGTAGACATATATGTTTGTTTGATTGAGTCTCCTTTGGGGAGACATGTTCTTTCAAGTTTCTCTTCGTACTCCAGGAAAGTGTGGAGAGCGGAGCCAAGATTGTCAATAGCCTTTTCTTCAAACCTATGACGATAAGGAGAGGGAAGCGCATTATAGTAATTCATGAAGGCGGCTTGGTTTTTGGGGCAGATTAGTTTAGGAATTTGAATGTACAGATTGGTGAAGTAAAGGTTAAAAGACTTGATAGTTTCACCATATTTGTAAGAAATATTTTTATATTCCCTTAACTATTTGGTCGGGCTCTTAGATTTTCCATAAGTGGACTTGAACCAATAAACCAACTCTTCCGAAGTGGAAAGTATCTTTGGAGGGAGATCAAAGAAATCAGTTGTTGCTTTCCCTTCAAGAGAGTTGACACATAATGCATGCATGTATCATTATCATTAGCTTCGATGTTATCGTTAGCTCTGATATTATGACAAGCATTAGAAAATGCCACTAAATGTTTATTTGTAGAGACAATGTTATTTCCAGAGAACCTAGGAAGATGCTCCTTAAACTTGAGTAACGGACGAGTAGAGGGTGCTAGATTCAAGGGAGAAGATACATGCCATGGGGTGGTCGTAGCATCCTCCTCAAACTAAAAAATCTTGTATTTCTTTATAACTTTAGTAGGATTGGTAACAAATTGGATAGGAACTTGATGGCTATAAAACTACCAATTACTGATGAGGCCGAAGGTTGGGATGATGAAGCACCTCCAACACCACTAGCACCACCCACGGATTCCATTTTGGGAGAAATGGGTAAGGGAGAAAAGGGTGAACTGGCAGAGTCAAACAAATTCCTCCTTAGAGTGCTTCCTTGGGTCAAGAAAATAGCTTTCCTCCTTCCTATTTCAATGATAGGAATATCTTCATGGGACAATCCTCTTCTTCTTCTAGAAATGTGAGGATTCGAGGACATGAAAACGAAAACCAAAGTCTTAGAAGAAGGGAGGTTACTGTTGATTTATAGGTTGCCTTTTCCTGGATTCCTAGCGTTCACGGATACTTATATCTTGTCCAATTACTTCCCACGAGTGTTCAAGATCGGCCCGGGTATTAGCAGATTCTATAATGGTATTGAATAAATTCAATGCAATGCTAGTTTGGTCCTTAAGACCGTGTTCAATATTAGGTTGTCTTGTAGAAGGCACTGTCATAAGAAAAATAAGTCAAAGATCATATAAAAAATAGAAATATTCAAAGATAATCGTGAATACAATCAATCAGAGAGATATGGAAGATCTCCCCAGTATGGGCGCCAAATAAATGTTGAGGAAAAGGTATGAAACACCTTACTCAATCATTTTCAGATCTTGTCTGGCTAGGACAAGATAGTTGGGAATATCACCCGATATTTATAGCCTCAAAAACATTCACTCAATCTGTGAGTATTAATTACAAGGATTAAGTCTGATTTTATAATTTGTATATGTTGCAGTGTAAAATAAAATTTAAACAAAACTACTGAAATGTATACCGATTTTACAATAATGTAAGCATGGAGACCAAAAGTGAAAAAGAAACCAAGTCATGAAAACACATATATGAGACAGAACAACAATCTGATTTTATTTCATTCTGAGATACCAAAAGTGTTTTTCTCTTTACAAACCCCTCTGAGGACCAAAGTCTGATTTAGAGATCTCTGATGGGCACCATACAAAAAAAATATGACAATAAAGTAAAATTGAAACTAATAATATGGATCAACTTGCCACAAACTGATGCCATTTTGACTCTGCAAGATATCATTTATCAGCCATGAAAATTAATTCACAAACAAACAAGAATACACAAACTATCAAGGATGAATCAACACCTCTAAAACAAGCAGCTGCAAAGTATGGTTCAGTCTTGAACCTTGTTGTCTACAATAAGACCCTGTTATCAATGAGAGGATTAGGCTTTTGAATAAACTCAGAAATGATTGAAAATTGAAACTATCTCATGTAACTAAAGAGAAAACCTTAGTCTTGTTTTTCTCCTTCTATTCCCCCTTGTCTCTTCATCCAATTGGGATTTTACTCTTTTTCCAATTAGTTGAAGTAGTTCAACTACTTTTTGTTAGTTAAGTCAAATTAACTTAACAAATTAGTTTAGGAAATAATAATAATAATATATCATTAATAGTCTTAATTAATAATAAATAAAATAGGTGGGACCCCTTGTGACTCCCATCAATTCTTCTTTCTTAATCATCAAATATAAAGCACAAAAGACAATCATTTAGACCATATGACACCCTTGTAGCTCTCGTGGATTTTTAAACTGGATATTTAAATATCAACAATAATTTATATCGTATCCAAAAAAAAAGAATATATATTCCACATTATCCACACAATATCCAAAAATATGGCCTTTTGTCCAAAATATGTTGAAAACCATTAAACACTATCCTCTTCAGTGAAAATCATAAAAAAAAAAAACATTTAGAACCAATATTTGTTGCTTTCTGAGGCACACTTTCTCTTCTCAATGTTGTCCCCAACTGACTTCTCTTGAGTGACCTTTGGTTGGTTATACCTTTGAGGTTGTATTTCACTAATCACATGGGAGTAGTCATCCTTAAGGTGGAGGCGAGAAGACACGGATTTGGAGGATTCAGTGGAGGGTCGTTTTTTTTTCCTTTGTCTTGCACAGGTTGTGGAATCTCGATTTTCAATCTCTTGCTAGCGTGCAAGGATTGTACTGGAGAAACAACAGGAGCAATTTAAACATGGGGTTAATTGGTGGTGGTACAGACAATGACACAGTGGGCCAACCACGATGGTGAGAGACAAGTTGGTGGACAATTTATTTACAACCGTCATTTGTGGGGACTTTGGGCTCCAAAGACACATCTTGGGGAACGAAAATGCCAGGAGTATTCTGAGGAGACTAGAAAGGGGATCTTTCTGGTCAAGGGTGCAATATCCCATGGCCAACACAATTAAAGAACCTAGCTTGGAATAGTTGGTTCAATTCATGCAGGTCAGCGTCAAAATGGATAGAAAATCTAGGCCTCCTATGGCCTCGATTCCAATTTCCCTTGCCTCTGTTATTTCTACCATTGTTGCCTCCACTGAAAAAGCTCATCTTGTAGCAACAGTTTGTCAGTAATGAAGTTCTTAATAAACCATACACGAAACTCTGCTTACATGAATCAAAAGTTGGCTCTAAAATTAACACAAGAAACATGTAAATCCATCCATAACACCTCATTTATTAATTTCCATGTGAACAGGGAATGATAGGGTTCATGGGAAATATGGAGGAAGTGTAATTAGCGAAAAATGGTATCATGGAGGGGATCAATATATGAATATTTTTCAACAACTAATAAAACAATCAAATGTGTATATAAAAATATCAAGAATATCAATCATCAACCCTTGCTATATTAACTTTCCTTTGTGTCCACACAGACTCCTTTTTTTAAATTAATATCACAGAACTGGGATGAACAAGTGAAATCGGGATCATAAAGGGAGTGTAATTAGCGAAAAATGATAGACTGGTGGGGAAAATATACGGATACTATTCAAATGAAAAATCAAACCTTGCTATATCTGATATAAACGTGCAAACAAAATATCCTTTCGTTCCAAATTTTAAAGTTTAAACAATAATTTGTTTCCAAACAATAACTCAAAGCTAATGCTTCCTTAACAAAATTGCTCACTGCCCTTCAAAATTGTATTACATAGTAACCGATATGATATGCCCAGAATTTTATTTAACAAAAAAAACCATAATAAGAATACTTTCATTATCTAATAGAATCAAAACGAGCAGCATCATAATCGCTACAGGAAATACCACAACAGTCTTGGAGTGTGTTGTTCTTGATATTGATTCTAAGGCTTGTTATCCGCGATATCTAGGGATAACTAGGAGATCATGTCTCGAGGCCCACTTGGTCCTAGACATGGAGTACCGAGAGCGATATTGACTTGAGCATGGCCCTGGAGGGCCCATATTTCTTCTTCTTCGTCAGATGTGTCCTGTCAGCAGTAGCAATTTCCATCACCACTGGCCTGGGCTTGCATCGGAGAGGACTCTTGCTCCATGAGGTAATTGGTCCGAGGTATCATGGTATGTGTCATATTTGATTGTTATAACCTTCTTATATATGCATTAGGTTCCTTTCATTTTGGATGACTGCTTGGATATTACACTAATCCACTTGACCATTGTTGGGGTGATTGATGGGGTAACTTAGCAAGCTGGTATTCATGGGTTTTGGTTAGCTACTAAGGGGGGTTTGCAGAGGCATCGTCCGCTCCCACCATCTTATCACTTTTACATCATATACCCCGCTCATCCATCCCATTCCCCTAGTCTGGCCATTAGGATGACCTCTCAGGGTACACTTTGTCTTGTGGGAAGAAGGGGCTAAAGGCCCAGGGGGTAAAAGCAGCTGGTAAAAGATAAAAGCCATAGGAAATAAAAC
>ML786466.1:82340-126110 GCA_009831015.1 Picea engelmannii | reverse complement strand
CCTTGGCCTAATGCATTATTTCTTAGGTCTTGAGGTATGGCAGAGTCCAGAGAGGATCTTCCTTAACCAAGGGAAGTACACAGTTGAAATCCTGAAGAGATTCGACATGTTGGAATGCAAGCCCATGAATACACCCATGGAAGCGAAGTTGAAGCTACTAGTCAATACTTTGTCAGAATTGATAGATGCCACACTATACAGAGAGATTATTGGATCGTTGATGTACTTGACGAACACCAGACCAGATATTTGTTTTCCCGTGAACACCTTGAGTCAGTTTCTGGTAGAATCTAGAAATGTTCACCTAGTGGTTGCAAAACATGTGATGAGGTACCTTGTAGGTATGATAGATTATGGTCCCAGTTATGACGGAGATCATAATTTCACATTGAGTGGATACACTGATTCAGATTGGGCAGAAAGCATTGTTGACAGAAAAATCACTTCTGGATGTTGTTTCAGTTTGGGATCAGCCATGATTTCATGGTAGAGTAGGAAGCAATCCAATATTGCTCTCAGCACAGCAGAAGCAGAGTACATTGCCGCATGTTCTGCTAGCTGCGAAGCTATATGGCTTCGAAAGTTTTTGACTGGTCTATTTGACCTAGAGATGGAAGCAACCATGATCCTATGTGACAACCAGAGCTGCATAAAGATAACAGAGAATCTTGTATTCCATGACAGGTCGAAGCACATAGAGATTCACTATCATTACATCCGTGACATGGTGCAGAGAGGAGCCTTGAAGATCCTGTATGTTAGCATAGATGAATAGGTTGCTGATGTGTTGACCAAACCTATATCTCATGTAAAGTTTGAACACTTTCGAGATAATCTTGGTATAGTCCGAAAGGACCCTCCCTGAAAGGGAGAGTATATATGATTCCTTGCTTCTGACCTTACTGTTAAACGTAAAGCAAGATGACTCCTTTCTTCTGACCTCGTTGTTAGACGTAAAGCAAGATGACTCCTTGCTTCTGACCTCATTGTTAGACGTAAAGCAAGATGATGTGTGTGTTCCTTGCTTCTGACCTCGCTGTTAGATGTAAAGCAAGATGACTCCTTGCTTCTGACCTCATTGTTAGACGTAAAGCAAGATGATGTGTGTGTTCCGTGCTTCTGACCTCGCTGTTAGATGTAAAGCAAGATGATTCCTTGCTTCTGACCTCGTTGTTAGACGTAAAGCAATATGATTCCTTGCTTCTGACCTCGTTGTTAGACGTAAAGTAAGATGATGTGTGTGTTCCTTGCTTCTGACCTCATTGTTAGACGCAAAGCAAGACGATTCCTTGCTTATGACCTAGTTGTTAGACGTAAAGCAAGATGATGTGTTCCTTGCTTCTGACCCAGTTGTTAGACGTAAAGAAATATGATGTATACCTTACTTCTTACCTATTTGTTAGATGTAAAGCAAGATGTGACTTGCACTGAGCTACCAGCTTAACAACTATGGCATAGAGCCAGTCTAGTACTGTGATGGGCCAGCCTAGTGTTGTGATGAGGTATCATTTTTTATACTAAGACATATTGATGCAGATGATGATGGCATTCTTTCGAGAATGACGATGTTGTCGATGAAGAAAACTTCTGATGATTTATAGATACGACATCCAAGATGATATTGATGATGTTGTCCTCCCACCTGATGATGTTGATGATGTTGTCCTCTCTCTCTCGCATGATGCTGCTGAAGAATACCCTTCTTGTTAAGGGGGAGTGCTAAAATAGTGTAACTACAAAGAGTATTCTTATTATTATTGATATTTTATTCATAGGATCAATCCCCATTGTGGATTGATCATGTTGGATATTGTAATAGGACCAAATCCCCTTTTGTGGATTGGTCAAAAGACAATTGTAATAGGCAGAATAAGAAGTCAGCCCCAGCAGTTAATTAAGAGACCCAGAAATATAATAAAGGTGGGTTTACCCACCCAGATTGAGAAGTCAGCCCTGCCAATGAAGAGACACTTCACACGTGCCAGAACTTGTATAAATAAAGGAGGCTAGCGCCTCATTTGAATATAACTCACTTGCTCAATTTAAGAGACAAGTTCTGAATTTTTACCGGCAAAGGAGAGAGAGAGTGGCACATATCTTGGAGAAGACTTTATGTTTTAGCATAGAGATCTCTTTCCATTGTATTCTCTATCTATCTTAAGGAAGTTTTGCTAGGTTTTCTTCCCCTAGAGGGTTTCCTAGGATAAATGTTGTGTCTCTTGTGATTGTGTATTTCTCAGTGATCTTGGATTATGCTATTGTTATCTAATGAAATGCAAACATCTATAATAATGGATTAAACATTAACATTCTTAATTGTCTCTATCTAGCTTCCCAATGTTCCTGGATGCTTATATCCCATTCAATTGTTGCCCATGAATGTTCTAATTCAACCTGGGTGTTTGATTTCTATAAGATAGTGTTAAATAAATTTAAAGCAATGCTAGTCTGATATGAGAGGTCGGGCTCTATATTGGGTTGTTGTAACAGGTACAGTCATGAGGGATAAAGGTTAAAAAATCTATTACTTTGTTTTCAAGGTTTTTTATTTCTGTTTTGGATTATAAGAGAAAAAATTCCCAAACTTAAATTAATAATATAACAATTTCAGAGGTCGTTTCCCATTCCCGAGTCAAATCCGAAAATCATGAAAGTGATGGGAGAAAAACATAAAGTTCTTTAAACAATGTGAGGCATCAATCATGGAGGAATCTCACTTTGCAACAGGGGAAGAAGAAAGACAATAGATCTCTAATGAAGCATAAAAATATAGTAATTTGAATAATCTACAGGTCTTGGGCCTACTAATAGCAAGCACAGAGGAAAAACTGTAAACAATTAGATAACCAAATAACTCTTAACCACATTAGATGTTGTACTAATTTGCAGTTAAGCATTCATCAAAAATACATAAGGGAAAGATGCTGAAAATGAAAGTAAAGAGGAACACATAACTCGGGGTTGACAAAATTTGGAATCTCCATTTGTATTTTCATTAATCACTGTAAATGAGAAAACTTCTCTAGTACAATCAGCCGCAAAAAAGCCTTTTCTCAGTATTATGAAATTATATTTATACAAAGTCACCAATTCTTGACGATTGGTGATTTCCTAACTCCTAGGGCTAACGGTTACAAAAATGCAAACTTGAACCGTTTGCATGGTTATCTTTTATTTCTCTATCATCTTGATAATATGAGTTTACAATATGATGCTTCATTGCTTTTTCGAAGTATCTCCTTCTTTTGGTCTGAGACATTCAATACATTTTTCTAGAAAATGTACAAAATATCTAGGAGGCTTTGGTATATCCTTTGCCTCGAACAGATAAAAAATTCTCTAAATTTTCAGGAATCGGTCTTCAATATCTTTGTTAGCAAACTTAACTGGTTGCAATTTTAAATTTGGCTTCACCAGCCACCTGCCTATTTGGGTAACATCAATCTCCTTTAATTGTGAAATTTCAACCTGAATTTCATTCAAGTTCTCTTTGAGTTTCAGTTGATGTCTTACAATATTGATCAGTCCTAGTAGCCCAGGGAAATCATCTTCTCCAATACCTAACGATCCTTTGTCTAGAAAATCGAAGGTCTCTTCACACTCGTCCTTGTCTTCCTTGGCCATTTTCTTGCTTTTGGCTATGTTGGCCTCCCATACTTTAAGCATGATATCACCCATGATCTACTCTGCAATAGACAACCTTGGAATTTCTGATAACTCTTTTTTTGTCAAAAGTACAAATGCCTTTTGAAAAATAGCTCGGGCTGCTTTAGCCTCTTTTTCTTTGAAAACAATGTTATCAGAAGATTGACTTACTTCTTGGAAATAGTTTTGAATAACTTCTACTTTATAAATCAATCTTTGTTGCTCTGCTTCTATCTTCATATGCACCTCCAGTGCCTGGGCTTGAAAAACTTTTAAATCTATCCCCTGATTTTGAATAGAATTCAGCCTATCCTACAACTGTCTCACTAATTCTTCCTGTTGGATGACCTATCATTGACTGGATTGCATCTTCTTATACATCTCATCCAAGCTAGACCTGAGCAGTTGGATTTCATGTTTGTCAACGGATCTAGCTTGTTCTATCCCTTTGTTTATCTCCTCTCTGATATTTTCTCTGTATTTTTTATTTGACTCTGCAATTGAGCTATCATTTGATTCCTCTGTTCCAATCTTGTTTTCAGATTGTCAATTGTGAATAAATTTGTTGTTTCCAAAGTTCCCATAGATCCTGCTACCTCTGTGGAGAAATATTCCTCTTCTAGGTTCTATCCATCTACGGGCACTCTGTGTTTCTTTACCATTGTGCCACCTTTAAAATGCATTTCCTGTTTCACTATAGCTTTCCTCTTTTTACTGAAAAAGTAGTCAAAGAAAGGTATATCTTCTCTAGAGATTGGAGTAAGGTCACTTACATATATAACTTCCAGATGAGGAGTCCCAAAAGTTGACTGTAAAGGAGTCAATGATGCAATAGGGATACCCAACTCTTTATATTGAGTTTCTCCTGTTGTTTTAGGGATATCAACGGGAATAGTTGATGATGAAGGAGGAATCATTTGACTCGAATTTGGAGATGTCTCGAGTGTAGACTCTATTTCTGACCTTGGGTGCTCTATTTGTGAAGCTTCTACTTTTTGTGAAGATTCTTCAGCCTTCTTCGGATTTTCTTCTACAGTCTTCTCGTCAGAAGGCTTTGGCTTGAAACTTGGAGGTATGCTTTCTTGTTCCAAAGGAGAGGTTATTGATTCCCCTTGTATTATTTTTGGAAACCCACTTCGTATGTGCTTCTAGAAAGAAATAAAGTTAGTCTGTAGGTCAAGGGGTAATGCCTAGACTCTCTCTAATATCTCCTCATATGCTCTAGCTCCTTTGAATATATCGTCACAGGAGGAGTTTTCATGCTCAAACACTTTCATGTTGCAATGATCTAGATGATTTCCCACAATTTGATATGGATCGTTCTTTCTGAGTTCAAGATCTACCAACTTAATGTCTTCTAATGATGCGGCTTCCACTTTAGAATGGCCAAGATTAAGCAATGAAAACTTCCCAATCTGCACAGAAAAAACTGGCCAGAATTTCTTCTGAGATGCTTTTAACTCTGTACCAATGCCTCCTATTATTATCTGGTATGCCACTTCTCTGCACACCAGTCTATCAGGAAGGAACTTTGAAACTGTGTGAGGAGGAATCGAGCACCCGAAAACTCTGACATAAGAGAAACTCTCTTCAATAAACCAAACTGCAATCGCTCTGAGGTTTCCGACGATTTGTTCTGAAATCCGAGGGGGTGCATAACCATACAAAATTTGGTGCACAGGTATTACTACGTAGTGACAGATTTCGTAAAATAAATATTTAACGTTTTTCTTCCATAGTTTGTAGTGATAAACATGAATGGGTTCATCACAGGCTAGGTTCCAACTCCAATTCATCAAGGGGAATGGAGTCATGTAACAGATAACATCCATAATATATGCAAACATGTAAAAAGATACAGATCGACCTTTTGATTTTTCCATTAGGTACTCTGCAATCTCTTTGGTTAAGTTATTTGACAAAATTTTACACCAGTTGAAAGTGTATCCCTCGGCTACCTCATGTAAAATTGGCACCCATTCTATGGGGAAATGGGTAGGAATTTTCCTCCCAAATAGTCTACACAACATCATTTCTATATAAACCATGTATTCGTTTAATGGTGTTGTAGCATAAATGCCATGGGTATCAGCTCTAAATTTCATTGGAATTCCCCACCATTCTTTGATTATACCTGGATATGTTTGATCAAATTGTGTACACTCCTTTCTTTGAAATTATTCTATGAATTTGACACTATAAATGTATTTAGAAACAAGTGATAGTTTATACATTACTTGGATGTGCTCTGGTCTGAACGAGTCGACAACGACCTTTTGTCGATTTAGAATGCTCCTAGTATGAATGTCGATATTTTCTAAATCTTAGATTATCATGTCATTGTAAGGCATGATTCTCGGTTGTGTTTCTATCTTATGGAGCTCAAACTCTGCTATATCTCTGAGTTTATATTCAGTCTTTTCGTTTCCGAAATCGTCGGGGCAGTTCCTAATCTCATGCTCCAGGATTTCAAAAATCTACCTCCAGGACTTGATTGAATCCACAGCGTGTGGCGTAGTATCGGATATAACATCTCCATCCAGATTTGAGCTTTCACCGGCCTCCTCACTCTTCTTAGGTGATTTTATGGGTGCCATGACGTTTTTGCTAAAAATGAAAACATGTTAGAGAGAGGGAATGTGTAAGCTCTTTTGAATGTAACTTGCGAGTCGCTTCTTGTCTGAACATAAGAATGAGATTTGAAATAACAAACCTTTATCAACCCTTAACTTGCCTTAAATTGATCGTACTGATACAGGCGATAAAAATTAAAAGATTTAATGGGGATGGTACACTTGTAGATATGCACTTTAAGCTAAAAATATCTCCATTAATCCGTTATAAATACTAACACATATCAGCGATTCAAAACTAATATTTCGAAAGGAACGTCTTCGAGAACTCCCGAATAGTGAAACAGGAAGAGTCATTTAATATCTTTAACCATGTTTTCATGTTAAGTTAATTATGCTTAAGCGCTTAATACTTTCAGGATTTCGGGCTTCAGGGTTTTTTGAGTGCGAAAGAGTGATAACTCTTTGATTTTCCGAAATACGATTGATTAACGATTTGTTAAGTGTGTTTTAAAATTTAATTAATCAAGATTAAAAAGGGATTTCGTAAAAAGCGCATCAGGACTTTGAACTGTTGTTTAAGTCGAGATGGCCAAAAAGAAAATACGAAAGGTTTATAAAGTCATTCAACGTTTTTTTTTTTAATTATTCCTTTTAATTCGGTTTAAATTCTTTTAAGCAATCACTTTTCGAGACTTCAATATCAGGACTTTGGAGTTGTTATTAAAAAAATCATACTTCGTGAATAGTTGAACACTGAAACCCAAAACTCTTGAAAGACTTTTTAGAACTAAGGGCGGCTCCATAACCAAAGAAAAATTTAGTTTAAGATTATAAGAAGAAAAAATAAACTTTGTTTCAATAGACTGGGCAAAGCTAACTGATAGGCCACCTGTCCCACACACTTGAGAACAGTATAAGGACCATAAAATTTGGGTGCTAGCTTCTGAAAATGCTCGGCCTTAAGGGAATTTTGCTTGTAAGGTTGAATTCGAAGAAACACCTGATCCCCTTCTGCAAATTGACGTTAAGAGTGCCCTTGATCTGCTTGTTCCTTCATGTGATTATGTGCCATGACCAAATTCTCTTTGAAGGTATGGAGAATAGCCTCTCGAACTGTAAGTGTTTGATCAACCGCCTAGACCTTCAAGACACCAGGTAAGTATGAGAGAACTAAAGGTGGCTTCTGTCCATATATCGCTTCAAAAGGAGTCATGTGTGTAGTTGTATGGTATGAAGTGTTGTACCATCATCCAGCTAGGGATAACCATTGAGCCCACTAATTTTTCTTTTCCGAGGCAAAACACCTCAAATATGTTTCCAAATACTTGTTGACAACTTCCGTTTGACCATCAGTCTGGGGATGATAAGTTGTGTTGAGATGCAATTGGGTGCCTTGTAGCTTGAAAATTTCCTGCCAAAAATTGCTTGTGAAAGTTGGGTCGCGATCAGAAACAATAGAGTGCGGCATGCCATGAAGCTTGAAGACTTGATCCATGAAAATTTGAGCCACCATGGATGTTGTAAATGGGTGTTGAAGAGTGTAGAAATGAGCATAATTGGAAAGGTGATCAACAACCACCATGATGACTGATTTATTTCTCGATTTGGGTAAGACTGTAATAAAATCCATAGAGATATCCCTCCAAATAGCAGGTGGAATCGGAAGCGGTCGTAGTGTGCCCGAATATTTGACTGTTTCTCCCTTGTTGTGTTGACACATCACATTCAGCGACAAAATTACGAATTCCATGTTTCGTACCATCCCCAAAAATGGAAAGTTTACCCTATCATAGGTTTTGGTGAACCTGGAGTGCCCCATTGTGGGTGTAGCATGAAGCTCAGAAAGTATCGTGGATTTAAGCTTTGATTGTTTACTTAAATACAAACGATCTTTGTATTGAAGCTCATCATGGAGCCAAGAGTACCCTGGGGAAGCTGGAGCATTGGACTGCAATTGTTGGATCAGATGCAAACTTTTGGGATCTTGTAGCCATTCCTAGCGAACGGCTTGGAACCAATCTGTTACAATGAAGGAAAGAGAAAAAATGGATCCTTCATCTTCATATTTTAGGGAAAGTGCATACGCAACCACATTGTCTTTGCCTTTCTTGTAAATGATCTCATAATCATATACAAAGAGCTTAGTCACCCATTTTTGTTTCCTCAAGGAGGAAATGTGTTGTTCCAGAAAATACTTGAGGCTTTGATGGTCTGTCTTAATTTGGAAGCGTTGCCCCAATAGATAAGGGTGCCATAGATCAATGGCACGAAAAATAGCCAACATTTCCTTTTCATAGATTGATTTTCCCATATTTATTTCAGATAGTTGCTTGTTGGTAAAGACCAAAGGCCAACCCTCTTGCATAAGGATAGCACCAATTCCTTTCCCTGAAGCATCACATTCCAAGACAAAGGTCTTTGTGAAATTAAGAAGAGCCATGACTGGAGTGGTGCACATGGCCATCTTCAATGTTTGAAAATCTTGAGCAGCAGTTGGAGTCCAAGTGAAAGAGTTCTTTTTTAGAAGAGCAGTGAGAGGTGCTGCAATCTTTCCATAATTCTTAACAAACTTGCAATAATAACCTGTTAAGCCCATAAATCCACGCAAGATTTTGAGAGTCTTTGGGTGAGGCTAGTCTTGCATAGCTTCAATCGTTTTAGGATCCACCCTGACGCCATCCTTGCCAACCAGATGACCCAACTACTCTACTTCTGAGGCACCAAAAGAACATTTAGATTGTTTCAGGAAAAGTTGGTGTTGAGAGAGTAGATGGATAACTCGGTCCACATGAGCAAGATGGTCTATCCAGGTTTTGTTATAGATGAGGATATCATCAAAGAAAACTAAGGCAAAATGACGTAGAAAAGCACAGAAGACATGATTCATGAGGCTTTGGAAGGTGGAGGTGGCATTGCAGAAGCCAAAGGGCATGACCAAAAACTCATAGTGGCCCTCATGAGTTCTAAAGGAAGTCTTGGGAATTTCTGCCTCTTTCATATGTATATGGTGGTAGCTCGAACGAAGATCAAGTTTAGTAAATAATTGGGCGCCACTCAATTCATCCAGGAGGTCATTAATGACAGGAATGGGAAATTTGTCTTTAATGGTAAGTTTGTTGAGGGCATGAAATTTAGGACACATTCGCCAAGAACCTTCTTTCTTCAGGACCATGACCACAAGAGAAGAGTAGGGGCTCATACTAGGGCGGATAACGCCTGCATTAAGGAGTTCCTGGACCATTTTCTCAATTTCATTTTTTTGGGAAAAGGGGTCACGATACAGACGGATATTGGGAAGAAGGCTTCCGGGTACAAAGGGAATAGAATGATCATGAACACCATGGGAAGGAGGGAGTCCATGGGGAGTGGAAAAGACCACTTGATGTTTAGAAAGAATGGCTTGGAGGTCTTCCGGCACCGAGGGTGTCTCTGTTGCTTGTATGGCATGGAGTTGGGCAATAACACCAGAATGACCTTTTTTGAGTAGCTTTTCCATGCGATGGGAACTAATGATCTGAGGTGAACTGGTGGTGATGCCTTGGAACTTATATTGGTGGCCCTCCTCGTCAAATTGCATGGTTAATTCCTTAAAATCCATGAAAATGGGACCCAAAATCCTTAGCCAGTCTGCACCCAACACAATGTCACAACCGCCCATGTCGATAGAAAACATATGAGATTTCAGGTGGTAGTCACCAATTTGGATACGTATATTTTCACAATGCCCTCCACATTTTATGGAGCCACCATTGGAAATCATGATTTGGAAATTATTGACGGCATGGATGTAGCAATGAGTTTCTTGGGCAATGCGGCGATGAATAAAATTTTGGGTGATTCCACTATCAACCAGAATGATGACCTTCCAATGCTTGATGTAATCAATTAGCTTGAGGGTTTGGGGAGCGGAGAAGCCAGTGAGAGCAATGAGGGAAATGACCGGTTCTACTTCGAAAGGGTCTGAGGGAGGGGTTATGTCATTGGTTTCAAGTGACTCAAACACAAGGGGAGTTTCAACATCCTCTTCCAAAATATCCTCGGAGATGGCCATAAAAATATTTTTTTCCTTACACTTGTGGCCTAGGAAATATTTGTCATCACAATTATAACAAAGGCCTTTGAGTCGGCGTTCAGCCATTTCATCCCTGGTCAATTTTTAGATCTTTAGTGGAGCGGAGGGAGTAGTGGGATTTACTGGTTTAGGGCGAGGGATAAAGGAGGGTTTCCGATTTTGAGAAGATACAACATGTTTTTCTTCTTTATCTCTTTTAGTAGCCTCCACCCAACTCTTAGGCCGAGCCATGAGGACATGGGCCCGAATCTCATCCTTGAGGCCACTGATAAAACACTCTCGGAAAAAGGCATTAGATATGCCCTCTGTGTGAAAATCCAGGCGCTCAAAGGCAGTTATAAATTCTTCCACTGTTCCTGATTGTTTCAACTTTGTCAAACAACCCAAATGGTTGGTGTCAGTGTCAAAGTGTTCATAAAGCTCTACCACAAAGTGTTTCCAAGCAATATACCCTTTACAAAAAAAAATTCTCCATTGCCACCATTGCCAACGTTCTTGATCTAGATGGAGAACACCATACCGGATTTTGTCCAAGTCATCTATAATGTTGTATAAAGAGAAATAATGTTCCATTTTGGTTACCCAACTAGTGGGGTCTGAGCCATCAAATTTGGTCACATCCACCCACGGAAGGCGTAGGTCACGTGAAAGTGATGGTGCTAAAAGTTATGGGAATGAGAGGAATGTTCACCTTCAGTATGTGGAGGTGAGTCAGAGGAAGGGTTATCTGTAGGGATATGCATCTTGGTGCAGAATGTCGAAAAGACAGATTCAAGATGGGTGGTCAGGTCTTGTTTGATTTCCTCCATTGAGGATTGCATGGTTGTATTGATGGCGACAACATTGGCACTGAGTTGTTTCACTTCTTGTTGGGTCTCAGTGAGACTAGATTGCAAGGTATTGAAGCGAGCTTCCAAGTCTTGGCTACGGGTATGGGCCATGAGGATGAGGGAACCGAAAAGGGGTGGGTGGGGTCAAAAACTTTTCCGAAAAATGATATGTATGAATGTGATAAGGGAAAAGAGATGAATCCAATGAAATAGGTATCAAATAATGGTGAAAAAATTCCAGACTTTTTTTTTTTAACACCTACAGAGTTATACTCCAGTCTGAAGAATACTACAGTGATGAAATGCCCAAATGCTTAACCAGGAAGAAATGGGTAGTTACTTGGCAACTTGAAAACAGTTGTGTGGCAATAGATCTTGTCTGTTTTGATTTGTTTATGTTTCTGTCCCCAAGGGTTAGGTATTCAAGGGTTCTACAGACAAGGGTTTGCCCTGTGCTATAGCTCTCTAATATACGTGCGGGGTCCAACAATATTACTCGGCCCAATATCTCAGGGCACTAACTAAGGAGGATAGATCATACCCTTAGTTGTACTACCCAACTACCTAGGTACTAAAGAGTATCTTCTGGATTGTTGTTCTCGATGGCACTATAGCAGTCAAGGGACTGATCAATTTATCTAAAGAGGGCTTCATAAAATATAGATTGATCCATACACAGGTGTTGTCTAATGCGCTACCACTCGAAGGGGTACCAACAGGGGTTACAAGGGTGGCCAATAGATGTGTGCTTAAGAACCACTTGTATTTCTTGCATGTATGAATCCCTCAATCACGGGTATATGTGTGTAATGATAGATCTTTGTGGCTTAAAGATGTTGGAATACGTCTCTACCCTGGAAAAAAAAATACCCACAATTTTTTCCAAGGAAAGTGCTCTAATACCACTTGTAATATACCAGATATAAAAAGTATGCAAAATAGAAATAAAATGCTAGAAATGGCAGAATAACAACAATATAACCAGAACAATCACCACAATAACACTGAAATGATATAAGAATAACAAAAGAAATAACACTTTGATTCTGAGAGCAATGTTCACAGGCCTCTTCGAGGGGGCAACCTCCATTCGAGCAGAGCTCTATTACAATAATCTCCAATCTAGGGTTCTCATACCCTCGACTCCTATTTATACTAAATATGTCTATCAAAACAAGCATCTAGAGGAAGATCCTTCTAGAAGCGGAAGCTTATATTAGGTCTTATTACATTCGACTTATTCTATTTTGTTGCAAGGCCTTATTAATATTGACCTTTATTACATCTGAATATATTGTTCTACCTATGTGCATGTTAAAACCCTAACAGTGGGGCTTCAAACGAGTTATGCTTCTTGTCAAGGTGGCTTCATTAACCTTTGAACAATTCTGTTGTGAGATCTTTTTCTAATGTTCGGTCATCTTTGGAGCCTTCTGTTCCTTACAATCAATCTTCATATGAGATACTCTGAATCTCAAAAGATAGCTTCTTCTTCATATTCTTTGATACATGAGTGTATATGGTCATGTACATATTATGCTTCATGTATCATATAATATGTTGTCTTCTGCAACCTTCACTATAGCTTCCTCAAGGTTATCACCTATGACAATTTCAACAAAACAACAAGAAAGAATAAAAATCTTTTGATAATAGTAAATAACACAATAACATGAATAATCATCACAGTAGCTCCTTTAGAGATTTCATTTGTGACCTGTCTGGAACAAGGATCAAAAGTAAGAAATACAATACGAAATGAGATCAACACTCTTCTAGTGTTGTGATCAAACATTCATTCAAGGTAACCTAGAATCAACACAAGAATTTTCTCCTAGAGGAGATGTTAGTTGTATCTGGTAAATGATTACATTAAGCATTTATCTCAATATGTTCACATGCTACAAAGCATAATTCTTTTCAAAGACTCCTACCTCAACTATAGTGTTTACTTGTATGGGTTATTTATCAACTTATCATGTGCAACTTTGAATCTTATCAACTTAATTAATCAAACCTGGAACCTGGAGTCTTGTCCTCAAGAATGAGTGTGTTGATTTTCTTCCAAGTCTCCTTCACTCAAGATGACAAGTTTTTTCTTCAACCTGTATTATGTACGAAGACAATATGTTATTTTGATAGAAGGTTGTCTTAGAGGATAAACTCTATGATCTCAACTTTAATCCGTCTAATACCTTGACCTTAAATTTGACCAAAGGTTAGTATGATGGTCATAGATTCAACATAAAACCTAGATCAAAATAATGTCATAACAAATAGATGCATATCAGAATAATCCTCTGAATGTGTTGGATCTTGTGATTCTTTTGGATATATGGTAAGAGATCCCTTCTCCTGAAAATACCCTTTAAAGATTAACAGGTTAAACATATGTGAGTACATACCTATGATAGCATTTGCAGGTAGTGGCACCATCTGGTAGCAACGGTAATAATTACAAACCCTTAAAAAAATTCAAGGGTGACTACAACTAGTAATGTAGTTGATACTTCAACTCATACTGCAACTGCAATTGATATTGCAACAGATTTTGAAACTGCAACTTAGGGTTTTATGAGGAAACCCTAATTTTTCAAACTTCAAATTTTGAAATTCTGATCCAAGGGATAGATGTGCTAAGTTGAGGCAAGTAAGCTGGTGCATTCAGATTTCTGAAAATCAAAATTTTACCCCTTGAAACAGAGCTTGTGGAAATATGGACTGGTACTTCTGGTACTGGTTCTGGTTTCCTGGTTTTTTGGTTTTTTGGTACTAGTGAAAACTAGGGTTTCACTTTCCGGGAGTTCTATCCACTGAAACGATGCGCTCAAGATGCCAAAATCTTCACTAGGCTAGGGTGCACTTTTCTAGATAAGTTTTAGGCAAAAAATCCTCTCCAACAAAAGCCCTAATTTTCTTGTACAACAACAATGACGTTTTTCTTTATCCAGTGAAAGATGCTCTCTTCAACTTAGCTTTGAAACCATGTTAAGTTTTTAGCTATTATTAGGTTTCTTTTTAGTTTACTAGATAACTATAGCATAGATAGGATCAATGAGAGAAACAAAATCACAAGATACACAACATTTATCCTGGGAAACCCTCATGGGGAAGAAAACCCAGCAAAAACTTCCTTAATATAAATAGCCAATACAATGCCAAGACAATAAACCAAACACTAGAGAATATCCTCCACTGAGAAAATCACCTCTCTCTCTTCCTTCTTCCGGCAACTGGAAACTGCAACTTCCTTCAAACTTGCGCACTAGATGAGTGAGCTGAGTGAGTGAACAAATGAGGCGCTGGCTTCCTTTATTTATACAAACTAGTAGGTGTTGAAAAGGTGTCTCTTCGTTGGGCAGGGCCGACTTGTATTTCTGAGTGGTTAAAACCACATTAATTAGTCTGGGGGCGACTTCTCAATTTGCATAATATATTTAGGGTTTGAACAATCCGCAAAAGGGGATTTGGTCAATTACAATGCCCGACATGATCAATCCACAAAAGGGGATTTGATCTATAACTAAATGACTCAAATAATAATAACAATAAGTAGAATACTCTTTGCAGTTACAATATTTCAACAAGTGGATAGTGGTCGTTGGATCCAGAAGGACACGCGTCAACAAATCGTGTACTTTGGGTGGAAGAAATTTGGGAAGAAGCAAGCGTAGGATTTTGAAACTCCCAAATCCCGAAGAGATGAAATTAATCGTATCCCTCGATCTGCAGGAGACATGCGTTGATATATTGTGAACTCCAGGTGAAATAGATTTAGGAGAAAGTGGGTCTGGAGAAGTTGAGACGTCTGAAGGTCGAAGTCCCGAAGTGGACTAGAGCCGTTGATTTGAGGTGGACGCGTGAATCCTGATCTGGAACTTTGGGTATGGAATACTCTGGGGGAAAGGGGAGGTCAAAAGTGTCGAACTCCCGAAACATGTTGTCCCAAAGTGGATCTTGATCGTTGATTACGAAGGAGGCCGAGGACCATTGATCTGATCTTGGTTGAAGGTTCTGAAGTCGCGAAGCACCAGGAGGTTAATCCCTGGGTCACAACCTAAGGTCACATGCAAGGAAGAAGATAGCGCTCGTTAGTGTGAGATTTGGAAAAGGGTGCTAAGAGAACAGGACCTGCGGATAGTCATCGATCTGAGAATGGAAAATTGACGGTTGGGAATCATTGCAGGAAGTGGAGGAAAAATTAGTGAACATGCTAGTTCGCGGCCCGCTATTCGCTAGAACCGTTGATCTCGTCGAGACAGGGGATCAATGACCACAATTCAATCGAGATTGGGTGAGGACTTTTCTTATTGTGGGGATAGAACTCTTTGATAAAGAGCGATCACGTTGGCAGCCTGCACTTACTATGAACTGACAATCGACAGACAAATCGGTAATGATCAGATTGTGACCGTGAAAATCCTGAGGGCGATAACAGGGCCTGTGTTTGATTGAGTTTGAGACCAACAAGGTCCCGAGGAGCTGATCCAGCTTGATTATATTTAACGATCCTTGACCAAGAGGTTGAGCAACCCCAAGGGAGAGTAGGGGGGTCTGTGTCAAGTGGTATCAGATCCTAAAAGAACTCAAATTTGTACTCTGTGTGTGAGAACCAGTCAACGAAATGCCACTGAGGAGACATGTGGAACCGCCTGTAGCCAATCAAGTTGTCGAAAGGGAAATGAAGGAACTATGTTCAGGGTTGGAAGCAATGGAAGCAACACAGAGGAGAGCACCCGATGTTGGAGACGCCAGTGAGGTAGAAAGTGAAGAGACAGAGTTTGAAGAAGCTGCAAGGGGATATGTTGTCGAAGAACGCTTACTGAAAGTTGTTGTGAAGTTGGGAGCTAGAGAAAAGATAGACATCCCAATGTATGAAGGCAATTTGGATGTTGAAGAGTTGTTGGACTGGATAAGGTCCATGGACAAATATTTTGATTATGAAGATGTCATTGAGGAAAAGAAGGTGAGACATGATTTCACCATACTGAAAGGACATGCAACACTGTGGTGGGATGAACTATAGGATGACAGACGAAACAAAGGTAAGAAAAAGATTAAGAGTTGGGATAGAATGGTAGCCAAGTTGAAGGCTAAGTTCATGCCCAAGGATTATCAGATAAATATGTTCAGGAGGATGCAGAACCTGAGACAGAAGGGAATGATAGTGAAAGAGTACACAAAATATTTTTACAAGATGAAGATCAGGACTGGACAGAGGGAGATAAATGAAGAGAAAGTTTCCAGGTACATAAATGGCATGAGATATGAAATCTAGGATGAAATCATCATGATGTTGGTGAGGACAATAGAGGAGGCATATCAATATGCATTGAAAGCAAAGGAGAAGTTGGACAGAAAACAAAGCCAGCGAGGAAGAGGTAGAAGCCCGAATAGAGGTAAAGGAGTTTCCCATGATAAGGCAAAAAAGCCCAAGGGTGAGGATGAGAAAACCCACAGTCACTCAAAAAGAGGAGGAAGCTCCAGAGGGAGACAACCTAGTGGAAGAAATTATTTTTCCAGAGGAAGAGGTAGAAGCAGAGGAGGAGAGATAATATGTTATACCTTTAGAAAACCAGGACACAAGTCTTGGGAATTTCCTGAGAGAAAGAAAGAAAGAGGAGGTGAAGATCACATTTCAGAAGCACAGAAAAGGAATGTTGAAGCAAAAGGTGCAGAGGATGGAAAATCTCTGATGTTGAGGAAGGTTCTCTTGAAGCCAAAACTAGAAGTTGAAAAACCAGTGCAGAGGAATAGTTTTTTTAGGAAAACTTGCAAGACTAAAGACAGATTATGCAAGGTGATAATTGACAGTGCGAGCATTGAGAATATAGTATCCACAGATATGGTGGAGAAATTGGAGTTGGAGACAAATACACATCCAAATCCATATAAGGTCTCATGGTTGCAAAAAGGACACCAGGTAATGGTAACTAAACAATGCCTTGTTGAATTTAAAATAGGTGGATATAGAGATGAGATTCAGTGTGATGAAATTCCCATGGATGTATGTCATGTTTTGTTGGGAAGACCATGGAAGTTTGACAGGAATTTCATTCGTGATGGGAGAAAGAACATTTACACTTTGGAAAAGAATGGTAGGACACACATGTTACTGCCAATAGAGGATAAGAAAGTAAAAGAAGAAGCCAGCACAAGCATACCTCTCAAGAGTGGGAAGGAACTCTTGAGTGAAGTTAAGAAGGAATAGGAGATGCAGTTTGTTGTGGTGAGGAAACCCATAGTGGTCCTTAAAAGTACTTCTATGGATGATTTGCCTGAAGAAGTTCAAGAGTTGTTGGAGAATTTCGCTGACGTAGTAGTGGATGAGTTGTCTAACTCATTGCCACCTATCAGAAGTATCAACCATCATATTGACTTGATACTAGGAGCATCCGAACAAAGCAACATATAGATTGACACCTCAAGAGAATGGGAAGGTAAAGAAACAAGTCTAGGAATTATTAGACAAGGGTTTGGTCAGAGAAAGATTGAATCCATGCACAGTACCAACTATGTTGAGTCCAAAGAAGGATGGAGGATGCAGAATGTGTACAGCCTCAAGAGCCGTAAACAAGATCACCATCAGGTATAGATTTCATTTTCCTAGGATGGATGATTTAATAGATTGCTTAAGTGGAGCAAAAAAAAATTCAAAGACAGATTTGAAAAGTGGATATCACCAGATAAGAATGAGAGAAGGTGATGAGTGGAAGACAACCTTTAAGACAAATGAGGGGTTGTATGAGTGGTTTGTTATGCCATTTGGATTAACAAATGCCCCGAGTACTTTTATGATACTGATGAATGAAGTATTGAAGGATTTCATTAGTAAGTTTGTGATTGTATATATGGATTATATACTGGTCTTCAGTAAAACTGAAGAAGAGTATTTGAGACATATGACATTAGTGATGAGGAGACTACAATACGAGAAGTTGTTGATAAATCTGAAGAAGTCCTCTTTTATGAATACATAACTCATTTACTTGGGTTTTGTGATCTCTTCAAATGAATTGAAGATGGATCCTGAGAAGGTCAGAGTAATCAAAGAATGGTTATCACCAAGGAGTATGTTTGAAGTGAAAAGCGTACATGGATTAGCCAGTTTCTATATGAAGTTCATTAGAAATTTCAGTGGAATTTGTGCACAGGAGATGGATACAGTGAAGAAGAGACACAAGTCTTATAAATGGAAAGAAGAAGCTGAGAAAAGTTTCAATATATTGAAGCAGAAGATAACAGAACGACCAATTCTTGTCTTGCCAAATTTCAGGAAAATATTTCAAGTAAGGTGTGATGCGAGTGGAGTTGCAATTGGAGCGGTTTTGACCCAAGACAATAGGCCTATTGCATATTTCAGTGAGAAGTTGAATGAGACTAAGGGAAAGTACTCCACATATGACAAAGAATTTTATGCCATAATTCAAGCCTTGAAGAAATGGAGGCACTACCTTGTTCCAAAGTTATTTGTCTTGTATAGCGATAACCAAGCTTTACAATTCATAACCAGACAAGAGAATTTAAACCAGAGACATTCTAAGTGGATAGAGTTTATGAAAATTTTCACTTTTGTCATTAAACATATTTTTGGTAATGCTAACAAATTTGTTGATGCATTGAGTAGGAGATGTCTGATTCTACAAAAATTTCAAGTCAATACCTTGGGGTTTGAACACCTTAAGAATATGTATTGTGATGATCCAAATTTTAAGGAAGCATATGAAGCATGTGAAAATCCTATGCTCAGAGATAGAAGCCAATGAACAGATTACATGATTCAAGATGGATTGTTGTTTAAAGGTTTCCAATTGTGCATACCAAGGTGCTCGATGAGGGAAATTATGTTGAAGGAAAAACACAGTGGAGGTCTAGCAGGACATTTCGGCCATGAAAAGATGTTTTCACAATTTAACAGTTCATACTATTGTCCAAGTATGAGAGTGGAGGTGAAGAGGTTTTTGAAAAAATGTAATATTTGTCAGTATGCAAAAGGAAAGAACCAGAACATTGTATTGTATCAACCATTGCATATTTCAGATAAGCCTTGGGATGCAATAAGCATGGATTTTGTGTTGGGATTGCCAAGAACCCAAAAGGGGAGTGATTCCATCTTTTTTGTGGTTGATAGATTCTCAAAGATGGCACACTTTATCCCATGCCAGAAGACCAGTGATGCAACACATGTTGTGGTTTTTTTTTTCAAGGAAGTTGTGAGACTTCATGGATTGCCCAGGAGCATTGTCTTAGACAAAGACACTAAATTTGTTGGTCATTTCTGGAGAACATTATGGAAGAATTTGGGGAAAGAACTATATTTTAGTTCAACATATCACCCTAAGACAGATGGACAAACTGAGGTGGTAAATAGGAGTTTAGGAAATTTGCTGAGAAGTTTGGTCACTGAACATCATAGCCAGTGAGATCAAATTCTGTCACAAGCAGAGTTTGCATATAATAACTCACCAAACAGAAGTACAAAAAAAATCTCATTCCAGATAGTCTATGGGATGATTCCAAGAGGGGTATCAGAGTTGAGAGACATGGATCAGAGTGAATTCAAAAGTGCTGGAGTAGAATACTTCACTGCAGAAATGCAAAAGATTCATAATCAGATCAGGGAGCATTTGCAGAACATCAATGCAGAGTATAAACGCAGAGTTGATCAGCACGGAAGATAAATTCAATTTGAAGTGGGAGATCAAGTCTTAACACACTTGAGGAAGGAAATGTTCCCAAGAGGAACATATAACAAGTTCAAGTTGAAGTTGAAGAAGATTGGACCATGCAAGATCTTAAGAAAATTTGGTAACAATGCTTATGAGATAGAGTTGCCAAAGGATGTGGGAATATCACCCATATTCAACATTTGAGACCTATATCCTTACAGGGAAGATGACACAGAGAGATCAGAATATCAAGATAAGATTCAGTGGGAGAAGCAAATGCCTGTAGCAAAAAATCCACAGATGGATAAGATCGCTGATCAGAGGATTGGCAAGAAGACCAGGAGGAAGACCTATTTTGAATATTTGGTCAAGTGCAAGGGACACCTGATAGAAGATGTCAGTTGGGTAAGTGAAGCTGATGTCCATAAGCATGGAAGGTCTGGGCAGGAGTCCATGATTTTTCTACCCAGAGGAGTATGATATGGGAGCATCGTCAACAAAAGCCACATGGGATGACAGCACAGCGCTTAGTGTGCCTTTTGAGTAAAATTTTAAATTTTGAAAGATGGTGTATCTCAGATAAATTCTGAGTAAAAGATGAATCAAAGAAGTTAATGGGAGGAGGTTGAACGATCACATCAAAACTAAAAGAGATCATATCGTCCTTTAGTTATTTGATTTTGGCGTGGATCTGAAGATTCGCCTTAAATTGTTTTTCACAGACGTTTATGTAATAGGAATTAAGTAGTTGTAGAATTTAATTTCGATCAGGTAGGTAGGTGGAGAAAACCCAAGAGGACCTCTTGTATAAGTAGGTGCATTGTATACCTGAATAAGGTCAGTTGCAGATTAGTAGGAGATAGTCATTACTGAATGTAAGTTGTTTTTATCAAGTTGTAGCCATTTACAATGGGAGGAATATAATACAGGGATATTGACCCAATGCATGGTGTTTTTATTGTTTACAGTGTCCCTTTTATTTTTTCTTTTCATAAATGAATGAGTTGTGTCATTGAGCATATGAAACTATGAAGTATTTGGATAAGTTTCAATTTTTTTTCTTCATTAAGCTCATGCAAGGTGTGCATACAGTCTGCAAGGAGTGCATTGATGGATTATATTTTGACTCAGAAGCTCAGAAGAGATAGCATGAAACTTCCATTGCAAAGAGTGCAAAGGGACTGTTGCAAGGTGTGCACAGTCGCCCGAAAGAAGTTAAGTCTTGCGTAGGAATATGTTGCAAGGAGTACACAGATTGGAAGTTCGACTAAGTGATAGAGTAATCCCTATGGGGAGTCAAAGGGTCTGAGAGATAAATCTCAAGAGAGATAGCGGGGAGAAATATTCAAAGGGAGTGAAGCTCTGAAGGTTTCACGAGTCACCAACTAAGATCCATCCAGGATGGAGTGGAATTGTTCCAGATCGTTGGATCTAGAAATAGTGCATGATTTTTAAGTCTCTACGTGCACATATGAACGAGGATTCGTCGAAGTCCCGAAGAGGCCAGGGGTCGTCCATCATCCAAAGTGACACTTTGCGTAAGATCCACAACTCTAGAATGAAAGCACTTCAGAAGTTTTTTGGACAAGGAAAAAGTGAAATCGTCGAAGAGATGAAGGCTGAAGTAGATCCAGACCGTTGGTTGCTAGGAGATACGTGTCGACAGATCTGAGACTTTGGGAAAATTCACTTCGAAGGATTCCAAGTGAGGATTGGGACAAACTCCCAAAGTCTCGAAGGTCGAAGTAGATCGCAACCGTCTGTTGCGGAGAGCACGTGGCGACAAATCCAAAAGTTCAGAGGTTTAACGCTTCGAAAGGAAGTCGACGTGAGCAGAGAAGATCTAGATCGTCAGATCCAGAAGGACACATGGTGGGAATCCTTCATCTTTGGGTGAAACCACTCCAGGAGGAACAAGTGTGCAGGAGTTTGAAACTCCCAAAGCCCGAAGAGCCGAAGTGGATAGTGGTCATCGGATCCAGAAGGATATGCGTCAACAGATCATGTACTTCGGGAAGAAGCAAGCATAGGAGTTTGAAACTCCCAAAGCCCAAAGAGCCGAATTTAATCATAGCCCTCGATCTGTGGGAGACATGCATCGATAAATTGTGAATTCCAGGTGAAAGCGTTCCGAAAGAAAGTGGCATGGAGTAGTCGAGACGTCTGAAGGCCGAAGTCTCGAAGTGGAATAGAGCCGTTGATTTGAGGTGGACGCATGGCACCTGATCGGGAACTTCGGGTACATAATACTCTGGGGGAAGTCAGAGGTCAAAAGTGCCAAACTCCCAAAGCGCGGAGTCCCAAATTGGATCTTGATCGTTGAATGCGAAGGAGGCCGAGGACCGTTGATCTGATCCTTGTTGAAGGTTCTGAAGTCACAAAGCACCAGTAGGTTAAGGCTGAGGACCGTTGATCTGATCCTTGTTGAAGGTTCTGAAGTCACGAAGCGCCAACAGGTTAAGCCCTCGGTCACAACCCAAGGTCACATTCAAGGAAGAAGCTACCACCCGTTAGTGTGATATTTGGAAAAGGGTTCTAAGAGAGCAGGACCCACGGATAGCCATCAATCTAAGAACGGAAAATCGATGGTGGGGATTCATTGCGGGGAGCGGAGGAAAAATTAGTGAACGTGCTAGTTTGCAGCCCTCTATTCGCTAGAACCGTTGATCTCATCGGGACACGGAATCAACAACCACAATTCAATCAAGATTGGGTGAGCACTTTTCTGATTGCGGGGACAAAACACTCTGATAAAAATTGAGCACGTTAGCATCCCGCAATTACTGTGAATCGTCAATTGATGAACAAATCGATAACGATCAGATCGTGACCGTGAAAATCCTGAGGGCGATAACAGGGCCTATGTTTAATTGAGTTTGAGACCAGCAAGGCCCTGAGGAGTTGATCCAACTCGAGAATATTTAACGATCCTTGACCAGGAGGTCGAACAGCCCCAAGGGAGAGTAGGGGGGTCTGTGTCACTTTCCATCATAGCTTTCCATCAACAATGCAATACTTAATTGCATGTAGTTTTAAAGTTATTGGTTTAGAAGGAGTCATGTTATTTGGGCATTGAAGAGTAAGGAAGTATGTAACAATATGACGGTACCAGGCAGAGGAAGAAAACTTATCTTCAATCTAAATCATAGGTGCTTGATCGACTATTTCCTCTATATGTAGAAGAAGATCACGTGACTCGAAGTTATTTATTCCTAGAGCTCTGAAATTCAATTCATCCAACAGCCTTGCCAGACCTTGGCCTTTCACTAGCTTGGTTGGTTTCAATTCTAGATCAAACTCTTGAATTTTAGACAACCATCTACCTCTTCTTCCATCATTGTCTAGTTGAACCAAGATATCTTTAATTGCATTTGTTGGTACATAAGCAATTATTTTGGAGTGAAAAACATATGTTATGAAGGCCTTGATAGCCTTCACCATTGCATAAGCTTGTTTTTCAAGAATATCATATCTCAGCTCTGCATCTCTGAGGCTTTTGTTGAAAAAGGTTATTGGTTGTTCAAATCCTTCTTCGTTCTTTTGAAGGAGCATTGTCGCAACAGTATGTTCAGAAGAGAAAGAGAAGATTAAGAATTCCTTTGTAAAGTATGGACTTACTAACACTGGTGCTTCTCCTATAGCTTTCTTAGCGCATTCAAAAGACGCTTTTGCTTCTGCAGTCCATTTTCCTTCTTTTTTTCCTTTTTAGCATATCTATAATCAATTTGATTATTTCACCAAAGTTGGGAATAAATCTCCTCAAAAAAATAATCTTACCTAGAAAAGATTGAATTTATTTTCTATTTCAAGGAATATTAATCAGGTCAATAGCCTCAACTCATTTAGGATCAACCTTGATTCCATATTTTGAAACTATATGACCTAGAAGTTTACCTTCTTGCATAGCAAAGTGTGATTTTTTGGGATTAAGAGACAAACCAAATTTTCTGCACTTTTCAAAAGTTTTTCTGAGGTGTATCAAATGTTCTACATCAGAATTGGAAAAGATTGTCAGATCGTCTAGATAAATAACAACAAACTTGTCTCTCTCACTGACGAAAGTGATATCCATTGCTCTCTAGAAAGTTGCTCCTGCATTCATTAAACCAAAAGGCATTTTATCATACATAAAGGTTCCCCATGGAGTAGTAAACGCGGTCTTTTCTCTATCATCTTCATGAACAACAATCTGATTGTATCCTGAGAAGCCATCAATCATATAAATTTCGTTAGCCCCTACTACCATCTCTAAAACATGGTCCATCTTTGGGAGTGTGTAGTTATATTTAAGAGAAGAGTGGTTTCAGTTCCTAAAATTAACATAGAGTCTTATTTTGTCGTTCTTCCTTCTAACAGGGACCAAATTGGCCACCCACTCAGATTATCTGAGGGGAACGATGATTTTTGCATCAAATATTTTGTTAACCTCCCTTTCTATTATTGGCTGAAGAATATGGTTTACTTGTCTAAGCTTCAGCCCGAAAGGTTTGATACCATGTTTTAAGGGAATCTTGTGTTCAATAACAGAAGTACCGTAAGTTTTTAGATCATCATAAGATCATGAAAAAACATCTTTATATTGTTTAAGTAACTCAGTGTATTTATTCTTTACTTGTGCCGGAAGATATTTTGATATTTTGACCATTTTGGGGTTTTCATTAGTTCCTACATTACAATCTTCAACTTCTTCAAGTTGAGGTCGCAAAGTAGACTTCAAAGGTATATCATCTTGGTCAAACAACCTTCTAAGGGGATCAGGCCTCTGGGAATTTGATTGTTTTTAAGTAAGAGCATGCGGTGATTTGCAATATTTTCTTGCAACTTCTCTGGGTTTTCTCCTTCCTACATAATCCAAGTAGGATCATTCTGATTTTCTTGATCTATGTGGGTCTCGAAAAATTCATCAACCATTTCCAAGAACTGTTTGATTTGTTCATCGGCTTCAAACACTTTCTAGTGTTGAACATTGTTTGGAATCGAAGGTCTATGTCTCATCTCAATATGGTATTTCAGCTTCAAAACCGTAGGTGGTATGAAGGTCCCAACAAATTTAGCCAAAGAATTAGCTTATTGGTTTTTCATTCTGGGAATAGAGTGAATATTAAAGGACGAAAATTAATTCTATATAAGATCCCAGGCACAATTTCTATATGACCTCAATCTCATATGCTTATCTTGATATTGTTGTTTTATTTGTTTTACAATGATTTCAACATCACCATAAACTATCAGATGTTTGATTTTCAATTTTCTTGCAGCCCTTCGTACTCACAGACATTATTGGTATAATCAACCTCCCATTGTAATCTGTAAGAGAAAGGAATAACATACTCATCGTCTGGTACCGCGAATAAAAATCCAGCTCCTCCTCCTTCGCAGGATGAAGCACCATCGAAGAACATTTTCAACCCCCCTTCTCTAACAGTTATATTTTTCTTTGAAATTTATATTTTTTTATTTTCTTCTTCTATTCATTCTTCAAAATCGTCATCTATGGATAATATACAATTTCCTAAGTCCTTAACAACAACATAGACTGGGTAGTTATTGGGGTTTTTAGGGTCTCTTATAGTATACACCAATCTAGTTTCCCTGTACAGTCGAGTAAATTGTCCACTAAAAATTGGAATTGTAGCATACGTCATGTCTAACTGAACTGATCCTCCTAGATTGGCACCCCAAGATCTGGATAGAAGCATACCATACTTGGCAGGGATGTCAGCAACAACCACATCCATAAGGATACTTTTCAGAGGAATTTGAGCAAGATTTACCACTAAATCTTTAATCATACGCAAACACTTAACCTTTCTAGAGTCAAACGAGTACAAATATTGATAAGGTCTGGTAATTTCAAGGCCCATTTTTTCCATTATAATCTTAGGCATTAAATTATGCGAGGCTCTTGAGTCTAGCATGCAATTGTGAAGTAAATGATCGTGCACAGTGAATGTAATATAGAACGGAGCAACAAAATCCTTATTGCTTTCAATGTGTGGTCCAAACATGATTGTAGGTTTTTCGTCCTGCAAATTGATAACATCATCTTGACATTCAACATCAAAAAAATTTATTGCTTTAGTGATTTGTTTTTATAGATCGGGTTCCTAGCAAGTTCAACCAGAGGCATTGGAATTTTAATTTTATTAAGTTCATTCTCTAAATTGAAAGTCCCAATTGTTTTTTCAATTTCCCTGGTCTAGAATTCAGCTTCTGTATTTTCTGGCTTCTTAGTTTGTGTTGCTTTTGTTTCAAATTGCTTTGTTCGGGCAGCTTGCGTTTCATTTGATGGTTTTGTAACTGTTGCCTCATTTTCTTTGTTCCGTGATAAAATCTTTTTCGGTGGAACATCCGTAGAACTTTTTTCTCTTTGCCTCAAATCATATCTATGTTGAAGCTCGACCATTAATGATTCAACGATACCTTTGTATGTAGAGTCCCCCAGGTTGTTGATGCTTTCATCATGATTAAACATAGATTCCAGATTTAAGGATTTCTCATATTCTTGTTTGGTTAGGTGAGGCTCCAGATCATCATCGTTGAGGTTGTTTAGATCTTCCTCTAATTCCTCATAATCTTGCACCTCATCTATCTGCATGAAATTCTTAGTTTTAAATGGAGCTTGAATCTTTTGCTCTTCATTTTTTATTTGTCTTTGTTGTATCTCAGGATTAGGATTACTCCTGAATTGATTCCTAACTTATGGATCAGGTTTGGCTTGCTCTATTTCCATCCTGGAAATTTTGTTCGATAAATCTTTAATAATTTTGGCCAGCTCCTCCATTTTTTCCTTCGTGGACTTTCCAGATCCAGAGGGCCCTGTATGTTCTTTAAAACATCTCGGTTCTCTGGCTCCCATCTCAACTTTAGTTTTTAACTTCCCGGATGCCATCATATTTGATTCATTCTCTATAGCATCATCTTGCATCCCAGCTAAATTAGTGGATCTTCTTTCTCTCAAAAGTAGAGAAAAATTAGAATCAAAAGCCCTTGCAAAAGTGACTTTTGCCGCTGGTTGAGAAGGTTTAACTTTGGTTGGGATTTTGTCATAAAGCTTATAAAATATTTGGATAAATTATAGGATTGATTCAGAAGTCTTCTTTCTCAAGGCTCCGAATTCGGTTAAGTAATAAAAATGATCATTTTTCTCACCCCATTTTCTTAGAAAGTAAGTTTCTAGATCGTCATATGATCGCATAGAACCTACTGGAAGTCCTATGAACCAAGTTATTACCTGTCCTTCAAAATTCTATACTAACAGTCTTGTGTAAACGTCCTTGTCCTCAATGCCAAGAATATCAACAAATTGATCAAAAAAGGTTATATGTTATGTTGTTGTTAGATCCCTTTCTCCCATGAATTTGGTGAGGTTCTTCATGTAATTTTTCAATAAATCATGCAGGACATCAGGAAGGGATAAGGGATCATATCTAGTAGCTACCTTGTAAAATATCCTAGGATATTGAGCTTGTCCACTAACCCCTGCACATTTGGCACCGCCAGCACTAGCAACTCCAACACTGGCCATTGAAATCCTAGGAGACGAAACTCGAAGGCTAAATAGGAGATTTTCAAAAACTTCAAAAGATTGATCCATTGATCTTTTGACTACTTCGGGATGTTGTGAACGAAGTTCAGAAAAAATGATCATGAGAAGACGAAATATCTTGATGAGGGGGGAAGGAAAACTTGAGCTTGGTTCCTGAGGTTTGCCTAATGTATAGATAGGAGAATTAATAGGGGATGAATCTGAGTATAGAAAATAATCTTTAGGATTTTGGGAAACGAAACTTTTACTTCGGGAAGGGAAAGAATCAGCTGAGTATTAATGATAGTGGGAATTGGAATGGATCCTTTGTTCTCACTGGTAAAAGTATCTATCAATGAAACAGGGGTGGTCTGGTCAATCTCAAATTTTATTTTGGGAATAATTACCTCTGGAGTTTCAAGCTTAATTTCAGGTTTACTTATTGATGCTTCTGCAGAATGAACTTGTTTAAAATTTTCTTTAGGGGTTAGTTCTTCAGCGGGAATTTTAACATTAACTTTTGTAATTCTAGGTTGATGGATCTTACATGTCGATGCAAAAGTTTTTCTGAAATATCCCTTTGGTTTCAATAACTTTTCGGGATCTGAAACTAGCGTAGTCTTCTTTTCGTCTAGGTTTTTCCTGGTATTCTTTCAACCGAATGTCAGTTTTGTCTATAGTGGAGTCGCCAAGTGGAATATGAAGTAATCCTTATTCACGTATTCAATCTTTGTTCACCATAAAAGACCAAAATTTACCTTTGTCGTTCTCCCAGGGAAAAATGATTTTGTTTATCCGTCCCCAGCAATGGCACCAAAAAGATGTTGTTCCTGAGATTGATTCTAAGGCTCAAAGAATAATGCCAGGCATCAAAAGTTTTAAATGAAATGTTTTGTGAGTGCTTTTTCTACCTTCAGTTTTCTGAGAAATAATCTTTAAATGAAATTAATGATAATATAGTACATAGGTTGTATCTCGTTATCTAAGTCGCAAATATAATGCCAAATGATGTAGAAAGATTTACAAAACTGTTAAACAAAGTCAGTTATCAATTACAAATAAGTCTCACCTAGTTACAGTAGAAGAAAAGTAGAATATGCACTCTTGAACATATTATAAAAAGGAAATAATTCACACAGATCACAGGTCTTGTTTTACTCACAGTAATAAAAGAGAAAAAGTTGTTTACTAAATGAACCGTTGATATAATATGATCACAGTAGATGTAGTACTAAATTGCAATCAATCACTTTTCAAGAATTACAGAAATAAATTTAGAGAAATGGAAACACAGAGGGAACACATAACTCAAATTGAACGAAACTTAAAATATTTTTATGCACTTGTATTAATACTCAAAGAGTTTCTCTTTTACATTCAGAAAGAAGCAGCCTCGAATAGATCTAAAATATATGTATTTATACAAAATATGTCACAACTAATAACCATTGGACTTCTCACAATATTTGACTAAAAATAGAATACATCTAAATAAAACAACATGCAAATATTGTTGAGTTTTGTTGGTGCTTCCTCTGTTGCTTAGTTTTTTGGTAGATGTGTTCGCTTTCCTTTGATCTTTGATCCAGGTAAACATGTCCATTAAGGCCACCACAATCATTCGGCTTATTGTCCTTGTCATTTGATCTTGTTTCCATCTTTCTCTTCGGGTGTGTTCAGTGAGGCAGGGAATTGTAGTTGAAGACATGGGGGGGATAATTAGATGAATAGCTCAACATTGGCTCGTTAAGGGATGGATAACGGTTACAGGGAAGAGTAATTGTTCAGAAAAAGAATGATGGGGGAACAAGTGTCCAATAAGGAGGTGGGATGAGTGGATGCAAAAATGTGGGTGGTAGGGATAGACGAGGTTAGTGACTGTTGGAGGGTTAAAGGTAGGGTGGGTGGAGAAAGTGGACGTTGTGCATGCTTTTTCATTTTCTCTCAGCTACACTTGATTTTCCCTGTTTAATGCGTTGGATGCACCTGTTCATTAATGCTACCATGAATCTTGAAGGCTCAATCCTTTCATTTAGTTCAAAATCAAACATCTTCTTCTGTATTTGTGGCAGCTTCTCCTAGATCTTGTTCACCTCTTGGACTGTGACCTAATACTGTGAACTTGGATTAACCAACCATTCATTGATTTTAAGTAAATCAATCTGGCTCATCTCTTGGATGGTTGCCTAATTGTTTTCCTTGTTCTTTCTGGAGCTTTTATCGTTCATTTATATTTCGACCTGCCCCAAGGCCTTTGAGATACTATTTCCTTCAAACTCAATCAACTTTTTATTTATTGAAGATAATGCCTCTATACAAGCCTCTTTTACATCCATGGAAACATTTTTGCCTTCTTCCAAATTTGTTTCCCAGGATTTTAGAGCCATTTCGCCTCTTACTTGTTCAGAATGAGAGAGAAGGGGAAGACTTGAGGCATTATCTCTTTGCTTCCATATGAGAACTTCTTGAAAATTAGATCGAGCTAAGTAGGCCTCTTTTCCTTGACATAAATTTATTTTAGGAAAAGTTCTACTACCTAATAGCATTTTTGGATAGCATCTAATTTTATATAGATTTCTTGTTGGGTAACTTCCAACCTCTCATTGACTTCTGATTCTTGTGTTTTGAAGGTCGAAATGTCTATCGTTGTGTTCTCTGTTAGGGTTAGTCTATCTTGCAGCTGCTCAATCAAGTTGTCAAGTTGAGTGATCAGTCCTTTTCTTGTCTGTGAACTCTGGTAGAGAAACTCAAGGTTATCCTATAACTGCTTAATTTGATGTTGATGACTAGCCTTGATTTGCTCAAAGTCCTAGTTCATCCTGCTTTCGACAGTATGATCTGTACTATATATCTCATTTTTCAATTTTTCTACCAAGAGGCATTTATGTCGCAATTGTTCGGTTAAATTGTCCATTGACCATTGATTGGCAGTGGCAAAATCCCCTAACGAGCCTGCAACTTTTTTTGCAAACTCTGGACCATCATGGTCTTTCCCGTCATACACCAGTCTTTTCCTTTTAGTGATAACTCCATCCTTTTGGTGAGATTCTCTCTTCACGATGGCTTTTCGTTTCTTGCTAAAAAAAAATTGAGGGAGGCATCTCTTTGGGCAAGATAGGAGTAAGATCACCTACGAAAGTGAGTTTAGAACTAGGATTTCCAAATCTGGTCTATAGAGGGGTTAATGATGTGATAGGAGAACTAATTTCGGTGGAAGGTTCTTGTCCTGTGTATTCGGGGTGCCAGCAGAAGTGGTTGGTGTCGAATGAGGAACAACTTGTCCCGGATTCATGAAGGCTTCAAACCGAGCTAACACTTGTGGATCATTCATTCCTGACAGTGACGCTCTTATCTCGTGAAATAACACTTTTGGGCCTTTTGGGACTTCCTCAGCTTTGTTCTTAGCGGAGAAACTTGGCTCGGATCCTGTAGGCATAGCTTCCTATGAAGGAGGTGTGGGTATTGAACCTCCTTGCAGTATCTTTGGTAAATTGTTTCATCTGTGTTTCTGAAAGCTGAGGAAACTAGCTTGTAGGTCAGGGGGAAAAGTCTGAAATCTGCTTCAGACTTCCTCATAAGATCTAACTCCCCTGAACATTTCGTCATAAGGAGAATTCTCATGGATGTATCGCTTCATGTTAAATTAAGCCAGATGATTTTCCACTATCTTATGTGGATCATGCTTCTTGAATTCAATGTCAACTAATTTGGCATCCTCTAGGGTTGCGACCTCGACTTTAGAGTGACCGAAATCTAATAATGTGAACATGCCAACTTGAATGGGGAAAGTTGGCCATACCTTTTTTCTGAGCTGCTTTCAGGTCCTTGTTGATACCTCCTGCCACTGTCTGGTATGCCACTTCTCTGCACACTAGCATGTCAGGTAAAAACTTTGGGAGGGCATGAGGAGGAACCAAACAACCAAATACTCCGATATAGGAGAAATTCTCCTCAATCAACCAGTCTACAATCTTGCCTAGGTTCCCCATAATCCTTTATGAAATCTGGGGCGGTGGGTGACCATAAATAACTATATGAACAGGCACTACAACGTTGTGACAGATTTCGTAGAAGAAATATTTGGCATTCTCCTTCCATAATTTGGAGTGATAAAAATGAATTGGTTCAGAACTAGCTGGGGTCCAACTCCAGTTCATCGGGGGAAAAGGGGTCATGAAACAAATGGCATCCATAACATATGTCGACGTGTAAAAAGGGGCAAGCTTCCCTTTTGATTTTTTTTTTATTTATACTCAACGATTTCCTTGGCCAAATTATCAGATAGCATTTTGGCCCAGTTCAAGGTGTAACCCTCGGCTACTTCATTCATGATGGCTACCCACTCAACTGAGAAATGTGTAGGGTTCTTCTTCCCAAACAGGCGATAGGGCATCATGGCTACATACAGCATATGAGCATCTAAAGACTTCATGGCGTACATACCATGAGCGTTGGTTTTGAATTTTTCAGGATGTCCCCACCAAGACTTGACTATATCATGACCATTTATGTCGTATTGGGTGCATTCCTTTCTCTCAAACTCTAGAAGAAATGTGGCATTGTAAGTGTATTTATGGGTAGGGGAAATATTGTACAATACTTTTAAGTGTTCTGGTCGGAAAGAGTCGATGGCGACCTGTTGGTGGTTGATGTTGCTCATGGTTTGGATGTCAACATGTTCCAGAGCCCAATGTATCATATCATTGTAGGGTATGATTCTTGGTCGTGCAGCGATCTTATGAAGTTCTGACTATGCTACATGTCTAATATTAAATGTAAAGGACTCGTCGTCTTCTTCGACAGAGTCATATGGGCAGTTGATGATCTCATGCTCTAAGTCATCAAAAACATGCTTCCAAGTTTTGATGGCGTCCACAACTTGCGGAGTTGTGTCTGATAGAACATCTGCATTTGGATTTGAATCATCACCCGATGCATCAAGATTCTTTGCATCTTTTCATGGCGCCATAATTCTCGAGAAACAAAATTATTCTACCTCTGACAAAGGAAGACTGTAAGCTCTCCACTTAATAGAAAACTGCTAATTGCAAATGGTAAAAATGATTTTGAAGTTCGAAGTGCTTTATTCAAAAATTATATCGATCTTCTTATAGATCTACAAACGAAGAATTTATTAAACATAAATGAATTCATTAACTGGTGATCCACAATATTCATTTGAAATCATTAACCTTGATCAACCATAAATGTCATTAATACTTCGACGGTTCGCGTTCGGAAGTTTTGGATGTGACAGGGTGGACATCTCCCGAAGTCCAAATTCACGGAGTAGTTAATCTCTAAGTAATCACTTTTATGTCTTAATTAATCATGTTTTAAAAAATGTTGTATTAACTTTAAGTATTTCCGAAGTTCGGAATTCGAAAGTTTTGATTATAGCGCAAGGGAATTTTTTTGAAGTCTGAAACTGCTAAGTGATTAATTAACGCTTAATCATGTTTAAAATGTTGTATTAACTTTAAGTATTTCTGAAGTTCGGAATTAGGAAGTTTTGAATATAGCGCAAGGGAAATTTTTCGAAATCCAAAAATGTGAAGTGATTAATTAACACTTAATCGGGTTTAATTAAAGTCGTTAACCATTTTATTAATTCCTTCAAAACCCTTTTTACTTTTTGTAATCACTTTACTTCGACACTTTGATAATCCGGGGATTGTGAAAACAAAAACTCCGAAGAGTAATCTCTCGGAGTGACATGGCAAGGATGACATCTCAAGAATAGAGAGGTGCCACATGTCACTCGAAAAAACGTGTGAATCATACGACATAAACGTCAAAAATAAGTGCCACGTGTCAACCCAAGAAAAGATTTTTAAAGGACACATGTCCTATGACGTGTCAATAAGTCATTTATGAATTATCGCGAGTAACTATTTTTGGGACTTCGTAATTTCAGGGTTTTGTTGCTTAGATTTGTTGGATCATCCGAAGCGTGGAGCTTCGAAACGACCGTTAGAGACTTTCTCTTTAAAACTCAGGCGGCTTCAAAACTTCAGAGGTCATTAGGATCGTTCGATCAAATTAGAGTTACTCATCGACAATAGATATCATAAGTGCCTTATTGATAAATAACAACCAATGGATTTATTTTAATTTTAAAGGGTCACTTCTAGTTTTTTGGCTTTTTTGGGTAAAATTTTACTTCTAAGAGGTGAAAAGTATAAATATCAAAACCTCGAAATTATGTGTGTTCTAACAGAGTGGACAAGTCACAACTCATAATACCAACCCACGACAAAGTTCTTAAATCCCATAGGGTCCCGTGCAATTCCTCAAAACAAATCTTTGTTCATAATCACCATTTAACCGAGCCAATCATTCATCACAATTCCTCGTCCATTTCATTCTGGTTTGTATTATTGAATTTGAGCATCAGACATCTTATACACGGGTGTTTGCAAATTCGATAGATATGGCAAGTTTATTTTTAAACAACGTTATGCAATGTTTTCTATCGAACTCATAAGCTTCATAAAGACAGACTGTAACTTCCAATGAATAAGTGGGTGCAATACTTCTTCCATAATTGCCAAGCAAGTGACCAATTAAACATGTGCCCAAGTAAACAAACAAGAATAGTACTCTCATCATATTCTGGGTAAGCAATATTTTCACAACAATGCATAGGGTTCGATGTATAACAGTGACAGTAAGTGGCAGAAGAGAGTGGGATAAACAAACTGAGGGATTTGACCATTAAAAATAACGGAAATTTTACTGCATAGTTGCCTCACCTTCATAGCCACAGAGTCGAGGTTATAGCGCGGGAGTATTGGCACACAGTTGTGTTCAAAAAAACCCAGAGGTAAGGCAGCGAAAACCCAACTTCATACAGAGAGGGAAACCCAACAAGAAACCATAGGCAAAGCAGTCCCAACAACACTCATTTTCTGATCAAAAATCGTGAACAATTACACATAGAAAAGACACCCATGACCTTTCTTTTTTTTTAAATGAGAATAGTCTCATAACAACCACCACATGAAACCAAAGTTTTCAAACAACCAATACACAGTTTAAAAACATTGTGACAGCTTGAGAAATACACAGACCACGAGCAACAAGATCCAACACTTGATTTAAGAGCGGAGTGAAGTTCATGGATGGAGAAGTAAGAAAAACCCCATACTTGTAAAAGTTTGCGTAAGAATAAATGACCAAGTTTTATACCTCCTCCACAACCGAGCAAGGCAGAGCAACAACAACTAACAGAGCACAATGCAAATGAATAGGGTAGCGGGATCGAGGTGAGTAAGAGTGACGTGCATTTACTCCACGTCGCTTCTCCCTTGGAATTCATTCATGGCTAGTAAGAGCCAAGTGTACTATACAACTCACATTCCATTAGCATCCCCATTGATTAATACAAACCCACTATCCCATAGTTTGCATACACTCCAAAAAAAAATGCGCCAACCTTTGCCACCATCCAATTTAACATATGACTATTTAATAGGAATACAACTAATATTGCCATCAAAACAATGTGCACCACAATTGTAGCAAGAGTTAGGGTGGTCACCCATATACAATATAGTCCATATAAAATCAAAATCAAAATGTAGTGTTACTCCTTCACCCATTAAAACAACATATCACATTTTGCGAGAGGTAATGAAGACCACTTTCTTTCTTGTTTTAACCATCTTGCCTAGAATTTTTTATCATAAGCATTTTAACCACGATTTGAAGTGAATAAGATATAGAAACTGTGTTGCAACCAATACATAGGCAACAAAAATATAAGTGTCGCTTCTCCGTCATAGTGTCGTAAGTCAAACAAGGGGTCCCACCTACTAGTATATTATTAATATAATTAAATAATAAATCTTGGCAATCGTTTGTGAGCATGGTACCCAACGTTGCGCTTTTAAGCATCAACAACCACCATTTTTCAAAAGCAATCATTGAGGACCGCCAACTTTAAGAGAGCACATAATGGTTGAGGTAGGTGGGCAAAGTCCAAGGCAAAGACCCATTCAATGTTAGGGTTGTAAAGGAGAGCATAAATATAGATATTGTCCTCACAAAAGTGACAAAGTGAAAGTTGTCCACAATGTTGATGATTGCAGCTATGTGAGACATTCTCCAACTTACAAACCTGTGAGATGTGGATCATTACAGCTATGTGAGACATTCTCCAGCTTACAAACCTAAGAGAAATCCCCTGAGAAGGGTGTGTGGTTCCTATCTGAGACAGAGATGGAATGTAGAGATGACCTCCTCCATACAGAGAGTTGAGAAGAACTCCAGATGATTCTCCTGTGTAACAGAGTGAGAAAGGTGATCTGCAGAGTTGGACATGCATGTGGCTGAGCACAAGGTGAACGTGTGAAATCCCAAAGTGTTGGGTGCATCGTCATGAGAACATAAATGAAGATGATGTATTATCATCCTCTGAGCATAAGAGATGACGAGAAACTCCAGATGACTCTCCTGTGTAATGCAGTGGAAAAGAAGATCTGTTGAATGGATGTGTCTGTGGACGAGCACATGTGAACGTGATCCTAGTGGTTGAGCACTAGTGAAGAAGTGGTTCTTCTGTGTAATGCAATGAGCCAAAGATATGGACATCCCTATGGATGTGCCCCTAGTGGATGAGCACTAATGGGTGTATCATATCCCTTGCTATATTGTTCAAGAGTCGGACCTGCCTGTAACCCTAATTGTAATGTAAAGGGTACATGTCGGCCCCACCTTAATGTGACTGGTAATTAATGTAAAAGATAACTAATCTGGTTAATATTAATTATATTATAAGCCGGTGAGGTCAGCCTTGTTGTGCCAATAGAAACTTATGTTGACAGGTTCAAGTTAGTATAAGTAAAGGTAAATTCCCCATTGAAGAATCATATCTTACATGTGAGTTTGGAAATTTTAGCAAGTACACATTCTTGGGAAAAGTGCGCACCTCTTTTGGGCGCTATTCTTCTAGGGTTTGAACACCCTCTTGTGTGCTAGGTTTTATTGGTGGTGAAGGTATTACTCTTGAAGAATAGAGAAAAGTATTTGGATGGGTTTTCTCCCCTTATTGAGAAGGGTTTCCCAAGATACTTCTTATGTTCTTGTGCATGGTGTTTCTTCTTGTGATCTTGGTTGCTACAACATTTTTGGTTATGGTTAAGTTAAATGCTAAAATGAAATGAACTTCATGCTTAAACTTGCTTATATAAAAATCAACATGGTATCAAATCATATGTCTTGAAGAACCCATTGCACAAGCTACAATCTTTTACGAGTCATCCCTCCTCTTCTGCAGAACTGTACGGCCCTCCTAGGATTTCCAGAAAATCTGTACGGCCCTCTTCTTTTGAGTGTTTCAGCACTTGGAACTTGGTCGTTGGGGCTAAAATTACTATAGGAGTGTATAGCCTCCTTCAGCACACCTCCAACAAGCTTCAAATTTCATTTTTGAGCATTTTGAATTTTTGGCCCTAGGGTTTCACTAATTTCTACAGAAATTTCAGAATTAGGGTTTCTTCAATTCCTTGAAGGAGCTCTTCAGCTCACCAATGTTCTCCTATCTTTCAAAGTCTTATTGTTGGCAGTCATAAGTCCAACTAAACCTAAAAGTGCTAGCCTAGCCTAGTTGTTAGGCTTACTAGCCAAGTCGACAAGGGTTTGTGAAGAATCCAAAAATGAGCAAAATCATAATGGGAGGAAATATTGATGATTCAAGCAAACTCGGTTCTAGGAAACAAGACCTCAAAGAAATGAATACATCAACATATCAGCGCCCTCAGGTATGCACTTATATATATATTATTTGTATCATTTTCATGAGGGAAATTGAAGGACAAAGGAACCTTTTGTTGAAGTCATTGATCCAAAGGAATCTTAGTGCATTCAAAGGAACGACACACTGGAAGTGAAGACTCTAGGTTTGATTGTTGTAATTGTCATTCCTCTAACCTATATTTCTAAAGTTTTCTACAAGTAGGTGTTGTAGATGGGACAACAATCCTTAAATTGTTTTGATTCTAGAGATGTATTCATTATTCTCCTTTAGGAGATATTCTTGTTTTGGTTCCTCTTGTTTTCTTGTTCCAGACAGGTTAAGAACAAAGGAAGATGCTTATCCTTCAGAGGGAGTCACTTGACTCAGAGGGAATCAAAACTATTTGAGAAAAAGGAAGAATAGAACCATCATTGAGACAACCAACGCAATAATGCATGATCAAAATCTTTCTAGGATTTCATGGGCAGAAGCATGCATGACACAGTATATGTTCAGAACAAGAGTCTTCGCCAGACTTTGAAAAACATAACTCCCGAAGAAGTCTTCACTGGAATGAAGCCTGAGATTGAACACTTCAGGTTATTTGGGTGCCCAGTGTATTTTCATGTACCCAAAGAGAAGAATTCCAAGCTAGATCCTTTAGAAAGAAAGGATACCATGAATCTTCAAAGACATTCCAGATCAACATCCCTGGTCAAAGACAGATTGAGACAAGCAGAGATGTTGTCCTTGAAGAAGACATAGTCTTTCAAAGATCCAGAGAATCTCAAATCGATATTTACAATAAGACAATACCTTCTCCCCCTTCAGCAGTTCATAGGGAGACAAACATTAATCCAATTTTTCCATTTGATATGTTCAGAGATATTGTAGTAGGGCGTAAAAGGCCTACCTAGACTCATTCTGCAAGAGGCAAAGAAACATACAAACCTCTCAAGGCACATCCCGAGAAAGCAAAAAATATTTTCGAGCTATCCTTCAGTCATGAGCCACTTCATTGATGTTGATCCTCTTTGTCTTAGAGAAGCAATAGGATAACATGTCTGACAAGATTCCATAACATAAGAATACCAATATATCTTAAAGAATTATGTATAAGATATTATTCAGGGACCAGAAGGGAAGTCTATGGTAATTTCCAAGTGGATCTATAAGATCAAGCATGCAGCTGATGGAAGTGTCGAGAAATACAAAACGAGATATATAGCCAGATGTTTCTCACAAACAGAGGGAGTTTTCTATGATGAGACACTTGATCCAGTAAACCAGATACACTTCCATCCGTACTACCATCCATGAGTTGGAAACTATATTAGATAGATCGATTCTTGATGAGTTTGGATTTCAACAAGAATGTTGCTAATCGAAACCTATATTATTATAGTGTTGGTGACGAGAGCCTGATTTTGATGACTTATTCAAAAAGTCTTGTTGTTGGATAAAAGTAATCCTTGAATTCTGAATTCGAGATGAAGAATCTAAGTATAATGCACTACTTCTTAGGACAAGAAGTATGACAGAGAACCGATGAGATTTTCCTGAGTCAAGGAAAATATATAGTGAAAATATTAAAGAAGTTCAGTATGACAGAATGCAAAATCCACCGTGATGGATTTAAAGAAAAATATTGATGATGATTCAGACGAGACTGATCCACAACTGATTGGATCATTGATGTATCTGGTTAACCCCAGACTTGATTCATGCCATGCATTGAATGTGCTTAGTGATTTCATGAGTCAACCGATACAAACTCACTAAACAACAACAAAACATGTATTGAGATATATACGAGGCACAGTTGGATATGGCATGAGATATGCCTCCAATGTGAACTTGAGTTTGCAGGATATGTCAATTCAGATTGAGCAGAAAGTACAATGGACTGGAAGATCACATCTGGTTGTTGTTCTACAGTGAAGTTTTCATGGTTTCTTGATGCAGCAAGAAACAAAGATCTGTGGCCTTGAGCACCATAGAGGCAAAGTATATAGCATCGAATGTGCGAAGAAATATGGCTTCACAAGCTTCTAACAGAGTTACTTGACCGTGAGATGGATCATATGATGATAACCAAGAGTCGTGTGTAAATCTCCTTGAGAACCCAGTGTTTCGTGATGGATCGAAACACGATGAGATGAAATATCCTTATATCAGAGATATGATGTAGAGGAAAATCCTACACATTTAGTACCTTCCTACACATGAGCAGATTGCAGACATCTTCACCAAACTAACTTGGAGAAGAATGCCTCCCTAGTTGAGAGGGAGTGTTGATAACTCTAGCGAAGACAAAGTTCAAAGTACATCTGTGTGAGACTTGGCATGATGAAGAATGTCTCCCTAACTGAGAGGGAGTGTTGATGATTGCAGCTATGTGAGACATTCTCCAACTTACAAATCTGTGAGATGTGGATCATTGAAGCTATGTGAGACATTCTCCAGCTTACAAATCTGTGAGATGTGGATCATTGCAGCTATGTGAGACATTCTCCAACTTATAAACCTGAGAGAAATCCCCTAAGAAGGGTGTGTGGTTCCTATCTAAGACAGAGCTAGAACGTAGAGATGACCTCCTCTATACAGAGAGTTGAGAAGAACTACAGATGATTCTCATGTGTAACACAATGAGAAAGGTGATCTGCAGAGTTGGACGTGCATGTGGATGAACACAAGGTAAACGTGTGAAATCCCAAAGTGTTGGGTGCATCGTCATGAGAACATAAATGAAGATGATGTATTAGCGTCCTCTGAGCAAACGAGTTGACGAGAAACTCCAAATGACTCTCCTGTGTAATGCAGTGGGAAAGAAGATTTGTTGAATGGGAATGCTTGTGGACAAGCACAGGTGAACGTGATCTAGTGGTTGAGCACTAGTGAAGAAGTGGTTCTATTGTGTAATGCAGTGAGCCAGAGATATGGACATCCCTATGGATGTGCCCCTAGTGGATGAGCACTAGTGGGTGTATCGGATCCCTTGTTATATTGTTCAAGAGTCAAACTTGCATGTAACCCTAATTGTAATGTAAAGGGTACAGGTCAACTCCACCTTAATGTGATCGATAATTAATGTAAGATATAATTAATCTAGTTAATATTAATTATATTATAAGCTAGTGAGGTCGGCCCTATTGTGCCAATAGACACTTATGTTGACAGGTTCAGGTTAGTATAAGTAAAGGTAAATTCCCCATTGAGGGATCATATCTTACATGTGAGTTTGGAAATTTCAGCAAGTACACCTTCTTGGGAAAAGTGTGCACCTCTCTTGGGCATTAGTCTTCTAGGGTTTGAGCACCCTCTTGTGTGCTAGGTTTTATTGGTGGTGAAGGTATTTCTCTTGAAGAATATAGCAAAGGATTTGGCTGGGTTTTCTTCCCTTGTTGAGAAGGGTTTCCCAGGATACTTCTTGTGTTCTTGTGCATGGTGTTTCTTCTTGTGATCTTGGTTGCTGCAACATTATTGGTTATGGTTAAGTTAAATGCTAAAATGAAATGAGCTTCATGCTTAGCCTTGCTTATAAAAAAATAAACACACAATGTACAACAAGTATAAACAGTGGAGGACATGGGCAGAAGTGTTCCAAGGATCTATGCAACCTTGGACAAAAAGCAAGCATAGTTTCAATCACATATGATAGAAGTAGAAGGTATGATCAATAACCATTCCTTTACTATTTTGATAGATTCGAGAGCTATCCATAGTTACATAAATCCTAAGGTAGTGGAAAGATTGAAATTTCCAAGAAGCAAGCATTAGAAATCTTGGTTGGTACAGCTAGCTATAGGAACCAAGAGAAAAGTTGTTGAGTTGGTTAAATCATGTCCAGTGGACATGAATAGGCTAAATACCAAGGCAGATTTGAACATCCTGCCATTGGGTTCATATGACTGTCTAATTGGTATGGATTTGTTGAACCAACACCATGTTGTCTTAGACTGTCATAACAAGGCATTTACTTGCATGGATGAGGAAGGGAACCCAAGAGCAATCCAAAGAATTCATAGGGTAATCATTGTCCAAGGGATCTCATCAATGCGGCTGAAGAAATGTTACAGGAAGCGATGCCAAATATTTTCATCCCATATGGAAGAAGCACCTAAGGATAAGGTGCCAAATCTGGAGGATCACTCAGTCCTGAAAGATTTTGAGGATGTATTTAAGGAGATACCAGGACTACCCTCAAAGAGAGATATTGATTTCTCTATAAATTTGATGCCTGGAGCAGCTCTGGTATCAAAGACTCCCTACATAATGAGTACACCAGAGATGAAGGAGTATCAAGCAGCTCTGGTATCAAAGACTCCCTACATAATGAGTACACCAGAGATGAAGGAGTTGCAAATGCATCTTGAAGAGCTTCTGAAGAAGGGGTATATACGCCCAAGTGTGTCACCTTGGGGTGCCTCAGTCTTATTCGTGAAGAAGAAAAATGGGACATTGAGATTGTGCATCGATTTCAGACAATTGAACAAAGTAACCATAAAGAACAAGTATCATTTGCCAAGAATCGACGATCTCTTGGATTAGTTAAAAGATGCAAGGATATTCTCAAAGATTGATCTCAGGTCAAGATATCATCAAGTAAGGATGAGAGATGAAAACATCAACAAGACTGTCTTCAGGAAAAGGTATGGTTATTATAAATTCACAATGGCACCATTTGGATTATCAAATGCACCATTTGTTTTCATGTTTTTGATGAATGGTGTTTTCAGAGAATATTTAGACAAGTTTGTCATTGTCTTTTTGGATGACATCCTTGTATATTCCAAGTCTGAAGAAGAACATGAGCATCATTTGAGAATGGTGTTACAAGTGTTAAGAGACCACTAGTTGTATGCCAAATTGAGCAAGCGCTCATTTTATCAAAACAAAATTCAATATTTGGGGCATATCATATCCAAAGAAGAGATACCAGTGGACCCTGAAAAGATTGAGAACATTAAAGGGTGGACAACACCTAAGAATGTGACATAAGTCAGATCTTTCATGGGTCTAGTTGGATACTACAAAAGATTCATTGCAGGGTTTTCGAGAATTGTTCACCCAATCACTTCCTTGCAAAGGAAGGGGGTGAAGTTTCAACGGAGAACAGAATGTGAAAAGAGCTTCCAACAAATGAAACAATTGTTAACCGGCGCTCCAATTCTGAGGATTGTTGATCCAAATGAAGATTTTGTGGTTTGCACAGATGCATGCAAAGGACTTGGTGGGGTCCTCAGCTAGAATGGGTTTGTGATATATTTTGAATCTAAACAATTGAAAGAGCATGAAAGGCTCTATGCCACTCATGATTTGAAGTTGGAAGCCATAGTGCATGCCTTGAAGAAGTGGAGGCACTACCTCATGGGAAAGAGGTTTGAGTTGAGGACAGACCATAATGATCTAAAATATTTGATTAATCAACCAACTTCGAATGTTTTTTTTTTTTACGAAAACGGTTATAGATCATATTAGAGGGGTGGCAAAGCCACAGATTCAATTACAACTTGCCCCGAGTTTCTTCGGTCCTACAGAGCAAATACAAAATATGATGCCACACTGTTTCAGCATAAGATCCAACTTTTTTTCAGCATAATTTCCAGCTCTGTGTTTCAGCATCTGTTCCAGCGTTGTGATTCAGCATATTTAACAACTGTGTTTTAGCAACTGTTCCATCCCTGTGTTTCAACATAAGTAAAAGAACTGTTACAGCTCTGTGTTTCAGCATAAGTTCCAGCTCTGTTTCAGCACTGTGTTTCAGAAATTGTGATTTAGCATCTATGTTTCAGCAGTTGTGTTTCAACATCTGTGTTTCAGCAGTTGTGTTTCAGCATCTGTGTTTCAGCAGTTGTGTTCCAGCTCTGTTACAGCACTGTGTTTCAGCTTCTGTTCCAGCTCTGTTTCAGCACTGTGTTCCAGCATCTGTGTTTCGCCTTCTGTGTTTCAGCTCTATTTCAGCACTGTGTTCCAGCTCTGTTACAACACTGTGTTTCAACTTCTGTTCCATCTCTTTGTACTTGGCTGAGCTTGCTTGCCAATCAATCCAATTATTCCTGTCTTCAAGCCCGATTTTCTTAGATCCTTTGTACCTGCTCGAGTCAGCATTTGGGAGAGCGTAGGGTTTGCGTGGGGTCATGGGATTTCCACTCGTTCCAGAGTGCCATTCACTGACAGAGTACCTTCCTCCATTAGCACGCCTTGATTGGCTGCTTGGTCAGCACTGCCATTTTGGTCCCTTAACACATGATAGAAATGACAAGAGTTCAGTTTACTTGAAAGGATTCGGATTTTGTCAATGAGGCTGTTGAGTTTTACATTTTGAGAATTTGATCTCTTGACCATGGTCTGTATTATAATTCTTGAGTCACCTATCACTGTTAAGTCCTGGATTTTGAGTTTTAATGCCAATTTCATTCCTTGCCAGAGAGCTAGTGCCTCAGCCCTGTTGTTAGTATCTATTCCGAGCCCAAGTGCATACTGCGTAATTTTGTCTTGATTGGGTTCTTCAATTGTGCCTCCTCCTCCAGAGGGCCCTGGGTTCCCTTTCGAGGCTCCATCGAAGTGAAGAATAGGAGTTTTGATTTTACATTTCCAATTGACAAAGTCGATTCCCTTTTCCCTGACCTCCCAGGGTTCTTTGTTGGGATGAGTTTGATGTGGGCGTCCTAGATCTGGGACATTGAATTGAGCTATCCAGTTCCTCTG
>ML786466.1:57181-68776 GCA_009831015.1 Picea engelmannii | reverse complement strand
CCTCCATCAGAGCTATCATATCTCTTGTCGCTTCCATGGGATGGAATCTACACCAGATGGATGTAAAGACAACCTTCCTCAATGGAGCTATTGAAGAAGAAGTGTATATTGAACAACCTCAAGGATTCGAGGTACATTCCAGATACACTCACGTTTGCAGATTGAAGATAGCTCTATATGGACTCAAGCAAGCTCCAAGGGCCTGGTACGCCAGAATGTATAGCTATCTAACAAGACTTGGTTTCTCCAAGAGTCATGCAGATCCAAACCTTTATTACAAAGTCGTGGATAGCGCACCTGTGATTCTACTATTATATGTTGACGATCTATTCATAACAGGTGAAGAATCTCTCATTATCCAGTGCAAGAAGGAATTAGCTTCTGAATTTGATATGAAAGATCTAGGTCTCATGCATTATTACTTGGGACTAGAAGTATGGCAGAAGCATGGTGAAGTATTCACTGGACAAAGAAAGTACGCAATAAAGATCCTTCAAAAGTTTGGAATGATGGATTGTAAGTCCATGGACACCCCTATGAATGCAAATACAAGAAAAGTGAAAGTCTCAGATTCCGATCCAGTAGATCCATCTCTATATCGACAGCTAATTGGATCATTGATGTATTTGGTAAATACTCGACCAGATATTTGCTTTGTTGTAAATACATTAAGTCAGTGCCAAGTGGAACCTAGACAAGAGCATTGGATAGCTGCAAAGCATGTCCTAAGATATATCCGTGGGACAATAAACTATGGTTTGAGATATACTGCATCCAGTGATATCAAACTTCATGGATTCACAGACTCTGATTGGGCAGGAAGTGTAGAAGACAAAAAGAGCACTTCAGGTATGTGTTTCAGCTTGGGCTCCACTATGATATCTTGGGGCAGTAGGAAACAGAAGTCTGTCGCACTCAGCACAACAGAAGCAGAGTATATGGCAGCATGTGAAGCATGCACAGAAGCAGTATAGCTAAGGAAGTTAATCTCCAATTTATTTGATCAGATTCCAGAATCAAACATAATATATTGTGATAATCAGAGTTGTATAAGATTATCAGAACATTCAGTGTTTCATGAAAGGTCGAAACACATTGAGATCAAATACTACTTTATTTGAGATAAAGTCCTAGAAGGAGAGGTAAAGCTCGAGTATATCCCCACAGATGAGCAGACAGAAGACATCCTGACAAAACCTCTATCCAGAATTAAGTTTGCATATTTCCGAGAGAAGATGGGGATCGTGGAAATAACTCCCTTAGTTGAAAGGGAAGACTCTCCAAGTTAGGAGAAAGTACTGAAAAATATTATTGAGAACATTTGTTTTTGTGACTAAATGACTCTCCAGATTAGGAGGGAGCACTGAAAATATTATTTATCTTTGTAATTGAAAAATAGTCCAAATTGGACAGATTCTTTCATGTTCAAAAAGTGGATTGAAATTTATGACGGACAGTGACTTCCCATTGTGGTTAAGATGGGAGGTAGTCTGATTGTTGATGTATCATAGACAGTGACTTCCCATTGTGGTTAACATGGGGAGTGGTCTAGGGCAGTCTCTCTTCTTGAGGGTTACTCAAGAAAATTGGCCCACCTCACCGGACAACAATTTCTCATTGTGGTTAACGTGAGGAATGGTTTGTTTTGGAGGTTGATACAGAACAGTCTTTTCCTCTTGTGGTTAACAGAGGAAATGGTCCGGACAGTCATTCCTTAGGGTTTATACATTATCTCCAGGGTGCACTTTTATTAGTGTAGGCGGAATGGCCCAGGGTGGGGAATGGTCCAGGGTCAGCAATCAGGGACAGACATTCCTTAGGGTTTATACATTCTCTCCAGGGTGCACTTTTATTAGTGTAGGAGGAATGGCCCAGGGTGGGGAATGGTCCAGACTCTGACATTCCTTAGGGTTTATACATTCTTCTAGGGTGCACTTTGATTAGTGTAGGAAGAATGGCCCAGGGTGAGGAATGGTCCAGACTCGAAAATCAGAAACAATCCTTCTTCCTTATTTGAGAAGAATAGGGCAGATAGCCCATTGTTGATGTTCTATACTGAGGGTCGATATTCTTTCATATCTCACAGACATGAGTGAAAGATTGGCCAAGATGATTCAGTTTATTTTAACAATATTTTTCTGTGCAAGTTGGCATCAGATGATTGTTTTGGAGACATACTGTCTCCAGACAGTAGAGATATACTATTGTGGTGGATTTGTTCCACTATTTGTGACTATGTGTCACCGTTTGAGTAGTTGCGTACTACCTTGAATAAACACGGGAGTGTTCTATCAATTGATATTGTACCAGTGGTCATAGGAAATTATCCAATTGGATAATAATGACAATGCTCGTGTTGCTACCAGTTGAATGGTCTGTTGTGCTCAAGACCATACCTCCCTAGCTAGGAGGGAGTGTTAATATTATGGTAGCTTCGAGAGGTATGAACCTCTATTGTGACCTATGATGAGATTAGAATACTCTGGAATGAAGCAAAGAAGTGAAGGAAACCCTAGACAAGTTGTCGGCTGCAAACATATATTTAAATTGAATTTATTAGTACCCAGAAGGAGAAGTCGACCCCAGTAAACCTGCCCAGACTACTATAAATACAGGGCGTCAGTTCTCATTATTCACATCTCAGCAATTGCAAAGAGAGTTGGATCTGCACAGGTGCAGTGGTAGTTTGTGCACAAGTCTCTGGGAAAGTGTGTGCCAGCTTCTGGGAGGGAATATCTGATTAGCTTGGTTTCTATTCTTGTTTGGTGCATTAGCCTCTCTTGGCTATTGGATTGCTACCAAGATTCTCTTCTCTGTCAAGGTCAAGGTGCTCGAAGGGTGGCTTCGGCCTATGGTTGGGTGACAAGGGTATCGTCAATGGTAAAACGAGCACAATCTTCTATATTCTAACATACCCGCCCTCCCTATGTTCTCTCGCGGATTCCGGGGAGGTTTACGTGGAAGTAGCAAGCTTCTGATCTCTTTGAGCTTGAATGTGTGGATTTTTCCAGGCCTAGAGTGGCTTATAGCATTGTATATTATGATGATTTTGATTTGTGGGCAGGCTTTCGATGATGTCTACTTCCTAACCATACCCAAATGCAAAAATCTTCTTCCATTTCCTATATGGCCAAGTGAATCACTGTATTTATGAATGCCATACAAAAAATTAGACCCTATTTATTTTAATTGAATTGCACATCCAACTCGGGTCCAAGGCTCTTATCTTTTTTAGAACTATGAATCTTCTTTTTTAAAACTATGCATGACCATTTCAAATTTTTTCACACTGAAAATATATAATATGTTTACCTTTCTTAAAATGACACAACTATTAAGAGTAGAAACCAATAGATGATCTCAATTTTTAGAGTATGCAATGTTATAGAACATGATCCATGTCATATATTAGTTTTGAATAAATTATTAAGAGTAGAAACCAGTATATATGTCAATTTTTAGAGTATGCAATGTTATAGAACATTGATCCATGTGATATATTAGTTTTGAATAAATTTTGAAATCTGCAATTTTGAAGTTTAAATTTTGACTATTCATTTAAGGCATTTAATTTAGACAACATTTTTGGATTTACATAATAGAAGATGAAATCAAAAGAATTTTCACATCGTAGATTTCATCAATAGCATTCCAATAGTTTATCATACAGTAAAAACAAAGCTTATACCTTTAAACAAGACTGGACAGTGATATTTTTAAGACTGTTACACAATAAAAACAGGTACAATAAAAACAGGTACACAGTCTTATAAACAATTGCAATAAAAACAAATGAATAACAATGAACATAATTAAAACATGCCAAGTTGTCCGATCAAATGGATTTACTCTAGCACTACCCAATAAAAACGAATGAATAACATTGCACACAAATAAGCCACAACGATTTTTCCTATCAATAATTTGTTTTTGTTTGTTATCTCAATGACTATCTGCCAAACAAGATTGATCATAGTGGTTCAATTAGATTATGGATTGTTGAATATCATTATTATTATTATCTTTATACCACATTTATTAACAATAATATATATATATTAACAATAATATGTTTACATCATTATACAAAAGATGATCAAATATCAATTATGCAAAAGCATAACGGTTTTAGGTCCATTTGCATTTTGTCCATTGCTCCAATGCCGAGACAAAGTCCTAGAGTAAACTAATTGAGATAGCGAAGGTAAACTAGGTGCTTTGCATCTCCATTAAGGTCAGTTTCCATGAGACATGACCCAATTAGAGATATAATATAGGGTTGTACGTTTTAATTGCAACTCTTCAGCATCAAATAAAAAAACATTGTGTTTTTTATTAAGAGGATTTGAGTTTAAATAAAAGGTTCTAATTACGTTAATGAGTTTATTAAGAATACCGTTCACAAATAAAGAGAAATGTACTTTAATTTTCTTACCAGATTAGCAGCATACTTGATAATATAGTAATAGGTAACTTGTCCTTGCACATGAAAAAAAAACAAATAAATAACATGGAGGGAGTCCCTTTAGCCAGACCAATTGAACAGAGATAACACCGGGAAGGAAGATGAAGGTATTTACATAACGTTCCTAGCCTTTCCATCAATTGAAAAAACTTCAATGATAACATGCCACAAGGTTAATGTTCAAACAAAAAAAAGTTTAAAAGCAATGTGCCACAAGAATAATGCTCATAACGAGCAAAAAAATAAAATTTCCCGAGAAAATAAACTAGGAAGTGCCATACATTATACGTACTTGTACATATCTGGAGACTGGTAAAGTTACACAGGTTGGAGAGAAGATCCCAGAAGGAAGCAAGTTGCCCCCTTATTCTGGGAAGTTCATTCACATTGATGCTGTGTTAGCTCTTGCAAAAACCAGGAAAATACAGAACAAAAGCAGTAGATTATAGAGCACATCTTTACTTCTCAAACATTATGTCCTTTACCTATAAAGGTAAGACGGTAGACCCTACAATTGAAGATTGGAATGGACCATAGGGGTTATGGAGTTGCCAACAAACAATCATTGAAAAGGCATTTTTTCTCCACAACAGGGTGAAATAAAGAACAGAATTAAAGAATATTATGGTGGACATGGAATCGGCCAAATAGTATTCTCCAGAACAGGGTGGGGAAAGATTGATGCTAGTGAAGTCAGTCCTAGAAAGCATTCCTGTCTATCGGGCATTCCTGTCTATCAGCTTTCGGATGTGTTTGGAGCAGGGATTCCTGGCGGCTGGTTTCAAGTCTGGAAGTCAGCAGAAAACATAAATTTATAAGGACTCTTGGCAGCAGAATGGTCCACTTGTATAGCTCTTATAAATCATAGTGCCATAGTTCTCCAGGACCAAGATGATGAACAAACAGATGGACAAACTGAAAGAGTAAATATCAAATGATTGAAGATGTTCTCTTGTAGGTGGATTATTTACAACTAGTAGAGTTTTCATATAACAATGGGTATCAAGCATCACTGAAAATGAGTCCATTTGAAGCTTTATATGGTCAAACATGCAGGACACCAGTAAACTGGGATTATCCAACAAATAGAATTGTGCTTGGGCCGGAAATGCTCAAGGCAATGGAACGGGAAATTGCTATAATCAAGTAGAATTTTAAGCCTGCCCAAGAAAAACAAAAAAAGATATGGAGATAAAAATAGAGTGTACAGAGAACTCTGTTGGGGATCATGTTATCCTTCAAGTGGAGCCAAGGAAGAGTTCCTTGAAGCTTGGAAGTCGTGCCAGGCTGACACCAAGATATTGTGGTCCATTTGAAGAGCTTGATAGGATAGGGCTAATTGCATATAAACTTGCATTGTCGGTTAACACTCAAGCTCATGATGTTTTCCATGTTTCTTTGCATAAGAAATATGTACATAATCCTAACCATGTGATCGATTAGGACGTGATCTAGATAGAACCAGAAGAAGAGTTTCAAACAGAGCCACTATGCATCTTCAACAAGAAAGAGTTAAAGGACAGTATTAAAGAATGACTTTCAGATGGAGTTAAGAAAAATCATTTGGCCGATCCCATGGCCAAAATGAAAAATTACATTTGGATGGTTGAAAGGTTATGGTTCCTAGACCTGTAACTGAGAAGTCATTACTTCAATGTCCAATTAGCAGGCAGTTCAGTGAGCATCATAAGCTCAGGACATGGCTTCCAAAATACCAGATAAAGTTGAACTAATGTAAATATGAAGACTCGTAAGAAGTTGCTGGAGGCACACCACTGTCAATATTATAACTTCCATAATTGGTTGATCCACGAAAAGAGCCAACCCCATACAAAGACGATTGTAGACTGTCTGATGGATATAAATGAGATCTTGACAGAGATGATGGGTTGCTTCCAACGTCATAGGCTGATCGATAGATAACTTGGCTTCCCCTGTCATATACACCCTGACCAGGTAAATTGTAAGATGGGATACTGGCCACTGGAGCAGGACGATATAAGTCAGTATTGGAAATGGCAAAGGACCTGGGAGGGGTAGGTTTAGGGAGCAATGCAGAAGAATTGGAAAGGGCAAAGGCACTTTGAGGGGAAGGTTTAGGGACCAGTGCACCAGCAACAGCACCAGCACCAGCAACAACACCAGCACCACTACTGAGACGAGTACGTTTGGTCAGAGACTTAATGGCTTCTGCATTTCTTTTCCTCTCTGACTTGTCTCTCTGTAACTGACCCACACGCTTTTGAAGATCTTCAATAGACATCTGTGATTCAAGTTTGTGCTCTTCAATGAACTTAATTACAGTATTCAATGATGCAATTTCTCTTGAGGTTGCAGCATTCTGCTATAAGACACGGAAGTGTTCAGAACATATTCTGAATGACAAGTTAATATTTTGATAGTTTTATACTGACGAGGGAACATGCCCACCAAACACATAAGAATAAACATACCTGTGACCAAACATCTCTTCCCTTTTGTGCTAATTCTTGTGACACTTTCTTTTCATTCTCCAGATATGCCTTCAACAAAGGGACAGGTGGAATTTTTTCTACAAGTCCAAATGCATAGACAGAATGTATAGCATCAAGGTTCTTTCGACTTCTACTCAATTTTTCCACAACATCTGCAAGGAACAAGACCACACATGTCATGCAGGACCACAATCTAACCATCAGAAGCTCAAAGTGTTGCAAACAACTTCAACAAACCCCACCTTGGAAAGGTGACCCAAATTGGTAAGCAGTTTCCAAATAATGTAGACAGCAAGAATCAGCAAGTTCAAAGAACCTTTCTGCTGAAGGCATACTATGCATAATGATCATCTATGTCTGAAGAATGAAATCATTAGCCAACCAGTATTTATACATAAAGATAAACATCAACTTCTAAACAATTGGGCCAGGGTGGAAACCCTTGCAAATAAACTCAGCCTCACACTTGACAAGGTGTAGATCCTTTAAGCTTCCATTTGGAAAACCCTACATCTGAAGATCCATAAGGCTCTGAAACCCTTTAAGACAACTTTAAAAATCACAGTTAGCAGGCACCTAATCTTCGACCAAAAGAACAAACATTTCTCTGAAGAACCAAAATATCAGATGATTAACAATCCAGTCCTTAAATTGGCATTTTTTTAGTGGGGAAAACTGTGTAGTACAGTTCACAAATAAGCATTCAATTGGTCTTAGGAAATTAGATGCATAGTTTGAAAAAGGATTTTTATGCATTTGGACCATAGTTTTAAAAACTGGAACTGGCACCGAAACCGGTCAAGGGTCCAACCTGAACCAGAACCGGTAATGAACCGGTCGAACCGGTTTCAATGAACCAGTTTTTTAAAAAATACATAAAATATTTAAATTTTAACGAAAAAAATATATTTTTAAGATTTTAAATCATGTTTCCAAAGCATTAGAGACAACATATCCGAAGTATGCTCATGAATATATCAAGATGGCACCAAGTGCAATACGTATCTAGAGATCGAAACATAAATACATAATCAAAGAGGCTCTAAATGGCCTTGGCCCTCTACAGACTACAACAACAAATAACATACTAGCAAGGGTCAAGACTACTAGTCCCTATCTCATTGATCAACATGATCAACAATCAATCATCACTACTGCTAGAAGTAGAAATGGCATGAGCATTCTCGCCCTCGACATCATCATCTGTCTCTTACTCGGACTCGAACTTGGCCTCAGACTCATCACCATCAAGGACATCTGTGACTATAGGCTCTGAAGTTGCACTAGTTGTAGTAGTACGAGTACAACGAGGCACATGAGGTATATGGCTATGCCTGACTGCAGTTCCACTAGGGCCTACCATGTCTGACTCTGGAATCGAACCGCGGGGCCCTAATAGTGGATTTGCATCCATCTGAACCTGCCCTGCCTCATCCACCTCCAAATCATAGTCAACATCAAACTCTGGTGGGTGAGTCTCCACTACCCAATCTGAAGTTGGATCAACATCATCCAACACAATGGGATCTGAATCAGGTCTTTTGTTCAACAATTGGTTGCGCCTTAGCCGGAGGTTGTACTGCACGAAGACAAGATCATTTAACCGTTTTTGTTCTAAACGGTTTCTCTTCTTCATGTGAATCCTCTCAAAGACAGACCAGATGCGCTCACACCTTAAAGCACTACAAGTTTGAATCAACACTCTAATTGCAAACTTTTGCAATTGAGGATATTGGCTTGCAAATGACTCCCACCAATTTGTTGCAAAAAACATAGTTAGTCAAGTTAGTTCCTTGAAGTAATAAATTATATAGTATATAAAATTTAAACTTTAAACTTTAAGCAATTGAACTTTAAACTTTGGAATTGTTACTTGACTCATCCACATCCCTTGCAATCTTTGCTAGGCTCTTGTCGAAGGTACCTGTGGCTCTAGTGAAAGTAGTGATTTGTCGGTGTATCTCCAACTGCTCACTCTCAGAAGGGACCATGTGCTCAAGGCACTCATACAAGCCATCTCTAACCTCCCCAGCAAATCTTCTCCAAGCTGAGCTCTGTAATGATACCTTGGGTTTAGGAAATACCCAGCTGCATGTATAGGGTGATGGAGTTGATTGTTACATCTACGATCAATGATCTCCCAAATAGGCCCATACTTGATCATTTTGTCCTTGTATGTTTCCTTTATTTGCTCCTTTGCCTGATCCATAGCCTCATAAATGTAACCCATGGCCAATTTTTCCCCATCCACTAGCGGCAACACCTTAACAAGTGGCTCAACAATTTTCTCAATTTCTACTGCTTTTTTCCAAAATGTGAGTCATTAACTTTCTTTTTGGTGTCTTTGACATCTTGTTTGCAGGCCCACTAAGATGCATTCCATTCATCAGATGCAAACATCTTTTGCAATTTTGCAAGTTCTTTGATTGGGAAGCCATAAATTTCTATGTCAAGAAGTGAGTTCCAAATCTAGTGATGGCAGGCCTAAGAAGTTCCCTATTCTCGTTGTTTTTCCTCATCAGGCTCAAAACCCATGAGTGGTTGTATATGTACTTTATGGTGCTTTTGGCATGCTCTATAGTGTTTTTGATCCATCCTTGTTTGCCAATGTCCTCAAGCATGAGGTCTATGCAATGTGGAGCACATGGGGTCCAAAATATGGTTTTGTGTTTGTCCTCCAACATCTTCCCAGCAAGAACATGGTTAGAGGCATTATCTGTGATGACATGGTTAGAGGCATTATCTGTGATGACCTAAACAACATTGGCCACCCCCACCTCCATAACAACCTCATCTAAGAGCTCAAATAGCAACTTTGCATCTTTGACCCTATCAGATGCATCAACTAATCTCAAAAACATGGTTCCTTGTGGGCAAGAGACAAGGAAATTTATGATAGTACGGTTCCATCCATCACTCCATCCATCTGACATGATGGTACATCTTGTTTTGGCCCATGATACTTTGAAATCTATAGAGTATTCTTCAATGGATGCGACCTCTTTGTGCAAAAGAGATCCCCTCAAATCATGCATACTAGGGCCTTTGAAGCCCCTACCACAAGCAATAATGGCATCCCACATAGGTTGGTAATATGGTGAGCGGGCAGCATTGAAGGGGATATCAGCATGATACCACCATCTAGTTATGTACTCATAAGCAATCTCTCTATATTGTTGCTTCCAATGGTCATCTAAGGTGGGTTGAAATTGAGAGGGTTGAACTTGAGAAACATTGGCATTGTCAGAGCCAGAAGTGGGGGGAGGTGTGAAATACCTTTGGATGGTATTCTTCTTTTTACTTTTAGGCTGATGCATAGTATTTTCGCTTTCAAGGGGAGGAGGAACATAATGAAAGGGGTCTCTAACACCGGTAGAATGAATAGAAGGAGAGCCCTCATAATCAAAAGTGGGGTTGGCTGCCCTCATTTGTGCTACAGTCCTCTTCCTCCCTATTTCAACCTGTATAGCTTTTTCCCTAGCCTTTTCTTGCTGGTAGTCATTAAGTACTTTTGCATCTCTTATTTAATAGGCCCAATAGCATCTAATGGTGTCTCACATGATTTAACTTGGCCTCTAACACCAACCAAGTGTTCTTTCAGCCTACGAATGCCCCCCCCCCTGATGCATTTTTTACAATACTTGCAATACATTAGACCTTCAATCACCTCAGCATGAACCCATCCGGCATCATTAGCTTTTGGGGCCATTGTAAATTTGTAAATGCAAACTCAAAGGCTAAAGCAAAGGTGCAATTTGCACAATGCTGTAAGTTTTAAACCTGTGAAGTAAAGCAATGCATATAGATTCTTAAGCAAAACAGAATTTAATCAATGGCTCATACACATAGTACACAAAGATTTATACCAGAAACCCTCAACCGGGGAAAACCTTTCTTATATTCATTATATCGAATTTCATCATTCACCATACAATATATACAATGTTTTTAGGTATTCCATAGATACCAAAACCCTAATCCCTTAATTCGGGATTAATTTAGTAAACCGTTAAAAATAGAAGGATCGTCAGATGCAGTTGTCGAATCTGACATGCCCACACACACACATGCAAAGAATATAACACATACCCAACATTCTCCCATTTGTTATTTTCTTTGCATCCAGGGGTCCAAGGGATTATATAGTCAACAATCCAAGGCAGCAATGCCCATTGTTACTCTACTCCAAGAGAACTTTTCTGTGCTCACAGACTTTGTCAATGAATCTGCAACATTCTTCAAAGTGTCAACCTTTTTCAGCAACACCTTCTTTTCCTCAACCATGTCTCTCACAAAGTGATACTGAACATCAATATGCTTTGTCTTCGAATGATAAGCTAGGTTCTTTGCCAAGAAGATTGCACTCTGACTATCACAACCTAATCTCACTGCTTGTTGTACCAACCCAATACCTGAACACAATCTTTGTAACCATATTGCTTCCTTGCTTGCATGAGTGGCTGCCATGTATTCAGCTTCTGTAGTTGAGAGTGCCACTACAGCCTGTCTTTGGCTCATCCAACTGATTGCTCCTCCAAATAGGTTAAACACATACCCACTTGTAGATCTTTTGCGATCCAGATCTCCAGCCCAGTCTGCATCAACAAAGCCATGTATGTCCACCACTCTGTCCAATCCTAGTCTTCCTTGGTAGCA
>ML786466.1:0-40654 GCA_009831015.1 Picea engelmannii | reverse complement strand
TTGCAATAGGAAATCGCGATCCGCGATTTCCCGATGGGATCTGAGCCGTCCAAACAGCAGGGACACGTGGCAGAAGATCCCGAAGAATCGGAGATCGGGGAATCGGGGTTCCCGGAGACAAGAGATTTGTGTACAAGGAAATCGCGATACGCGATTCTCCGATACAATCAAGACCGTCCATCATTTGAGGGACGCGTGTCAGAGGATCCCGTAGTGTCGTGGATCGGAAAATCGGAGTTCTCGAGGCCACGAGAACCAGGACATCATAAGTCCCGAAACCCCGAGAATCAATCCGGGCCGTCCGTCTGCGAGGACAGGTGGCAAAGGATCGGACGCCGTCGACGTTTTGTTCATCGGAGTTTTCGATGGTAAGGAGATTGTTGCATCAGGATTCGTGATCCGCGAACTCCCGACGAGCTCAGAACCGTCCATTAGCATGGACACGTGTCGAAAGATCCGAGGAAGTCGCAATTCGGAGAATCGGGGTTCCCGAAGGCAAGAACCTCTTGCAGGTGGGAATTGCGATCCGCGATTTCCCGACAGGATCAACACCGTCCATCCGCGAGGACGCGTGGCGAGAGATCCCAGAAAGTCGGAGTTCGGCATATCGGAGTTTCAAGAGTCATGAAACTCTTACACAGTGGAATCGCGATTCACGATTTCCCGATACAATCAAGGCCGTCCATCTGGGGGACAGATGGAAACCATCCAGAACCGTCGGTGGTAGATCCCATCGGCATATCGAGAATCGGCGTATCGGGGATTTCAAGGACATGAAACCCCTGTATTGCGAAACCGCGATATGCGAATTTCCGACACCATCATAGGCCGTTGATCCAAGGGACACGTGTCGAGCATCCGAAGAGAATCGGGAATCGGGATATCGCGAGTCCCGGGTATATGTGTTTTGTGTCATCGCAAATGCCGAAACCCCGATGGAAGGTTACACGGCTACAGTCATATGGTGAGTGGTCACATGGACCATGGTATAACCAAGGGGGCTAGCCAGGGTAAAGGCGCGTCGAGAGCCCAGGGGACTTGTGCGCCATGACATTGAGGGGCGCCAAACCCCGACAAGAACTTAAGACTGTGGTCTTGTAAACTTTGTGGTCGTATTGACCAGGACTTAGCCCGGAAAGCCAATACGCTAGGAGCACATCGGGGATCGGAGGATCGGGAGTTCCGAGTACGTGTGCATCGCGGCACCGCAAACTCCGAAACCCCGACGAGAAGCTGTAGTATGGTCATATAGGAACCAGGCGTGTGACTCAAAGGCTTAGCCAAGTGGGGCTAAGGCAACCAAGGAGTGAATAAGTTTTGACATTAGAAGCCCCGAATACCGATATCGAACCAGGGATTGGCACTTCGCTAATGCAGGTTTCTGGAGAATTCCCATTTGTGGGAGATGAACCCCAAATTGTTTTTTAAATTATGATAGTGGGTGTGTTACAAGGTTTAGAAGGAAGAGGAGATGCAATTTGTTGTTATTGGTAAGCCGAGAGTTATCCTCACAAATACTTCCATGAACAAGTTGCCTGTTGAAATTCAAGAATTATTAGATGAGTTTAACATTGTGATGGATGAATTGCCTCATACTTTACCTCCCATCAAAAGTATTAGTCATCATATTGACCTTATTCCAGGTGCAAGTTTTCCAAATAAAGCAGCATATAGGTTGACCCCTCAAAAGAATGAAGAGGTCAAGAAGCAGGTCCAAGAGCTATTGGACAAAGGTTTGATTAGAGAAAGTCTAAGCCCATGTGCAATACCGACTGTGTTGAGTCCAAAAAAGGATGGTGGTTGGAGAATGTGCACAGATTCTAGAGTTATCAACAAGATAACCATCAAGTATAGATTTCATTTACCCAGAATGGATGATTTGATGGATTGCTTGAGTGGAGCCAATTATTTTTCTAAGATAGATTTGAAAAGTGGTTATCATCATATAAGGATGAGAGAAGGAGATGAATGTAAAAAAGCATTCAAAACAAATGAAGGATTGTATGAGTGGCTTGTTATGCCATTTGGTTTAACCAATGCTCCAAGTACATTCATGAGGTTAATGAATGAAGTGCTTAAAGATTTTATTGGGAAAATTGTAATTGTTTATTTGGATGATATCCTAGTCTATAGCAAGACTAAGGAGGAGCATTAGAGACACTTGAAGATGTTGTTGAGGAGGTTGCAGCAAGAGAAGTTGTTGATAAATTTGAAGAAATGTTCTTTTATGAAGACAGAACTTGTGTATTTGGGATTTGTGATTTCTCAAAATGGATTGAAGATGTATCCAGAGAAGGTGAGAGCTATAAAGGAGTGGCCTTCTCCAAGAAGTGTGTTTGAGGTAAGAATTTTTCATGGGTTAGCAAGATTTTACAGAAAGTTCATCAGAAATTTTAGTAGTATTTGTGCACCCATAGTGGATATTATAAAGAAAGAACATGGATCCTTTGACTGGACAAAAGAAGTTGAGAATGGATTTAAATTGTTAAAGGAGAAGATAACTGAACAACCCATCTTAATTTTGTCAGACTTCAGAAAGACTTTCCAAGTCAAGTGTGATGCAAGTGGAATGGCCATCGGTTCAGTTTTAAGTCCAGATGATAAGCCTATTGCTTATTTCAGTGAGAAGTTGAATGACGCTAAGAAAAAGTATTCAACTTATGATAAGGAATTTTATGCTATAATACAAGCTTTGAAAAAGTGGAGGCATTACCTTATGCCAAAAGAGTTTATTTTGTATAGTGACAATCATGCTTTGCAGTTTATAACTAGACAGAAAAAGTTGAATCAGAGACATGCAAAATGATTAGAATTCATGCAGAATTTTACTTTTGTTATTAAGCATATTAGTGGGAATGCTAACAAAGTTGCATATGCTTTGAGCAAGAGATGTTTGATCTTGCAGGAATTCCAAGTGGAGACCTTGGGGTTTGAACACCTCAAGGAAATGTACAAGGAAGACCCAGATTTCAAGGAGGCCTATGAAGCTTGTGAAAATCCTTTGATGAGGGATAGAAGTCCATGGATGGAGTACCTAATCCAAGAAGGATTGTTGTTCAAAGGGAGTCAGTTATGTATTCTGAGATGCTCAATGAGGGACAATTTGTTGAAGGAGAAGCACAGTGGAGGATTGTCTGGACATTTTGGCCATGATAAGACATATGCACGGTTGAGTTCTTCGTACTATTGGCCAGGCATGAGATTTGATGTGAAGAAGTTTGTAGACAAATACATAATTTGTCAATATGCTAAAGGGAAGCAGCAAAATACAGGACTATACCAACCATTTCCTATTCCAAACAAGTCATGGGATGCCATAAGTATGGATTTCATTCTGGGATTACCAAGAACCCAGAGGGGGCATGATTCAAGTTTCGTGGTAGTTGACAGGTTTTCAAAGATGACACATTTTATACCCTGTCACAAGACGAGTGATGCTACCCACATAGAAAATTTGTTTTTCAAGGAGATTGTGAGAATGCATGGGTTGCCTAAGAGCATAGTCTTAAACAGAGACACAAAATTTGTAGGAAATTTTTGGAGGACTTTGTGGAAGAAATTGGGGACTAATCTGTCCTTTAGTTCATCATATCACCCTTAGACAGATGGACAAACTGAGGTAGTAAATAGAAGCTTGGGAAATTTACTGAGGAGTTTGGTGACTGAACATAAGAGTCAATGGGATCAAATTCTGCCTCAAGCAAAATTTGCATATAATGATTCACTGAACAGGGGTACCGATAAGAGCCCATTCCGGATAGTATATGGAATGCACCCCAAATAAATTTTTGAATTAAGAGATTTGGGTGAAGCTGAAATAAGGAGTCTGGGAGCAGAAGACTTTGTTGCAGAAATGTAGAAATTGCATGAACAAATCAAAAGCCAGCTGCAAAATAGCAACCAGAGATACAAAGACAGAGTAGATCAGAAAATGAAAAGTAAATTTTGAAGTTGGAGACCAAGTTCTGGCCCATCTGAGAAAGGAAAGATTCCCACGAGAGAAATATAATAAATTAAAGCTGAAAAAGATTAGACGTTGTAAAATCCTCAGGAAATTCTCTACAAACGCTTATGAGATTGAGCTTCCAGAGGATATTGGCATTTCACCAATATTTAATGTAGCAGACTTATATCCTTATATAGAATGGATGGTACAAGAGAAGCAGATGATCAAGATGAGGTCCAGTGGATGCAACAAATGTATACAACAGAAAATTTTCAGATAGAAAAGATTTTAGATTAGAGGATTGCTAAAAGAACCAGGAGGAAGGTGTATTATGAATACCTGGTCAAATGGAAGGATTGTCTAGTAGAAGATGCTAGCTGGTTGACTCAAGCAGACATTCAAAAACGTGAGAAAACAGTTGAGGAACTCATGGACAAGAGCCCATGAATATTTTGTCTAGGGGAATCTAATACCAGGAGCATCATCGGAACAATTAATGAGACATTGTGGAAGATGACTCAGCGTACAACATCGCGCGCATTTAACTGGTTTGGATTCCAAAGAAGGCACAACATTAATTCTGAAACCATTGTAATTAAATACCTTTTAATCATGAAGAATTAGAAACATTGCATGTATTTTAGGAAAGGCAAAACCATCTTTACTGACGGTAGAGTTCAAGGCTGTTGGGAGCGCGGAGCGCGGAGCGCGGAGCGGGAGCGGGAAGCGCAGATTTTCAAAAATCTTCGGGAGTGAGAGAACTTCTTATATAATACATAAAAAATATATATTTTGATGCATATATATATATATAAAACATGCAGAAGGTTGAATCAAATGCAAAAAACATGAAAACATAGATATAAGATCATTTAACTAATTGATTAGTGATGATCATTAAAGCATCAACCATTTAGTACATAGTAACATACTACACATATAACATCAATCATAAACATTTGTAGGACTCAACATTAAAGCATCATAACATCAATCATAAATGCATCATAACATCAATCATAAACTTCAAAGGTAAATTGTCATATGATGTTCTTAAGTTCATAACTTCATTGTTTACAGAATAAGCCATAAGAAAGAGTCAAGACTCAAGACTCAAGACAAAGTACTAAGTTTTAGAGACTACTTCTAAACATGAAACAAAAAAAGAGATCTAGTATATAGTAGCAACTGAGCAAGTACTAAGTACTATGCTCTAAGTTTTCCTCTTGCCATGAGAAACTTCTAGTTTCTTCTCCAGTGATCTTTGAATAAAAGCAGGAATAGGTGGAAGTGATCGTGGAACACGACCAACAGCTAAATGGCCCCCACGTGACAATGGACGTTGCGCAGATAAAGGTAAAACCGATGAATCTGGAACCCTTGTAGTGGATGGGGGTGGCATGTCTCCTCCAAGAATATGATCGCCATCATGATCATTCAAAAGTTCCTCTTCCAAGCGCTCTAAAACAATGGTTCCATCCTGTAAATTAGTCTCCTCTGGATTGTTATCCCAAGTCATATCTCTTTTACAAAAGGCATTCCCCTCTGCATCACAGTAATGCGACAACAACCTCAAGTTGTAATGCACATAAACCAAGCTTTCTGCCCAGTCTGCATTCAAGTTATTTCTCTTTCCACTATGGATGAAGCTATAGGTGCTCCAACACACCTCTGCAGAAGAGGTGTTAATGACCTGAGAAAGCACCTTCACCGCCAATTTATGCAAAGTTTTGGTAGGGGAGCCATACATGTTCCACCATTCGATAGCACCCAACCTGTCTCGATCTTTGGTTGCATGCAAGTTACCAAAGACTCCATGCTCACTGATGTATTTGCTCAATTCGCTTCGTTCTTGAGCACACTCCTCTTCATCAAGTACCAACTTGTCTGATGCAAGCATATATCCAATTTGCACCTCTGGATCTGTGTGTGGTTTTCTCCTTTCCCCACCCTCGGGTGCTAGTTGGGCCAACCAAGATGAAGAATAATAGTTTGGGGTAAGGACATATGCCAGGGCATGGAGTGGAAGATTCAAATTATCCCACCTTTTGACCACAAGTTTATGGATATGATCATATAAGATCACATCCTTCGGCTGAACAATGTCTTTGATTTGGCCTAGCATGTTGTACATCTGCTCATACACCTCTCCAATCACTGGTCAATCTGTATCTGCAAACCGAATTATAATGTAAATGGGTTTGGTGAACTGCAGAATATACCGAACCTGTTGCCAAAAATGGCCATCAAGAACTGTGTCCTCCACCTCCTGAAAGTCACTTCTCTCAGATACGGATGTAGCCCTGTCCCACACATATGCTTTCTCACACGGGTATAGGAACCTATGTATTTTGTATGACAATGGTGACATGTAAATTTTGTGGTTCCACCCCCTTTACCTCCCCCAAGCCTTGTGACATACTTCCACAGAGGTGTGTAATTCCTTCCTCCTCTCCTTGGTATGTGTTGTCCACTTCTATTTCTTCGTCACTATCATGGTTATTTCGACGTGAAGTTCCCACCACCACCATCAAAATAAAAAATGGAACCAAATGACATACCACATTGACATTGTTGATATTATGGTAGTTGTGGGAGGTATTTACCTCCACGTGTAAACCTGACGAGAATAGAATATTCCGAGAAGCAAGAAGAAACCCTAACTAGTTGGCTAATAACCCTAGAAGACAAGTTGGCTCAAGAGGATAATTTGTATTAGGTTATTAGCCTCCAAGAGAAGAAGTCGGCTAAAGGAAATATTATATACTAAGTAAATAGGCACCCAGAATGAGAAGTCGACCCAGGCAGTTTGCCAGTTTTAGTATAAATACAAGAGGTCAGTCCTCATTCTGGTAGGCAGTCTCAAAACTGTAGTAGCACACTTGTGCGCACTACAGTTGGGCAGTTTTGTGCGCAAGTTTTGGAGAAGCTGTTGCCGCCAGTCTATAGTTTCGATCTTCTGTGGGTTTGGACTTTCTGATCAGTTTTGTTCTTCTTCTTGCTTGGTGCGCTATCATTGGAGAGAGGTGCACTATCTTGTTTAGGCTATCTAGCCTAGGGTTTGCTTCCGGGATGATTCTCTGTCAAGGTTAAGGTGCTCGGGGGTGGCTTCGGCCTATGGTTGGGTGACAATAGTGATATTGTTTATCGTTAAACGAGCACATCCATTATATTCTAACAAACATCATCATCATGATTGTTGAACCTTGATAATAACTTGCTACCTGCAATAGAATGACGGGGGAGAAATGGGAAAGAGTAGGAGAAGAAAACATTCAAATATTCAACATAGCATAATATACTAGTTTACAACAAATGGATTTTATTTATTTTTAAACAATAAACAAGAACGGGCTTAAGAGCCTACCTCTTTATCTCTCCAATGGTGGTTGAATATGACTATGGTAGCCTTCAATCTCCCTTCTAAGCTCTCACAAATGGAAGCCTTCAATCTTTCTTCCAAGCTCTCCAATCTCCCTATGGAAGCCTTCAATATTCCTTCCAAGTTCTCCAATCCCTTCCAAGCTCTCAAATCTCCCTTCGTTCTCCTTCAATGTTCCCTCAATCCCATCAACAACTAGCAAGAACCCTCTCAAAACCCTCCTAGCAAAGATGAGTGAAATGAGAAATAGAATGAGAGAAAAATGGAGTGAGTCAGTGTTTTGAAACCCTATCCATACCTTTTCCTCTCTTATGGAACCTTGTCTTGGTTCCCACTCACTCCCAAAACAAAACAAAAAATACCCTCTCATGCCTCACACGCGCGAATTGAAGGGGAATCCCCTTAGGGAGTGTTTTTTTAATGGAGGGAGCGCTCAGGGAGCGAAAGCTCCCTGCCCAGGGAGCGAAACGCTCCCTGACCAGGGAGCGCAACGCTCCCTGGGCAGGGAGCGCAATTCCTAAGTGCTCCCTTAGGGAGCGCGCTTCGAGAGCGGGGGCGTGACCGGGGGGGGGCGCTCCCCTGCAGCCTAGGTAGAGTTATACAGATTTTGAGTACTGACGCATATCTGAAGTTGTAAATATGTATTTAATTACATTAGCTTCTGGATAGGAATGCATTTATTAAGATGTGAAAGCACTAGAACGATCTAGAGAGGAAGGCTCGAGAAGCCAAGGATTGTATAAATCTATGTAATCTATGCTTTTAGTTAGTTTTTTGGGGCAATAAGAAAAAAAAAGGAGGGAGAATACTCCCAAGTCCCTGAAGAGAGGTTGTAAGATCATTATTCCCCGAATTGTAAGTTTCTGTATTTTCCTGTATATGTGTGTGGTTGTACAGATTTTGAGTACTAACTCGTATCTGAAGTTGTAAATATGTATTTAATTACATTAGCTTCTGGATAGGAATGCATTTATTTAAGCACTAGAACGATCTAGAGAGGAAGGCTCAAGAAGCCAAGGATTGTATAAATCTATGTCATCTATGCTTTTAGTTAGTTTTTTTGGGCAATAAGAAAAAAAAAGGAGGGAGAATACTCCCAAGTCCCAAAAGAGAGGTTGTAAGATCATTGTTCCCTGAATTGTAAGTTTTTGTATTTTCCTGTATATGTGTGTGGTTGTATTTCTGCATATGTGCGTGTTTTTATGTTTTATGAATGAAATTGTGATTATGTTTTAAGTTTCAATTGTATCACTTCAAGTGAGTCGAGTGCAAGGCGTGCACGAAGCCTATGCAAGGTGTGCGAAGGCCAAGTTCCCTTGTAAGCTTTGAATTCAGGAGAGTAAGCGCAAAGTGTGCGTAGAATCCCACGCAAGGCGTGTGCGGCAAATCTTCACGAATTTCAAACCTCAGGAGGGCAGTGCAAGGAGTGCACAAAGCCAACATTTCTGTGAAGCGTTGGAAAGGCTCATGAGGAATTCAAGCAAAGTGTGCACAGAAGACAAACTTTTTATAACCCTGAGTGTAGAGGAGGAGCAACTCAAAGTGTGCATAGGTGAGTCTTTTGAAAGGGCCAAAGCTTAGGAGAGAAAGCACCGCAAAAGCTCCAAGGTGGGAGCTTAAGGATTGGAGAAATCCTTGTTAGAAGGAACGAACGATCGAGATTTGTTTGCATTAGGACGAATTAATCTTGGTCGTAGATCGAGACAATTCATTCTAGGCCTAAATCGTCGTTGGGTTATACGACCCGGAACTCCGAGAGTCGTCGATCTGGAGAGTGCCAAATCTAATCACAGTGATCGATCGAGGCATTGAGTGGTTGCCCTAAGATTTAATCCAGGTCATTGATCAAAGTTGACCATTCAGAGGAATAGATTGTGTTGGAGTTTTAGCGTCCCGAACTCCGAGAATCGTCGATCTGGGGGAGTCCAAATATAACGAGGACAATTGATCCTCAAATCCAAGGGAAGTGTCGACAAGCATCCGATTGCGAACAAAGAAAATCTGACCGTTAAAAGGTCAAAGCAAGTGGAAGGATAAGATAAGACCCGCAGGTGTCGGTTAGACTGCTTCGGGACCGGATTTCGCCAGTTATGATTTGAAATAATTAGAAGTGCGCGTTATAGGAAATGTCGACGAGAAACTCCAATAATGCCTTTTCGTTAAGCACTTGGTCATACCCGCGGTCACGTGGACAGTTGCACTGTGGGAAAGGAATAGCGCAAACTTTTGAAAATTTGCGCCTGTGAAAAAAGAAAGGACCTATGGAAGGATAAAGCCAAGGGGTCTGCAGCGATCCTAAGAGAGCCACTCCTACTCCTGTATGTGAACGATCCGAACCGGGAGGTCAACGTAGCCGAGAGGTCAGCGTCATTGTACGTTCCCCCTGGCTTTTGCATTAGACTTACAAGATCATATAGCATCTCATTCGTCCTGACTTTTGGTTTGACTCACAGAGGTTGTACGTTCCCCCTGGCTTTTGTCAATACCTCACAAGACTGGTTGATTCTCCAAATCTCCCTGGCTAGCCTCAGGGTGGCCCATATCACCTCTCATTGGAGAATGATTGTTGATGCTTCCAAATTTAACACTCCCTCTCAGCAAGGGTCATTCTTAGCCACACCAAGCTTGCCTCTCAGCTGCACAAACTGTCTCAATGACAATGGCTTGGTCAGGATATCAACTACCTACTCGCTCATGGCTATGTACTATACCTTTACAATTTTTCTCTGGACCAAGTCTCGAATGTAGTGGTACTTCATGTCAATATGTTTTGACTTGTCGTGAAATACCGGGTTCTCTGTCAGTTTTATGCAACTTTGATTATCACAATGAACCACCGTCGTCTCGAGCTTGTCACCAAACAACCCAGAAAACAATTTTTTGAGCCATATTGCTTCCTTGCTAGCATCACTTGCTGCAATGTACTCAGCCTCTGTTGTACTTTGTGCAATGGATCCATGTTTCATGCTTGACCAAGAGATCATAGCGGATCCTAAACTGAAGTAATATCCGGAGGTACTCTTCCAGTCCACTGGGCTTCCTGTCCAATCAACATCTGCATACCCATGCAGAAATAAACCTCCACTGGATGTATATCTCAGACCATAGGTAATGGTCCCTCTGAGATATCTCAAGATGTGCTTTGTTACCACCCAGTGTCTTTGTCTCGGTTCTGCCATGAATTGACTCATTGCAATCACTACATAGCATATATCTGGCCTAGTGTGGATCATATACATCAATGATCCAATCAACTACCTATACATGGTAGGATCCACCAAACCTGAGCCTGTATCAGAATCATGCAGCTTCCTCATGTTGGTAATCATCGGGGTAGACATGGATTTACAATCCATCATACCAAACCTCTTTAACACATCCACTGTGTATTTTCCTTGTGCTAGAAATATCTCGCCTTGTCTTTGCCACACTTTGAACCCTAGGAAGTAATGCATCAAGCCTAAGTCTTTCATCTCGAATTTTGAGATTAGCTTCCTCTTACACCAGGCTATTAGCCCTTCATCTCATGTCAGAAAGAGATCATCAACATACAAGATTAGTATAACAGGTTGGTTCCCTCTTACCTTGAAGTACAAATTTGTATCAGCATCACTTTTCTAAAAGCCCAGGCTTTTAAGAAAGCCATCAATCCTGTCATACCAAACTCTGGGAGCCTGTTGAAGACCATACAAGGCCTTCCTTAGCTTGCATACATGAGTGTCTTTGTTATGTAGTACAAAACCATCTGGTTGTTCCACAAAGACCTATTGTTCAATCTTTCCATTCAAGAATGTTGTTTTTACATCCATCTGATGTAACTTCCAACCAAGAACTGAAGCTAATGCAATAATAACTCGAATGGAGGTATACCTGGCTATAGGGAAAAAAGTCTCGTCGTAGTCAATTCCTTCTTTTTGAGTGAAGCCTCTGGCTACAAATCTTGCTTTGAACTTTTCCACACTCACATCGATTGCATGTTTGATCTTATAGATCCATTTGGAAGAGACCAATGATTTGTCCTTTGGCCTCGGCACAATGTCCCAAACATTATTCTTTAGAATAGACCTATATTCCTCAAGCATGGCATCCTTCCATACTTGTAATTTATCTGCTTCTTCAAATGAAGAAGGTTCGACATCACTAATGTTTCTCATCAGTGCAACATAGCCTCCAAACCTGTGAGGCCTCTTACTTTCCCTGAAAGTTCTTTTGGGAGGAGCTATCTTTTCTGCTTCCTGCACTGTTTCTTTAAGCCATCCTGGCTTCCTTTTGGCTGGAGGTTTTTCAAGAGTTCTTTTCAACTCTTCAACAGGTTCTAGGGGCTCATCACTTGGCCCTTCATGTGGTTCCTCCCCGTTGATCATCTGACTCTTCATTTTCAGAAGAGGGTGAAGTTGGTTGAACTTCTTCAAATTCCTGTTGTATCTCTCTGGATTTATTGAATGCGGCTTCCTCATGGAAAGCCACATATCTGATTACCTCTATCTGCCTCTGACCTGGTATACATATCCTGTAAGCCTTGGAGTTCTCATTGTACCCCACAAAAACCCCTTTCTTGCCTGAGGGTTCCATCATTGTCCTCTTCTCCTTAGGGACATGAATATATACAGGACATCCAAATATCCTTAGATGCCCTACTTCTGGTCTGAGAAGACCTCTTCAGGAGTCTTGTCATTCAAGATAGCATGTGGACACATGTTTTGAATATACACGATAGTAGAGGTAACTTCTACCCATAAAGAATTTGGCAGATCCTGGTCAAACATCATGGCTTTTGCTGCCTCACAAATTGTCTTATTTTTCCTCTCAGCAATGCCATTTTGCTGAGGGTTATATGGCACGGTCAATTGTCTATTGATTCCTACTTTCTTGCAGAAATCCCCAAACTGGAGAGATTCAAACTCTCCTCCATTGTTTGTTCTAAGGGTTTTGATGTGTTTCCTTGTCTGCTTTTCAATAAAGGCTTTATATTCTTTGAACTTATCAAATGTGTCACTTTTCACTTTAAGGAAATAGATCCAACATTTTCTTGAGTAATCATCAATAAAAATGGCATAATACAAACAACCACTGAGTGAGGGATATGACATGGGACCACATACATCAGAATGAACCAGATCTAAGATGCCCTGAGCTCTGTCGTCACTGCTAGGAAATGCTTTCTTTATATTTTTACCTAGCATACATCCTTTACAAATTTCATTTTTACTAAGAGAAATAGAGGGCATGCCAGATACCATATTCTGCAGATATAGAAGTGCTTTGTAATGAAGATGTCCAATTCTTCTGTGCCACAACTCACTGGAGTTGGTCGCATCATGAGCTAATGCATGAACTTACTATCCAGTCACAATGTACAGTCCTCCTCTGTGAGTCCCAATAGGTTATGTTGTACTCAAGTGGCTACCTTTATCCCACAGTAGTGCCTTTCTGTCCTTGAAGATCACCCAATATCCCTTGTCCTCAAGGGTTGCAACTAATAGTAGATTCTTCTTGAGCCCCCTGGAACATATAATACTTTATCAACATGAAGCCTAGCCCCAAATTCCAATCTGAAGGAAATAGAGCCCACTCCCTCTATCTTGTAACATTTGTCATCCCCAAGCTCAACCTGTTCTACAAAAGATTTTGTCTTGAAATCTGAGAGGATCTCCTTGTACCTTGTCATGTGCTTTGATGCACCACTGTCTACTAACCAAGTTTTCGGCCTTGTGATAATTGTACTGGATAAAGCAGAAACCAGGCAATATTCTTTTATATTTTCTCTCTCATTAGAAGAACTTTTTTGTTTTCTTTTGGATTCATCATCCTCAGTAGTTGAGGCGTGATGCTTCCCTTTCCTTGGGTTTTTCTTCCTATACCAGCAATCTCTAGCAAAATGACCCAACTTATTGCAACTAAAGCATTTAATCTTAGATGTATCAATACTCTTGCCTTTGAACATACCTTTGGTGTTTGACTTCTTTTGAGATCCTTTCAGGAAAGTGACATTCTTCTTTCCCTTGAATCTTGATGCTAATGTTGAATGCTCTTCTTTGGTTGGCTCGCTCCTGGTAGCAGTGCGACTCTCCTCTTGGAAGCAATCATGCCATAACCTCTCAAATGTGGGTTGAATCTCTCTCCCACTCACACTAGATAAGAAGGTCTCCCATGAAGAAGGAAGACCATCAAATATGGCATGCACTAAGTCATCATCATCCATTGTGACACCTGTGACCAAAAGTTGATCTATGATCTGGGTTATCCTGGAAAAAAAAGATGCTACTGATTCACCTTTCTCCATCTTCAAATACTTAAGCTTGCGCTTAAGTGTCCTCTTCTGACTTGGTGTTTGTTTCTCATACAAGTTTACCAAGGTATCCATACAATCCTTGACAATCATTAATGAAGTCATTGTTGGCATTATATTGTCTTTGACTGAGTCAAAGATGATTTGCTTGGCCTTTGCTTGACTCTTCCTGAAGGTCGCTCTTCTTGCATTAAAGGAGGGTTCATCCATCACCGTGGTTACATACTGCTCAAGATCGTGCTCCTGCAAAATATTCATTATCCTGAGCTTCCACACATTGAAGTTGGAAGCTCCTTCGAGCCTATCCTCGGCCCTGACTGAAATGGAGGATGCCATGGACCTCATTCTGAAAACTTGATCAAGCTCGCTTGGATCTTTGTGAGTACATGTTGTTGCACTTCAACAAGTTGTTTCACACCCTAAGCTCCGATATCATGTTAATTTATGAGCTTGATTTTAAATTGTTGATATGTTCTTTAAGTTTATCCAATACTTAGCTTAATATAATTCATAAACCAAAATAGCAATAACCATAGATTTACCAGCAAGAAAGTTCACAACACATGTACCCTGGGGAAACCCTATACAGGGAGAAAAACCCCAGCAAGCAATCTCCTTTTATTGTAAAGATAATGTATGATCACTTACAAAAATTCCACCATGAAATTCTACTCTTAAAGAGCTTGCCAAAATTACCTAGACCTGACTGTATGACCTATAGAATATTGAGATACTTTGTTGATAAATACTTCTGTTATAGACCAGCTCTGTGTAAGAAGCTATGTGTTTCCTGGGTGCTACTTTGTTGCCTTTTCTGGACTGATATACACCAACCCTATTGGTATATGTTTGTTGCCTTCTATACCGATATATACGAGCACTGTAAACAAGCACTTGCTGCATGTTTATACTGTTATATATGTTGCCTTAACACCGATATATATGTTGGCTTAACACTAATATATATCAGCACTGTAGATAAGCACTCGCTGCCTTCTACTCCTCTACCCTCACGCTGCATAACATTGTATAAAGATTGAGGGGTCGACCTCTGCTTATAAAGGAGTGGAGAGGAGGGCTCGAATTAGAAACTTGTTTGCATGCTCATCATAACTCGACTTCAACTAAAAATAGATCTTGGACAAGAGATTTTGAATTTAGAACTTAACTCGGCATGTACATGACATGCATGCATGCAACATGCAACTATGCAACTTTATGCAACTTATGCAACTTTATGCAACTTGACTTTTACAACTTGAACTTTTACAACTTGAGTTTAACAACTCATTCAACTTGACTCTTATACATGGCAATTCAAATTTCTTCATGTTGGATAGTGTTACGCGTGCCAACGCACTAGATCAATACATTTACATCATTTGCAATATCAGAAAGATTGTTTGTTTCTAGCTCATAGGAATTTTATGTTCAACCTAACTTTTGCTAGATGCCTTGACTTTTGCTCATGGCTCACAAGGCGTGACTAGGCTCACAGAGGTTGTATGTTCCCCATGACCTTTGCACTAGTTTGTCTATGCTCACAGAGGTAGTACGTTCCCCCTGACTTTCGCACTAGACTGTCTATGCTCACAGAGGTAGTACGTTCCCCCTAGCTTTTGCATTAGACTTACATCTTGACTTTCAAGATCATATAGCATCTCATTCGTCCTAACTTTTGGTTTGACTCACAGAGGTTGTACGTTCCCCCTGGCTTTTGTCAATACCTCACAAGACTGGTTGATTCTCCAAATCTCCCTGGGCTAGCCTCAGGGTGGCCCATATGACCCCTCATTGGAGAATGACTGTCGATGCTGCCAAATTTAACATGTCGCCCGTGCCAATAGCAGTAGATATGAAATAAATTTATAAATTATAACAGATATAAAGTTTATATTATCATAAATATATAAATTATAATAGATGTAAAGTTTATATTAATATAAACTTTTATGTAACTGTAATAATTAATTTTATAATTAAATAATAATTAAGATACATGTAAAGTAATTAGTACCAACTAGGCTACCAAGAAGTAAAGAAATTTTGCATGGGGAGTAATAGTTAAGTACCAACTATATTATTATTATTACTATGTTATTAGTTGGTACTCCCCTTATATTTATATTATTACTTAATTATTACTTTTAATTATTATTTTATTACTTTGTAACTCTTATATTTATATTATTACTTTATTACTCAGTAACCCTTATATTTATATTATTACTTTATTACTTAGTAACACCCAAGTTCAACCTCCCAGAGGACATAGCTGTATTAATTAGGCCAGCAGAGTTAACAGTCACAACTGAGATTGGGTGGAAAGTCTTGGCATCCTTGACAAGAAACAGATACCGAGTATCTCAACAGATGAGGCAAATACTGGGCAAATTTGACAGAATAGCCTCTCCAGTTGAGCTATATAAGAAAAAGGTAGAGTCCATTTTCTTAAGAAAGAGCCATTTACCAACAAAACAGAAAAGGAAAACCACGCTGAGAAGGAGGCCACAGGAGATACATGTGCACAGTTCATTGTAGAAAGGGGGGCTGCATAGGCCAGAATTTTAAAGAACAGTCTGCTCGAATCTAGGGATTTTTATCCCTTCTAGAAGGGAATGGCCATGAAGTGCGTACACAGGTGTACGGATTTTGCTGTAGACGAGTTCTGAACACAGTCAAATTCAGGATGGTAGTCGTTTTTATAGACCATCCTCCAGATTTTTGACCTATAAGGTCAACTACGAGCTGCTGCTGATGAGTGGTCTAACTATATAATGAAGATAGATAAAATAAGATAATGTTATCGATGACCGGTCTAATTGTAGTGAAAATCGATCAGATAAGTTTATCAATGTCCAACAAATGACAGTAAAAGAACGTCAATGGGACTAAAAGAAAAAAAAAGTGAGAGTGGAAAAGCAACTTGTAGATCAATACTGACAGCAGGAAAAGATAAAAGCTAGTATCTAGCTCAAGGAAATTATAAAAGAACGGGCAAGAGAAAGAAAGATAAAGAAGATATAAAAGAAGGTGCAAGAGCAAAAATTGGCAAAAAACTAAGAAGTCTCGGTGCGGAAGAGAAGAGAAGATTACTTTCAAAACAAATAAAGACTGAAGCAAACCACAAAATATTGAATTCCAACCCTGGCTGCTGATGAATGGTATAATTTTTATTTTACATATGTAACCCTAAGCAAACTTTGCTTAAATACAAAAATTAAACTGAACCTAAAGGCTGGCTGAAACAAAAAGGCAAAGTTCACCAACCTGGTATCCTGTGACTGATTTGAAGCGCACGGCAGAGCTCGTGCACATTCGGGTTACGGGCAATGCGAAGGACTTGCTCACAAAGGTCGTCGTCCTTAAATTCCTTCGAAATTCCGTAAGAAGCCACGAGATGTAAGAACGCGTGTGCCTCTAAAGCCTTGATTTGGGATTCAGCGTCGACGTTGTGTTTAGATTTCCATGCAGCAGCAATTTTCTGAGCGTCTTTTTTCGTCTCCGACGACACCTCGTCCGGCGACAAAACAGAAGGGAGGGACTGCAAGAGCAAATAGCAGGCATTTCTCTGCGCCGCAAGGTTCTTAGACAGTTCCCTGCCATTGCCGGCCGGATAAAAACCCTCCAGGGTCTGTAGAACCAGCTTGGCCGGGTCCGGGGCACATCTCAGCGCCGCAGGGGCTTCGTTACGGATCGCCGTGGCGTCTCTGCGGAAATCGACCAAGAACTTCTTGAGGCCCTCGCCGTCCATTTTCTCGCATAGAGATTTCAGCTGCGGGCGCGGCTTCACGTCATCTTTTAAGGCTGGCGAAGTCTTATTAGGATTTCCAGTGCTCTGTTCTGCGGCGGATTTTTTCTCTGAGGTCTTACTAGGGCTTCCAGTGCTCTTTTCTGCGGCGGATTTTTTCTCCTTTTCATTTTCCGTCACCTTTCGTCCGAGCTCTTCAAAGCGCTTCTGCATGAGCTTCTCCAGCTCGTTAAAGTAATCTTCGAGCTCCTTCCATTGGACGTTGATGTTCACCTGGGCCGAAGAATGGGATTGCAGCTCCAGGAATGCCTTGTGGAGCCTCTCCTTCTTGGACGCCACCGCGTCCATGGCTGCCAAAATAGAACTCGCTATCGACATGTACAATGGATCTTTAATTTCTTTGGGGTCAAGCAATGGTTTTGCGCTGCGGCAGTTATCAGCAAAATTGTGCAATCAAACCCTTCCCTGCGACGGTACACGCGCCTTTTGCTCTCTCTCGGTTTCCTATCTCTCTCTCTCAGCTCCAGACGAGCGGTTTATGCCAACCGTTGGATTCGCACCTTGTGGCTACAAACAATTTATTGGGTTTCAGTATATCGCAGCTATGAAAACATTTTTATTTTTTGTTATTTTCGTTTTCTTCCGCTTTAAAATGTGGACTCCCCGTCGATATGGAGCTAGCTCCTATGTTTGGGAAATCTGTTCCCTTGGAATCCCAAGGGCTAAGTGGGGTCATACCTTCTCTTATGTTGTTTTTAACTATTCATTGATTGAGCTAATGTTTAGGTTCAATATTTTAAGAAGATATTGGTTCGATATGGAGCTAGCTCCTATGTTTGGGAAATCTGTTCCCTTGGAATCCCAAGGGCTAAGTGGGGTCATACCTTCTCTTATGTTGTTTTTAACTATTCATTGATTGAGGTAATGTTTAGGTTCAATATTTTAAGAAGATATTGGTTTGTTGTGTTTTGGTTAAAAGGGTAGGTGTCTTTTAAGTGGGACATCTTAACCTTAGGTGGGATGTTTACACCTAGAGTGAGTGAGATATATATAGTGGTAGTCAATTAGATTTGACTTAGGTCTTGCCTAGATGATCTTGGTCCGTTATTGATTTCCTATATCTAAACAAAAAAATTAAAAAATTAAATGTTTTTGGTTTGCATTGGTAATTTTGTTAATTTCAAGGGATTTAATGGGATTTGATTCCGTGGGCTTTGGCACACAAGAGTATCCATTGATTGAGTTAAGGGTTTGGTTTATATGTAAATATATTTTAACGAGTTAGCTCAATCAATTAAACCATCAACTTAAGTCATGGTGTAGATAGGGAGGTCATGAGAGAGAGGGAGAGAGGTGAGCTCAAGTTGTTGTTGTCAATGTTGTTGGGCATTTTACTAGTTCTATGTCAACAAGTGCTCAAGTAAAATCCCCCTGGGTGAGGAGCACCAGTTTACGTTGATAGGTTTACTAAGGATGTCATTTATGAATATGAAGAAGCATCCCTTGGGTTTCCCCGTGAGATTTTCCTTGGAAAATAAATAAAGAGAGAACCTATGAGGAAGAAGAGTTGATCGATTTCTCTTATGACCCAATGTGCATGAATTTCATTTTACCTTTGCAAGATGAAGTAATAGGTGCTTAGAGTTGCACCTTTAGCAAGAAGCGTTAGGAGGAGGTTTTTAGCTCAAAGGGTACTCACTGTATAAACCCTTAGTAGAGGCCAAGGCCTAGGGGGAGATATTTGTCTAGGGAAACAAAAAAATTGTAATTATACCCAAAATAAATATCCTAACTAAATCAGAAGCAATGTTGTTCACCACAAAGGAAGAGGAAAGAGTATTCATGAAATTAGGAGGGAAGACCAATTTCAAATATTTCCAAAATATGGTGAATCCACATATTGGGTCTCTCTTCAATCTGTCAGGTGCGCACATATATCTTCATTGGGAGTAACAAAGGAAACCACAAAAATTAGGGGTTGATCCATATTATCAAGCAATGTGATCTCATTCAGAGAGTATCATTTCACCACATCATTGGCAGAAGTGGGAGTTCGATCACATCTTTTCTTTTTCTTTTTTAAAGGAACTGAAACTTTTATATTATATAATCAATCGTGCAAAGGCAAACAACCAAATCCATTGGATCTATTGCAAAATTTTGGCATATAGTCAATTATTCTACTACTCCTAATACACTCTAAAACATATATATTGACCTTGGAAACATCCACATTATCTGGCTGCAAAAAAATTTAATAAATTGCCCAAGCAAATAGACAATTTTGAAAAACAACAATTGACAGTTGATTCGTAATCTAGTACTCCCTGCACTCCACTTTGTAGTGGAGAATATTCTTCTACCTCCATAGGTGCAACTCCAAGTTCCCCTTGATCGTCCTCTAAGTTTCCATGGCAAGAAGTAGTTGACATGTGATTGATGGACAAGGACTAAATAGGCTAAGGCAGGACCAAATTTCTGAGAAAATAACATTTTGTTTCCAGCCTCTCAATGCAATGGGTGAAGGATTGCTCCAGATTCCCAACTTTGATGGATAACTAGTGGAGGGCATAGTTATTTGCTTCAGATATTTCCTCATGGCGTCGGAGGATTTGCTTGAGTTCCCTCTAGGAAGGATCCATATTAAGACCAAACAATAGACCATTATAACCATCATAACCAAGCCACCCACCACTTAGTTCTTTGTTGTCAAAATTGTTTGAAATATGGGCAGAAAGGCTTTTAACACCAACAGACCACAAACATTCAACTTCCATGTTCTTGGAACTTACAACAATTGTGAAAGTATAATCAATTCCATAGAAGCAATCATAATAACAATTTCCCAAAGCAAACCCTTTGTCTATAAAGGAAAGGCTAGAATGGGTTTCAATTATCCAAACATAAACATAAGTGTCCTCAAACAATAGGTTATCTTTCTCAATACTCACACTATCCACACCAAATAGTAGGTACCAAAATGAAAGATTGTCCCACCTTCCATCTCTTCAAACAATTCGAGGAGGTTTAACAAAATATAGAACAAGGAAATCCAAAGGGCCAATCCCCAAATTAGAACCCCAATGCAAGAAAAAAGGCCCCGAGAGTATAGGAAGGTCTGCAATTACGATGCTCAGAGACACAAATACCGAAAAGTTGAAATGAAACTCTTCAGAAGACAAACCAACATCATCATACTCTGCAATTCTTAAGTAATAAGTACACCTAGGCCCCAAAAGAGTCGATTCAGAGAGTAGCAAATAACTAAAGAGGCCACCACCGGCTACCTCTCCTTCCTGAATGTAATAAGGAGAATGAAAAAATTGATCTAGAATATTAGTTCCATAATCAATATCATAATTATTAGCACTTAACCCAATGAGCAAAAGAGGTATTTCATAATCAGAAATCAACATTGAAATTTCTCAGGCTTTAAAGAGAGAAAAATTGCTAGGAAAGAACTTGAAGACTAGATGAAATCTGACTAGCAAAGGGTTATCTCTCAATATCGAGCACTAGTCATCCCAAACTCCCACCAGCCTATTCCTTTTCGCCTTCAATGCGTCGTACCAGAAACCAAAATAACCACAAGGAATGAGAGTCATGACTACTGGAAAATTCCAGTATATCAAATGCAAGCACAAGCTAGCATAAATGAGGGCTTTTACTACAACTTGGAAGAATTGAACAAGGTTATCGATCACATTCCCAACCCAACGTGCCAGTTTCCACCTATCCCATGTATTTAATGACCCCAACATAGAACTAAGGTATATGTAAATATTCCCTTCCACCATTAACAACAATGTCACCTTCTCCTAGAATTGGTCCATATTTTTCCCATTGGTCCGCTTCACTATTTAGCTCACACCAGATATGATAAAAGAAATAATATTTGAACCCAACAAGAAGACTGAGAGCTCGAGATATTACCCCTGGAAAGGCCTTAGTTATGATGTCAACTTGATTGATGGGAGCCATGATGTAACACACCAAAACCCTAACTACCCTTTCTAGGGATGGGGCATCAATATTTTGCTTATTTTAATCGTCTTAAATCCTCTTTCTGGGTCTCCATCCTCTTCTTCTCATCCATATCTTTCTAACGACTGCTACCATGCTCAACTCTGAGCTCTGGATTGCAAGTTATGGCCTCCCGAAGCTCTTCGGGCGTTATCAGTCAAAGGCCACGTGGCACCCACGTGGGTCCCTCTCATTCGTACCATCTCCAAATTCATACATCCGTGGTGAAATTCCATCCACCGTCCAATCCAACGACGGGACTTGATCCTCGTTTAACACCCAAGCTAGAGGGGAGTTTGGCATTCGACACTTCGGCATTGAACGCCCCTTTTCCTTTATGTGTGCATGTCCTTTAGAGTCTCGAAATCCCGAACTCTCGAAGGAGCTCGAAATCTCGCCACGTGGCTCCGACCTTCGCCCCTTTTGGCTTATCTACGACACTACACTCCAAACCTCTAGAGTTCGGAAGACCCAGATTTCTGAACGCTCCACCCTTACACATGGTGGTGTATTTAAACGTGGAGGTAAGGACAGGTGGGTCCCGAGTACTCCACCCGTCAAATAGACCATCAAATACGTGCCAAGGGGGTGACATGTGGAAAGGCAGAGATGGCATGTGGCCCCATCAGTGGGTGACACGTGTCACGTTCTGATGGGAACATAGGGTCTGTGAAACGTTCAAATTGAGGTGACACGTGGCACGTCAATCGTGGGTCCACGTCACCCTGGGTGACGTCAGTGTGCCACGTCACTCTGGACTGATAGCCTTCCAACGCCCTTAGATCTCACGGTCAAGATGTGTCCACGTAGACCTATTGATCTACTACCTTCGTTACTTCGTAACTTCAACGTTTGGGGGAATCTGCTATGTGACTTCCTCCTTGCTCCAGGAGTGGTCAATGTCGAGCTAACCACGGTCCAAATCTAACAGTCGTGGGAGATCCCGAAGTGTCTTCATATCTACGACTCTTATCACTTCATGAATTCGGCATTCGAGTGTTCCACTTGCTTACCACCCCCTTTCTCCCAAAGTGGTCAACGTCGGACTGGGCGCAACATGGATCCAATGGCCAAGAAGGATCCTGAAGCATCCCTAGATCTACGGTTCACGTTAATTCGTAGCTCCGGCCTTCGGGGTTTTTGGTGTTATAGCAGCTTCATTCTCTCGAATTAGGACTTCGTCGAAGTGTTGTACGTGAGTCCCTCCAATGGTTGATCGGACGGTTAAGAGGGATTCTCAATGAACTCTTCAGATCCACGATTCCCATCAATTCGTAACTCCAACGTTTGGGAATTTGGTGCTACAACACCTTTGTTCTCCTAAAGTAGTGAATGTCGAACTTACATTGGCGTAGATCCAGTGGCCAAGGGGACTCCCAAATAGCCTTGGATCTGTGGCTCGCATTACTTCATGATTGGTAAATGGATTAGGGTTTAATGATGGGACAGGTCTATCTGTCGCGGTTAGGGACATCTCCACATGTTGATCGACCCCATAGGTAACCATAGCAACAAGTTTCCTTCGGCCGATTTGAAAGTGTTAAGGTCATAACACCCCGGAGTTCTGAAGTTAGAAAAGCTTGGCTCCTTTCAGGCCTAGCGTAGGGTTCCCATACCTTGGTCATATGGAATCTCGGACACGCCTCGAGGGTACATGTTCAAAAATTAGTCACGGTTTGGTTAGAACCGTGGACATAATCTCTCGGTCACACAGGTGAAGGGTTTGAAGGAGGCGTCCTCCTTTCATAAAGTTCAAACTTAGTATTCCCACAAAGGTAAATTCGAGAGGTCGATACGACTGAGGTATCCCAACGGAGTTTGCTCCGACTCCTATATCATGAAATCATTCCTTGGGAGACTTCCTAAGAGATGCTCTACAAGTGCAGAAATCGTAGATTGATTCTTAAATTCCTTTAAAGACCCATGTCTAATAATTCTTTAGATGATAAGTAGAGGTAAACAGAGACCATGTAAATACAGAAGTTTACAGAAGCATAATAAGAATTTCTAAGGAATTATCAAACACTGTAACATTTAACCATAGACACAAGCATTCAACCATTACTCCCATTTCAATACACATAATATGAAAATATTTATCAAAAACCAGAAATCATGAAGCAACTGTTGAAAGGAGTGCATGTTTCCACCCAACCGTAGGCACAACCACTCCTGAACGGATTTATCGTTGGCCACCCCCAAGCTAGACCATGATTCTCTGAGAGAGACTCTTTCTTCTTACTCAACAACAGTCAGGGACAGAGGTTACTCTCCTCCTCCCACAAGGTCTTGGCAAACGGTTTTCTTTGTACCAAGAAAGGGGGTCTACAACGAGTACTACCACAGTCACTCGTCAACCTCGTTTATCAGCTTGGACTGAAAACGTTGTCAGCTGCTTCTTGCACCCAAAATGAGCTTGTTTCTCAGTTCTCCTTCAAACTAGAGAGTTGCATGCTCTTTCTTCTCTTATGGAGATTGGTCTCTCGACTCTACTTCCTCGTGAATCTGCCTCTGCCCACAAAATCCCTTCCTTTATTTCCTTCCTTAGCAAGATTACGTGGATCCAAATCCCCAGCTCGTGGTCAGGTCTAGAAGCCTTGTAGATGGGTACTCTGCCCCATCTCCTCATTAACACTTGAGGAGGGATTTTCCAACTACTAGCCTGACTGGTAATTCATTCATGGGTGAGAGCAATTAAACCCAGTAAGGTACTGGTTTGGTGGGGGTCATCTCAACCATTTCTGGTTCCCCTCACCATCTCTCTCATAGCATCATGATCTATCTTGGAAAACCCCCCTTTCAACAGTTATGCAACACTGTCCATATTTAATTAATAACATAAACACATACATTACCTTTTATAATAAAAGGTTCATCAAATCCAACATTCACACATATTCAATCTACCACAGTCTTTTGGCAAGTTATAGTTATATTTATAAGTCGGGGGAAACAAGGGTATTACAATCCCCTCTCCCTTAAAGGAACATCATCCTCGATGTTCTACATGTCGATGTGCTATGTATGTATAGAAGTAAACAAAAATGGGTATGCATGTTTCATGGCATCCTCAATTTCTCGTGTAGCTTCATTTGGACCAAAGTGTTTCCATTGCACCGTGACCTATGCAATGGTTCTTTTCCTGAGTGGGATTTCCTTCCTGTCTATTATGCATTGTGGTTCTCGCATGAATTCTCCTTTTGGTTCCACCTGAATGACAGACCAATCAATTATATGGTTATGATCATGTACATATTTCTTCAGTAACAAAACATGGAAAACACTGTGTGCCTTCATTGTGGGAGGAAGTGCTAGTCTATGTGCTACGGGTCCCACTCTATCAAAAATTTCAAAGGGTCCACAATACTGAGGTGCTAGTTTGGCACATGTTCCCATTCTCAAGGAGCTTTTCCTGGGTCTAGCTTGGAGATACACATGATCCCCTGCTTTAAACTCTCTAGGAGTCCTTTTTCTGCCTGCATAGCTTTTATGTCTATCCTGGGCCATTTTCAGATTATGTTTTATCTGAATTACTTGTTGTTCCATTTCTTTCAGTATATCTGGCCCGATTGTAATTCTGTCTACTGGGTTATCCCAGTCGATGGAATCATTCATTGTCTACCATAGAGGGCCTCAAAAGGGATCATCTTCAATGACTCTTGATAGTCATTGTTGTAGGAAAATTATACGAGTGGTAGGTAGTCTTCCCACTTCTTGGGTTGATGCATCACATGCATTCTTAGCATGTCTTCTAACACTTAGTTTACTCTCTCTGTCTACCCATCAGTCTGAGGGTGGTAGGCTGTACTAAATAACAATTTAGTTTCAAAACCAACAAACAAAGATTTCCAAAAGTTTGAAGTAAATTTTGTATCTCTGCCAGATATGATTTCCTTAAGCATGCCATGCATTCTAAATATTTATTTCATGAAAATACTGGCAATATATATTGCCTTGCAAGTTGACTTGACGAGAATGAAGTGAGTAGCCTTGCTCATTTTGTCCACAACTACCACGATGGCGTCATTCTGTTTGGTTGATCTTGGTAACCCTGTGATGAAATCCATGGAGATGGTTTCCCATTTCCATTCTGGAATTGGTAGGGGTTGCAACAACCCTGTTGGATGTCGGTGCTCTGCCTTAACCTGCTGACATTCTAGACATTTGTCTAAGTAATCAGCTATGTCCTTTTTTAGTCTGGGTCAATTGAATAGTTTCCTAGTGGTTGTGATCATCTTCTGATAACTAGGATGACCATTATATGGTCTTTTGTGTAGTTCATCCATTATGAACCTCTTCAAGTCATCACAATTTGGAATATACAACCTACCTTTGTAAGTTAGCAGGCCATCATTCAGAAATTGATAACCCTCATACTTCAGCCTTGTGGGCTCTTGCTCTAAGTATGATTTCATAGTCTTGAAAAATGCATATATTTCTTGTGCACTTTTGACTCTCTCCATGACGTCTGTTTCACTAGTACTTACAGCTGCCAAGTGAATCACTTTCATACTTCTGCTAAGGGCATCAATCACCCTATTTTCTTTTCCTTTGATATGTTTTATTTCAAAATCAAACTCACTAAGGAGAGCCATCCATCTATATTGTATAACATTGAGTTTTGGTTGATCAAACAGATATCTCAACCCACTATGGTGTGTCATAAGCACAAATCTCCTACCTAGGAGGTAATGCCTCCACATTTTTAAAGCATGTACTATGGCAGCCAATTCTAGATCCTGGGTCACATAATTGATTTCATGCTCATTCAATTTTTTGGATTCGTAGCAAATTACATGTCCTTCTTGCATAAGTACTACTCCGAGCCCTTCCTTGCAGGCATATGTACACACAAGGAAGTCCTTGTTTGGGTCTGCAATCTTCAACACAGGTGCATTGGTTAGGAGATATTTCAGCTCTTGGGATCTCTCTTGACATTCTAATGTCCAAATGAATTTAACTCCCTTTTTCTGAAGGGAGGTTATTGTACAACCAATCTTGGAAAATCCCTTTATGAACCTCCTATATAATGGACTTGTTTCTGGAAAAAGTCACACTTACTAAACTTAGCATAGAGCTGATGTTCTCTTAGTACTTGAAGCATTAGCTTGAGATGTTCTTCATGCTCTTCCCTATTCTTAGAATATATTAGGATATCATCAATGAAAACCAACACAAATATTTCCAAGAACTTACTGAGTACATTATTCATTAAGAACATAAAAGTGGTTGGTGCATTGGTAAGCCCAAATCGCACCACCACAAATTCATAGTGACCATATCTTGTCCTAAAGGTTGTTTTGTGGATTTCTTCATCCTTAATTCGGACCTGATGGTATCCAGACCTCAAGTCAATCTTGGAGAAAATTGTAGCACCCCTTAATTGGTCAAACAAGTCATCGATCCTTGGCAAGGGATACTTATTCTTAATGGTCATCTTATTAAGTTGTCTATAGTCTATGCATAACCTGAGTGTGCCATCCTTCTTTTTCACAAAAAAGGTTGTTGCTCCCCATGGAGACATACTAGGCCAATTGTAGCCTTTGTTCATCATCTCCTTTAGCTGTAGTTTGAGCTCAACCAACTCTAGTGCACTCATTCTATAGGGTATTCTAGACACTAGCACCGCTCCTAGTGCAAGTTCTATTGAAAAGTCAATATCTATTCTTGGAGGTAGACCCAATACCTCTTCTGGAAACATATCTCTATACTTTCTTAATATGGGATGGTCCTCTAGGCTTTGTTTGTTGTTCTCAATAGAGTCCAACACTTGTATTGCATACAAAGGACATCCTTTTCTGCAATACTTCTTCACTTGGAGGGTTGATATTTGTCTCACTGAGACAAGATTTTGAATCCCTTGTAGGGTTATCTTTCTCCCTTCTTCATCTTCACACTCCAAAGTTTTGTGGTAACAATCCAACTTGGTTTTATGGACAGCCAACCAATCCATGCCAATCAACATGTCATAAGAATCTAAAGGGATCATGTTTAGGGTTTCTTGGGTGGGTAATCCATTCATAATGAATTAGCATGCTGGTATGACCTCTGTTACTTTTCTTTTGGTTCCAGTGGCTAGTTGTACCAACCGGGATTTAACATGTTTAACTTGCTGCAATTTACATTTCCCAACAGTTTGAGGGGCAACATAACTCAAATTAAAACCAATGCTAATTAAAATGGAAACTGAATGGTTGACAATTATAACTTCCATCTCCACAATTGAAGCTTGGTGGTCAACTTGTTTATTATCCAAGGTTGCATAAATTTGTGGCATGCTCCTAGCCACATCATTTATTGTGGTAGCCTCTTGGACGTTGTATACCCTCCTATTGTTCTGTTGCCTATGTAGACAGTCCCTCATCAAATGTTCTTCTCCACAACCCCAACATTTCAAGGGTTCTCTCTTTGTGTTATCAGTCTTATCTAAGGCTGCTCTAAAGGGTTTATTTCCACTCTGAGAGGGGAAATTTTGTTGATATACACTTTTAGTAGGAAGGCTCGTCTTAGAACCTTTCCCATGGTTCTTAAATGTTGAGGTTTTAAACCCCTTCTTCTTGAATCCCAAACTACTTTTCTTCTTCCAGTCCTCATGAGGTTATGTCTTATTCTTGAATTGCTCATAGCAATACCTTGCCTTCCTTATAGTGTCTTCTAAGGTGTTTGACAAATCAAATTCAATTATGTCCTGGAAGGACTGAGGTAATCCACTAATAAATCATTGCATCTTTACTTTTTCATCCTTTATGTAGGGCACATACCTTATCGACTCAAGAAAATTGTTGATATATTCATTTATTGTGAGTTGTCCTAACTTGAGTTCATATAACTCCTTGGTTCACTTGAAAAATCAAGCACAAATCTTGTTATCATCCCTGAAAGGGGCAACTCCTATTCTCAGAGTCACCCCAGATAGTTGTGGATGTGGTGTAAATGGATACTCAATAAAATATGGTTATAACACGCTCCTCTCCACTCTAAGGGTGTACCGGAACTCAACAAAATGGAAAAATGTTTGGAGCCAAGAATCTCTGCCCAAAATTAACTTCTTCATTTGGTCCCTCTCTCATGGGAAAATTCTAACAGGGGAGAATTTAATGAAAATAGGTTTTCACGGCCCCTTCATCTGCCCTCTGTGCCAAAGCAACCAAGACAACATTAATCACCTCTTATGGAACTGCTCTTTTTTCTCAAATAGTCTGGAATGTGGCCTTCGGAGATCTGTCCAGAAAAATAAGATGGCCCTCTGCTCCAAATTTTAGCCTGGGAAACTAGGAAAAGTACTATCAGGGATCCTTCCAGGAAAAACCCATCTTTAAATGTCTCTGGAGGGCAGTCCCCAAGTTCATATGTTGGCAATTATGGCTAGCAAGAAACAAACAAGTTTTCCAGGGGATCAAAACTCCCCCTTAAAGCGTTGTTGTCAAGGCCAAAATGCTTCTCTCGAAAGTTTTGAACGCTAAATCTATGAATATAGAATACCCGTCCAATTGGAATTCCTTGGAGAAAGACTGGATGGATAGTTTTAATCTTCATTCTAGAAATACTTCACACTCGACACAATGATCATGACAACAACTTCACAAAATCCAATATTTAGATGACTGGATTCAAGACCAGCAATCACATACTCTGTGTTTTGATGGTANGTTATCTTTGATCCTAGAGGAAAAATAATCATAAGTTATCACTGGAATATCGGGAAGGACGCCAATAAGAAAGTTGAGGCATGTGCCTTACTAAAAGGTCTCCAACTTGCACATAACCATCAAATTCGAGCTCTGAATGTCCTAGGTGACTCCAAAACTATAATAAGGTTGATGGTTCATGGGACAGATCCAAAAAAATTAAGCCTAAAATGAATAATCGATCAAATACGAGTCGACTCTCAACCCATTAAGCTAACTTTCTACCACATTATGAGAGAACACAACAAGTTAGCAGATAATTTTGTGAATGAAGCCATTGGGAAATCACCTCGAACCTTAGGCATGGAAGGTTTTGAAAATTTACCCCCCATAAAATAATTATCCACATGACCGGGAGACAGTCTGGGAAGGTCGGGGCAGGGGCTAGTAGGGCCCCAACGTTTATACGAACAGTTGGAATGGGCACATGGAAAAGGGAGGGGGTGGGGTCCCTAGAGATTCCAGCTCAAGAAGGGACATATGGATAGGGAAAGTAGAAATGGGTGGGGGTGGGGCTCTTGGGGGATTCAACGCATGCACATCTAGGTGGAGGGGACATGTGGATAGAAGAGAAGGAGGGGAGATGAGTTTAAAGCACGCAGAGCAGGCCAATGTTATAAGGAGAAGGTGATGAGGGAGGAAGGCAAGTCCCATCAACCACTGCACAACGATGGCTAACCGATCAAGTGTGGGTTTCATTATGGGTTGGGATTCTCAGGAGATTTGTCCTTCAATGTTCGTGGGAGCTCAAGAATTTAAGGATCTGAAGGACACAGAAAAGGCGGGCGACAACCAAGTCACACAGTTTAAGCATCAAGGTGATGCCAAATTCATCTCCAAGTCTGGAAACATGGAGGCCGAAGGTACAATGCACAGAGAAGATTTCTCGAACTCTCAGGCTGGCACGAATTCACCATTAAATGAAACATGGGATATTTCGGTCTTGTACTCGTCCTTGCATGCAAAAATATTTTTAGTGGTATGGGTAAGTCTCTATGGCCACCCCCTTTCATTTGTTGTCCAGTTTATTTCCCCTCAGAGTCTTTTTTCTCCTCACCCCACCCAGTTTTCCTTGCCCTGCATTTCTTCTAGATTATGCCTCACCTAGACTCAGAGGGCTCAGTCGGTCCCCTCCTAGTGCTCTGAGTTCTCTCTTCGTTTGGTCCTTCTTCTCATTCATCCCACCTTGTCTCGAATTTTTTCTCAGAGCTTTTTTCATATGGTCCCGCAGACTCTTGTCTCTTGGGACCCATCTCTTCTCTTTCCCTTTCTCAGTCTCTCGTCCTTCCCATGGCCTTTTTACCTACCGGTGTCGTCTTCTCTTTTCCACAGTCCTCCCCTCTCGCTGGGGATTTGTGGCTTCACCAGTAGTCTGGACGCAACTCTCCCAGTGTCCGCAGTAATTCAGAGTGATAAAGGCTTCTTAGTGGACTCTGGACAATTGGACGAGGATTCAATTGAGGAATAATGCATAGGATGTCGCAGGATGAGAATTCAGCTTGGAACTCTCAGCTCCACCAATAATTTTGAACTAGAAACTTTGTCCCAACATAGGCATATGATAGAGAGACTCCAAGATGAGAGTTATGCTCAAATGATCCAGATCGAGGAGCATTGAAGCAACATGGAGGAAATGCAACGACGTCTGGATCAACTGGAAGGAGTGAAAAACCACCCAAGCAAGATGAAAAGTCAACAGGGAGCATTCAAAAACGAAAATTCAGTTTCAGTGAATCAAACTCCAGATCTTAATGAGCCTCATCTAGACGCAAGTATGGAGCATCAACAGGTCAAATTAGAGACGGGTAGTTGAGATCTGTTGCTATCATGTTTTGTTTCTCGTCATGTATTAATGGCATCTTCTATCGGTTGTACTTGGTGAAATACAACCACATTAGTTTTGTTAGGGAAGGAGGATGCAACACCAATCCTGTTATTGTTTCAAATCATCCAAATGTTATAGTCTCTACTTTAGTTTCTTCTTCTCGAAGGCCTGCAATGGCCCCTCTTTTGTAAATCAGTGGATTCATCCACACTTTTAATATATTTTTCCCAATTTCTGTTAAAAAAAATGACACAAAACTATTGAGAGTTCAAATGCATGTAGAACCTCAATTTTTAGGGTATGCAATGTTATATAAGATTGATCCAAATTATATTTTGGGTTATCTAAGGTTAGTTTTGAATAAATTTTGAATTAGCAATTTTAAAGTTTAAATTTTGGTAATTGATTTAAGGCATTTTTCAATGTATTTTGGGTTTACATAATTTTTCACGTCATAAAAAGAATTTTCACGTCATAGATCTCATTTGATGACCTCCCAGCTTTAATTCCCACAGGTGCAAAATTTTCGATCTAAATTCAATTGTAGTTATGATTTCCTCTATTGTCAAATGAATGCACGAGCCCCAAAAATACTTCCTGAGCAGGGATCTGATTTCTCTATTATACACACCAAACAATTCATTTGATTCCTTTTGAGAAATTCATAGTAATTTCTCCTTCGTCTCATGTGGGATTCCATATTCATATACTTGCATTGACCTCTTGTTGGTTTCTTATGGGCTGACCCAGTTTCTAGCTACAAGATTACCAACAACCCTTCGACCATCAACCCTTCTAGATACCAGAAGGCAACACAACGGACAAACTGCACTGCGCAATCTCACCCGAGATGGCTCCAATGAGTGGCCATAAGACTCAGGTGTTTGCAACCATGGGATGGGATGTGTATCTCTCTCAGAGGCATTAAATCTACCCAACTCCTAGCCCTCAAATTATCGTTTATTATATTGATACTAACTCTTACCAGTGACACAACATATAACCAATGACATAGATTCATTAAGTGTTGCACAATATTATTCCATCTATTGTTTTAACATATTTATCATATAGCTCATTAACTCAAACATAACTGTAAGAAATCCAAACATTCATACACATGAAATAGATATATCGTGGTTCACCCCCTCCTGGGCTACATCCACAAAGATTTTTCGGTTTGGCTCTTTATTCATATTCATGCAAAATCTAGTGATGTGCATTGTAGAATTCTTCTGCCATTACATTCGATCTCCATAGATCGTGACAGTCAAAACTTAGGACTTCCTCTCCAATAGTTCAATCTCCATCACACATACTCTCTAATTGACAAAAACAACCCTAATACATTCTACTTATACACAAAAAGTGGGACAAAGCCCTTACAAAAACCCTAACCCTAAGTGGGTTAGGTTTGTCCACTTTCCCATTGACTTAATATCGGCTGGTCCACGATCCAATTGTTCTCCTATTCGACATTTGTCCACTTTCCAATTGCTCCATAGTAGTTTGTCCACTTTGTAACTTCTTTTCTCGGCTCGGGTTTTCCTTTGTTTTTGGCACTGCTTTTCCTCCAATTCTAGTGCGCTCCTCACTTTCTGGCGCGCTCCCCATTTTTTGGTGCTGCCTTGATTCTTTCCCAAAATTTTCCTGTGCCAACACCTCCACTCTAGCTACAGTCATAGCCCATTCCTCACGGAGTCAAATGTTGTTCCCTGGTACTTAATCCTTAATCACTCGACTTTAACTCTTATACTCATGACCAGAAGTTATGACCAAGCACTATCACTGTTGGGGCTTAACTCTCCATAATCCATTTGACTCCTCTTAGACGATGACACTCTGAAATAAACCTTCGATGAATCAAATCCCTTTTTTGATTCCACATTGTCGATATGGTCTGTTGTTGAATCTCCTCCCTTGATCTGTCACCCTTTGTATCGAAGTACTATCGTCAAAATTTCTCTAGACGAGGTTATCATTTTCCTAAACTTTCGATCCTCGTCGTTGATCATCACGGGATGGACATTCCCTATATCTCATCGGATTATTATTTTCGGGGTGGTTTGATACCCGAACCCTTCAACACTCCGAACACACAACTCTAAAAAGATGTGCTTTCCCTTTCGACCCCATAAAACCTACACAATCTATCCTTGATCTAGTCCTCCGACTGATTGTAGTCATTGTTCATGATTCCGTTGTTGTAGTATTTTGCCACTACTGACTCCTTCAGACATTGACTATTCAGACATCCTCCACCATTGATCGTTAATATCTACGGTCCACAACTTTCCAATCTTTCACTTTCACTACGCCAGACCTTCGCCAAAGGGTTTACACGTGGATGTCACATGTCAGATTCCCACTTGTGCGCTTCACTTCCACATGTCCACTTTTTATTCACTGATTCCACATGTCCACTTTTCATTCATTGATGCCACCTGTCCTAGTCTCTGTCAGCTACCACGTGTCTCTTCCATGTTTGTTGATCTATTCAACTATGTGTTGGTGCAGGCCTATTTTGGGCGCAGACCTATTTTGGCAAAAAGAAGCCTATTTTTGGAGCGCACGCAAGAGGGGGCGGAAAAGTAACATGTAGAAGATGAAGGAAAAGAAGCATCAGAAAAGAAGGAAAAATAACATGCAGAAGGAGGAAAAGTAGTGTGGTGCGATTGCAGACAAACCTAGCCATGTTAGGGTTAGGGTTTTGGACATGAATGTAATGGCTAGAAGCCAGTAGAATAGTATAAATAAAGACCTATTAGTTATAGGTGGGGGTTGATCAGTTGTTGTTGTTGGTCAATTGTTGAGTAGTTCATTGTTATGTGGTCAGTTAGTAAAGGATAAATAGTTGATTTGAATAATCTATCTTTTGAGGGTGTAGGTCACAGGCTGTGGAGCCTGGTGTGATCTAGTCTGCCTCACAGAGGGTACTTACCCTCCTTTTTATTGTAATCCTGAAGAATGTAATGTGCGTAGTGCATATTTTGCAAAAATATGAATAAAAGAGAAGAAGAGACAGATATTTGTGGATGTAACCCCAGGGAGGGGTGAACCATGCGATAAATCTATTTTGTTTATGTGTCATGAATAGTTATTTTACTGTTATGTTAGTTTTCTGACAAAAAATGAATGATTAAGTTGATTATGAAAGTATGCATGTGTAGTTTAATGAATGAATGAACATTATATCTAGATGAATGAATAATAATGTGGATTCATGAGGAAAAGGATATGTACATGAATTTATACACAACCTTCTCCTCTCTAGGACTGATTTACAATCAATTGGCCTCTTCCCGGCCTTAAGCCACACTTGGCCTCTTACACAGACCTCTAATTCTCCTTTCTTTGTCTAACTTGGACCTCTATTTTTTTTCTCATAGGCTTACAACATTCATACTAAAGCACTTTGATACCTGAATTAGGTTTAGAATGTGAAATCCCTCACACAATAATCTCTAGAATCCACAAAATATTCCTGAGATCTCTAAGTTACCCCTAGGATCTATGTAAATCTCACAACCTCTCGAGATCTGTTTGACATATATGATTACAATGCATTACAATCCAATAATACAAACTTTCTAGAATTCCAACAAAACTTATGAATTTACAAACAATTAAACTCAATTACAAAGACCCCCATGGGTTTAGTCAACCAGGTTTTTTTGGAGGCAAAATGCTCTTGCATCAGACTCTTAATCATGAGTCTTCAATTGTTGATGTCCTTCTGGATCCCAAACTTTATGTTGTTGTCCACTTGTTTTGTTGTCTTGTTATTTCATTGTTTCTATCTGCAACCTTTCAGGATCCCATACTTTATTTTGTTGTTGTGTAAATACCTTTCTTGCTTTAGAAAGTTGTATTAGCATGATCCTCTCTTTCTTATTTTGTTGTTTCCACTTATAAACCTTCATAAAATTCTTCCATAACTCCTAAACGTCCAGTCTTACCCTCTGTTGGTACATACCACTATTGCAATTTGTCTTCTACAAATTTCCACAAAAAAATTGTATGGTTTCTTCCATCTCTTGGTCTTCACATATCTCTTTTTCCTCAGCTCCTTGAGAACACTTCTCACTAAATAAAAAATTATGCAAACAATATTTCATATCTTTAAGTTGCATGCTCAGTCTACATGATTGTTCAATCAAATATTTTTTTTGGAATTTATTAAAATGATAGATTTGCTACACAAAATTTATATCTTTTATAAGGATTCCCCTATGATCATACACCAAGCACCATCCTCATCCACTATCATTTATCCTTTAGAAAGTTCTATACTTGCATCATTGTATCCTTGCATGGCCCATTCCAATATTTCATGTACTTCATCATATGCATCCTTTGAATATGCATAACTTCCTCTTTCCCAGCTTTCAAGAGACAATGTTGTCCCTTATTTTGACATGACAGAATTCAGACTATGTCCCTCCTCCATGCCTTAATGAGGCAATTCTTCCTTTAGGACAACTTCAAGTGGATCCCTATCTCCATGACCTGCATAACATGTACAAAATGCAATCATAAAAAATTCATTAGTTTTAAAAATATGAGACTCTTGAGTCTCATTAGACGCCTCTAGAATCCTCTATGTATCCAAGCTCTCCATGAGGTATGCCCTTTGAAACTCATATTTCTCTCCAATCATTCCCCCCTGCTCTGGTTCACAAAAGTGAATTGTTAGTCCTAATCCCAAGAACTTCTTGTACTCAGCTTCTATGAGTTCCTCTTCTCTTATCCAAGCCTTCAATATACACTTCAACTTCTTTGCAAACAATTGCATAATAGGTCATCTAGCCTTCCTCTTTAGTATCCAACCATATATTTGGTCTTCCTCGGTCTCCTGTATAAACTCCATTACTATATCAATTATTTCCTTTAACTCAACAAATTCTCTGTCAAATTCATCTTGACCCCTCTTTCTACCAACTGCTTTGGCATCTTATTTCCTCTGGTTGTGGCTTCTTCCTCTGTCATGACCATTAATAGTCATTTCCATTTCCTCCTTGTGAACTTATCCTAGTCCACTATGAGTTGCATAAATCCTCTGTAGAAAGTATCATTTACCTGCCACTCAATACCTCACCAAGCTTCCTCCTAAGATTTGGCCTTTTGGTATTATTGGTTCTCCCCACTAGAACCTTCTAAGTACTCCTCTCCTCTTCTATGGCTCTACACTTAGTCACATTCCTATGAGAACTCCTATTGTTCTTCTCACCTCTAACCTCAGCTGGAAGTGTTACATCATCCCTTGTTGCAAGGTTATGCCACAAGCGTCTCTTTCCTTCTTCTTTGTCACAACTCTATTGGTTTCCAATGGCTACTACAATTCCTTATCCTTCTACTTCTACATGTTAATTAAAACTAAAAATGTTAATTAAAATCCAGATATTAATCATAAAAATAGACCTTCAATATATGTGCTAAGATCTTGTCTCCTCAACTTCTTCTCCCAACTCTACTTCTTGGTTGGAATGACCGACTCTGCAAAAATTCACTAAGAAATTTAATTCCTTTTTCTTCCTGTCTACCAAATATGTACAAGATTCCTTCTATTGAATTTGTCTTTGTTCTATATTCTCTATACATAATTCCAAGTATCATTTACCGGATCTGATACCACAAATGATGACCTCCCAACCTTAATTCCCACAGGTGTAGAATTTTCAATCTAAATTATGTTGCAGTTATGATTTCATTTGTTGTCATATGAATGAGTGGGCCCCAAAAATCCTTCTTGAACAGAGATCTGATTTTCCTATTATACACACCGGAAAATTCGTCTCATTCCTTTTGATAAATTCATAGGAATTTCTCCTTCGTCTCATGCAGGCTTCCAACTTTAGATACGTTCACTGACCTCTACTCTAGCTACAGTCATAGCCCCTTCCTCATAGAACCAAATGTTTTTCTCTATTGCTTACACCTTAAGCACTCGACTTTAACTCTTATACTTGTGATCAGAAGCTATGACCATGCGCTATCATCATTGGGGCTTAACTCTCCATAAGCCATCAGACTCCTCTTAGAGGACGACAATCCGAAATAAAGCTTCAATGAATCAAATCCCTTACGTGATTCCACACCGTCGATATGTTTTGTTTTTGAATCTCCGCCCTTGATATGGAACCCTTTATATCAGAGTACTATCGTCAAACTTGCTCTAGACGAGGTTATTGGTTTCACAAAATTTTAATCCTCATCGTTGATCATCACAGGATGGACAATCCCTATCTCTCATTGGAGTATTATTTTCGGGGTGGTTCAACACCTGAACCCTTCATCACTCCAAACACACAACTTTGAAAACACGTGCTTTCCCTTTCGGCCCTTGAACGCCTACACAATATATACCATCGATCTAGTCCTCTGACTGATTGTAGTCGTTGTTTGGACTTATGTTGTTGTAGTCTTTCCCCACTACACACTCCTTCAAACATCAATTATTGGGACATCCTCCATCATTTATCATTAATATCTACGGTCCACAACTTTTCAATATTTCGCTTTCACTGCGCCAAATATTTTCCAATGGGTTTACACGTGTCAAATTCCCACTTGTGCACTTTGTTGCCACATGTCCACTTTTCATTCGTTTATGCCACCTATCTTGGTATCTTTCAGTTGCCATGTGTCTCATCCACATCCATTGATCTAGTCAACTTCAAATAGATCTTAGTCATTCAACGTTGTCCTTCTATCATAGTTCCTCCAGCTCGTGAACTCTACAACCTCCGATAGACCCACTCCGACAACCAATATGATGATACCACGTGTCTACTTTCATAGTTGTTGATGCGTGCTACTCCAAATGATAATAAGGTGATTCCATGTGTCACTTTCATAGCCATTGATCATGGATACTCCAAACTCATCTAGAACGTCGGTCGACTTTGTCGAAGTATCATTTACTCTAAATGCCTAGGTCTATTTGTTGACACGTGTCTTCTCCAAATCTCTTAGTTGGGATCATCCTGATTCCCAAATTAATCTATGTAGTCCATTGCTCTGCCCTCGTCAAAGTAATTTTCCTTGTTGTATCCTATCTCCTCCGAACATGTTGTTCTAAAGGCTTTACACCATCGCCTTAGACTCCAAACTCAAAGTTGCTTCTTCATCGTCGATCTAGACGAGCCTATGCTCCAGATATAATCTTGTCCATCCAAACTTAACTCACATACAAGGCTTAAATCTGATGAATCAACACTCACAATTGAATCCTTAGTTTGATCCGACGATTGTTGTTCCTCGATGCCTGCAAAGGGGTTTTAACTTTGTTCTCCAACCTGCATGCAGAGTAGAAATCGATCTCTTCTCGTCCCAACTTCTATTGATCCAATCTGTGATTCCAACTAGTCCTTAATCGCATTTTGGCATCGATATCTTCGATGATCGATGCTCAATATCGATCAACTTATCATATGCAATGATTTATTCCCATGGTTCGACCTGATCCTACACGACCACTAGTTAGGAAACGGATAAACATGCATAGAGTCTAATATGGACTGATATCACTCGAAACAGGGATACTAATGTAACATAATTACACCCAATATTGTATTAACACAGAGATTCCATCAACACACAAATTTATATTAATGAATATGTACACGAATTTATACATGACCTTCTCCTCTCTAGGCCTGATTTATAATCAATTGGCCTATTCTTTCCCTTAGGCCACACTTGGCCCCTTACACGGAACTCTAATTCTCCTTTCTTTGTCTAAATCAAACCTTTATTTTTTTTCCCGTAGGCTTACAACATTCATACCAAAGAACTTTGATACTTGAATTAGGTTCAAATTCTAAAATCCCTCACACAATAATCTCTAGGATCCACAAAATCTTCCTGAGATCTCTAACTTACCTCTAGGATCTCTCTAACTCTCACAACCTATCGAGAATTGTTTGATATATCTAATTACAATGCATTACAATCCAATAATACAAACTTTCTAGAATTCCAACAAAACTAAGGAATTTACAAACAATTAAATTCAATTACAAGAACCCCTAGATCTAGTCAACTAAATTGTTTTGGAGGCAAAATGCTCCTGCATCATAATCTATTGCATTCAAATGATTTATCATATAGTTTTGTAAACACAGATCGTTAAGAACATTGAGCAAGACCCACAAAATCCATTGAGATGATGAAACTTGACCTAAAAACCTTTTTCTTGTAAATTACAACTTTCAACCATTTACATTAACCCACCAAACTTAAAATATTTTTTTTTTATTATTTAAAATATTTATTTATTAACATTATTTAAATTAATTTATCTATATATATCTTAGTGATGATAAAACATTATAAAATTATATATATTATTAAAATAAAAATATTCATATTATAATCATTTCAAAATTTTAAGTCAAAATAAAAAAACAATCATTAGTATTTAAAAGAATATAAATATTTATACTTATATAGTTAACATCTCGAATATTTACTATGGAAATTATAGAGTTAAGATGAATCATTGATATTGTAATCATTAAGGATTTAAGCTATATTAAACATTTTCAAAGATATATAAAATTTAATAAATCCTTATACTTATTAAACTTCATATGCATATTCGACATGTCAAGTACTTAATTTGCAAATACTTAAAATCATATTAATTATATTTTTATAATTTTTAAAATTAACAAAAATATAAATTTAAAATTTTGAATTTTGATAATAATTTTGAGTATCTCAATGCTTTTGTTCCACTCAATGTTAATTGAGAACAATTATTATAGAAAAACTTCTTAAATGTGATATATTTATTAGCTAACATTAATGATGATTTGATACTTAAGTGGGTGTAAACTAAAATATATTTATAAGCTAGCATTAATGATGATTTGATACTTAAGTAGGTGTAAGTTTGATTTTGATCTCTTTAGTAATTTAAAGAGAATATTTTTTTAAAACCCTTTTATGTTTTTATAGTGATGACCTATCTCTCACTTTATATCATATTTAAAAACAAAATAAAAAATTTATTAAATTATTACATATACTTATTTATTTATCACGTATCAAAATCCATGTTAGTTATAATATCTTCTTTAAACTTATTTCAATAATATAGCTTTTATAATTTGAAGTTTGAAAAAGAAGTGTGTTATCACAAATAATATGATTGATTTACATCAAATTATATGTGTAACGTAAACATAATTGAAAATATAAAACTTTTTGTAAAAGGACATAGTAACAAACATGCTACATCATAAATAAACCGTTTTTAAAGATCATTGTAAACAAGGCTGCATGGCAGCATATACCTGCCGTTAATAAATTATTATTTTTTAATTTATTTAGTATTGTATATAATAAATAAAAAATACTTTTATTTCATTGTTAAATATTTAATTTATTAAATAAATTTAATTGATTAATTAAATTTATTAAATAAATGTAATTTATTAATTAAATTAATTTAATTAATTACACTCAATTGATATATGTACACAAACACATGTATATATATATATAAATTATTGTTCTATATAATTGATTATAAAAATTTCATAAATGTATAATTTAATTTTTTAAGTATATATTCTACATCATCTTAAATGTTTACTTCTGCAATCGTAATGGGAACGAATAAAGACAAAATAGGTTGTACCTAGATACATTAAATCAACAATTCATTAAAAAAAAATTCAAAAGTTTTATCACCCAAGTGAACATAAAAAAGTATATCCAACAACATAGAAAATTATTATA
>ML786465.1:283572-298351 GCA_009831015.1 Picea engelmannii | reverse complement strand
TTTCTAAACAGAAATATATAAATAACCATTTATATAGCAAAAAAAAAATTATAAATAAATAAATAAATAAAATAATAATATCTATCTATCTATCTATCTATATATATATTGGGCTCGGGGCTCAATCTCTAACTCTAATGTTCGAGTCAAATCTACAATCATATTACTGTGAGCCAATCCACCAAGAATCAAGCGCTCAACACAAGTTTCGAACCAAGCACCAAAGCCTGACACATAAGACCAAGTGCTAAGTCTCTGAGGGAGACAACGAGTTAAACACACTACGCAGTTTCCAAGCAGTATTACAGTTCCAAGTAAATGTGCCAAGCTAAATCACAACACATAATACCAATTCCAAGGGAACAAAGCACCATGTGTGGCGCAATGGTAGGCGCTTACTGTTAAGTCATTGGCAAAAAAAAAAATAGGAGAGATCCGTGGGCTTGAAACCGTGACCTCCTCCCATGCCTGCCAAGTCATAGGCCCAATCTCTTATTGTTATTGTATCATTTACTCTAAAGTCCAGGCTACCGGGGAGATCAAACACACAGAGTGCCACTAAGAAATCATAGAGTCAAGGCAACACATACAAGTGAAAACCTAGCACCCAAGTGTGAATCCACGGGGTAAAGGTGGGTAAAGAAAGCCCAAATTTCCATACTTTCAATAGCCAACATTTTCCATTGGTAGTTAAGACATCAAAGATAGCACTCAAACCAAGTTCCCACACACTGAGAACCAAGGAAGAGCCGCAAAGGAGTATTACAAGTGCCAAAGCCAAGGTCACGAAACCGTGCCTGGCACAACAAAGAAAGTAATACAAAAAAAAATATAAATATATACATATATAATACAATGTAAAAACAAAAAAAAAAAAATTATAAAAAAAAAGAGGAGAAAAGGGATTTCGTTCTAAAATCCCACAAACTAGAGCCCAAGACCGAACAATAAGAAAGCATCCAAGGGAAGCCTAAAACCATACACTACGCATATAATGAAAACCCTATCGTTTATTCAAAGCATATAATGAAACCCTAAACTTTTATTCTGCGCCGAGCATTAGGGTCATTGAGATCTTCAATTGCACTTATCCTTGTTGCATTATAATGCCCCAGTATTTCACCACTTTCACACCTGCATATGATCCGCTGCATTAAACGAAAGAAGCAGATTAACAAACTATAGTCTGTATATAAGCTAGTCTTCTGTACAATAAACTAAGACGGAATGTACATAAACTAAAAAAGAGAGAGAGAGAGAGAAGGAAAGAACCAAAGCACGAGGAGGAGAGCTGATGTAGGAGCATCTCAAGCGAGCCAGTGTGGAGATAAAAGATAGCTAGAAAAGCACCCAGCGCAAATTTTGAAAACGTCTTGAAACATTAATGAAGTCGTCGAGTGGAGGCACACTTGTAAAATGTAATCGGACCTTGAGCGATCTGCTCTCGTCCTTAGTAGGTAGAAGGCATTTATAATACATAATGCAAGTAGATAGAATTTAATGCGTAGATTAGACAGTTTAGAATGAAAGAGGGAAATGGGATATAGACACCCTCATTGTGTATTGTAGCATAGATTATGCCGATTGGGAGCAGGAGCATAGAAGAGAAGAAGCAAAGAGCTGTGTAGACGAATTCCATGTATAGAAGTTCTGGATTAATACAAAAAGGCTTGATTCAGACTCATGGTGTTCAAATATTCTCTGTGTATGCATTTTTGAATGTTATGCTCATGAATGATTTACTCTTTCTGTCATACAATTTCTTTTATGCTATGTATGAATGATTTCTTGTTAAATGTTTGAAATCTTAGAGAGAGAGAGAGAGTAAGGAAAATGAGTTTCAATTGTTTCTCTATCTGAGCAAGAGTTCCTGCAAGGAGTGTAGTTGAATTTTTCCGCAAGGAGTGCATTGATAAAGGGTTCAGAGGTTTGTCTCTGAAAGCTCAGACAAGATATCTTTTGTTCTCATTCCCTCAGAAGTGCAGCTAGGCACAGGAGCCGTGCAAGGTGTGCGCAGGCTGAGTAGAGTTTCAGGTTGTGTAACTTGAATGAAATATTGAGAGACTGTTGCTGCAAGTAGTGCGCAGAGTCGAAGGATTTCAATTCCTTGGAGTAATTAAGGAATTTGCTGCAAGGAGTGCATGCAGGAGTCTTCTTCAAGACTCAGAGTTGGAGAAAGCTCAAAAGGGATAGAGTCTCCACAGTCATCAAAGGAATCATAGTAATTTTGTGCATTGGAATAGTGAGAAGGCGTCGCAAGTTGGGATCGCAGGTGGTTAAGTACCGTGGAAAAACGATTTGGTAAAAAGTTGCAAAAGTCCTTGTGAAGGAAAGACCGGATGGTCGAAATTCTCTGTGGAGAATTCGCGAAGTCCTGCGAGCCATCAAATATCACGAAGGAGTAGGAGAGTTTCAAAAGGTTCAAGGTCAAGGAGAGGCAGAACTGTAGATCCAAACTAACAAGGTCCATTGGATTTACCCATGAATTTCTATTTCGTGGTTTCGTGAGTTGAAGTCCCAAAATCTTTGCATCAAGTCTCACGAAAATCATGAAGTGCGAAGTCCCGAGGGGTTGAAAGGATCGTGTGGGCCATAGGAATTAGTAGGGTGGACAGGTGGCACACTCTCGACAAGGAATTCAATTTCGTTGACCATTTCAGGGTTTCGTGGGGTGAAGTCCCAAAACCTTTGCATCAGGATTCGCAAAATTGCGAAGTCTGAAAACCCAATGGAATGAAAAGCTGTTGAAAAGTCAACCTTGCGAGCACATCGGAGTTTCGGTAATTTGGGTTTCGGGGTCAGAGAGACAAGACGCTTGGCCATGGTATACTTGAAGTCGCAAAGTCCGATCTCCCCAAGTATAAGGGGGGAATTTCTCAAGGTTATTTGTGGGTGAAAATTTCCCGGAAGGGAAATAGAAGAGCCAATTGTTGAGAGCTCTTCAGGCCAGTGGAAGAAGAACGATCCTGTGTGCATGGACTTTCGACTTGCGGGTTGGGAGGGCTGCGTCAGGTTTGGTATCAGAGCCTGGGAAGGTTTCTTTTCTTTCTGTAGCAGGGAAAAGGAGAATTCACCATGTCGCCGAGAAGAAGGGATAGTGTTGATGGGTGGAACAGTCAGTCCATCAATTGAGAGAGTGGAACTGGTTCGGGGTTGTCTAAATAACCCAAGCCGTTTGGAATGAACCACCCTGACGAGTTTAACAGCTCCGTTGGCTACTTTAAGGTCTTTTAAGAAAACCAAAGAGAAACTAATCTAAACTAACTAAAACTAAAACTAACTGAAACAATCTAACTAAAATTAAAAAGGAAATAAACTAACTAACTAAAAACAAACAAACTAATTATTACACTATTCTAAAACTACTAAATAAACTAAAACTAAATACAACTATTCTAACTATTATATACAATCTACTTATTACTATTATAATAACTCAAATCAACTATCTAATTACCAACTGCAATATTACTTATTCACAAATGTACATTATAAACACTTAACAGATTTAATTAAAACCTGCAAAACTCATGTGTTTTCTGTCCTAAGACAGCAAGATATGTTTTTAGATTTTTATATTTTATGAAAAATAAATAAAACTACTGAAATTAAACGATCTAATGTAATTACTGAAATTAAACAACCTAATATAAATCTAATTAAAATTATTTCTAAACTAAACTACTTAATGAAAACAGCAAAGAAAAGACTAACTGACCTGGAGGCGCTCCTAGTTTATCCTGTGTGTGATGACTCTGAAGCTGTTCGGCGGAAGTAAACTCGCACCGGATTAGTCCAAAAAGCTTTTCGTAAACGATCGGCTGTGTTGCTCTTCGAGTTGTTAACAGGACAAACAAGACATAAAAGATCATAACAATCTTATGATTATAAATTTTCACAATAAGGGAAACATGTTATGCAAGAAACTTATATTTGATAATTCAATCAATGAAGAAGATAAACTTGTCATTCACAAACTGAATTAACAATTGTTATGTCTTTTATATATTTGGAAGAAACCAGATATGAATTACAGTCATTAAAATTATATCATTTGCACATGATCTAGATAGCTAAAGTAGTCATAAATCATAAACAAATATGATATACACAACATGAAACATAAACATTGATATATTGAGAAGCTAAGGCTGTGACAAAACACGAAATTCTACTTCCGTTTGTATTAGAACTCCATATCCTTGTTCTCCCCTGAATGAGGATGAACCTTATTACAAAAATCATAAGTATATATCAGTTTCTCCACAGGGTAAAACATCCATGTGGATAACATCAAACAGTGTTACATAATCTGGGAAATATCCCAAAATCAACTAAACTAGGAAATCAAAATGCCATTAAAATCTTTGAGATATCCCCTGACTGCTCATAAACTCAATTGCAATTCGAATTTACCTGCAATAGGACACAAATATCCAATTAGAAAGATATTTCAGTAACAAAACACTAAAAAAATGATCATACAGACTTAGCTACATAATCATCTGATTCTGTAGCTAGTCTAAAATAGCATATAGAATCAGATAACAATCAAACCAAATCTTTTTTAAAAACAATCCAATTTAATTTGTTTTTTAACAAACATTAAAATCAAATTACTAATGGTTCAAGCAAATTTATCATTCAAATCAAACCAAATTGAAAAGGATGCAATCGAAACAGGATAAGAATGCTCTGTTTTTAGTTGCTGTATAATCGGGTCAAATAATAACCACACTGTTTCATATCTAAATGCAATTACAAGTAAATCGCATCGTATCCAAAATTGATATAGTTATAATCGAACACAATCACAATCGATTGGTTACGGCTGTGCATAAAATTCACATTGTGTTAATCACATACCAGACAGTTACGACTATAATCAAAACGAAAAATGCATAACAGTATCCACAAACTTTGCCATAGTTTTCGGTCGCTAAGTGTCATACAGTTAATCAATAGGATCAAATAGCAATCACAACCATCATTGACTCGTTATAGTCATAGCAATAGATTGATATCATTCAATCATGTGTAAAGATAGGTAACTGTTTCAATTATATTCAAATGAAATCATACTCAATGAGTATAGACCCAACGAATCTCGTTACCGATCACCAGTCAGTCAACAGACAGGAACGTGATAGAATCAACAGAATTCATAATATAAACTGGGTGAATAATCAAAACTAATGTGGCTGAGTTTAATTATAGAAACAAATCTTGAGACTGGATACAGTTAATTTCATTCCTCAAATCGAATTCACACAATATAATTGTTGCAAGATGATAACATGGTCAAACAAAACAGTCCAAATCGATTTGGTTGGGTATAACAGCTATGATTCATATCTATTCTCAATTCGATCATGCAATAACAGAATGGTATTCGAATTGGTCAGAAAATATAGAATATACAATCACAACAGTTAACCATAATTGCCAACAAGATCGCATAGAATATAACCAATTCGAAATGAGATATTGACTGTGTTCAAAATTGGAATACCAAAAACAGCCTGTATTTAGAAAATATTAACAACTTCGATTATCAACAGAGCATTCGATTGAAGCCAAATTAAAACAAATCAAATCTATCTCAAGATCACTCAAATCAAAGCCAAATCCAATCACAACTTAAACGATAATAAAAATTGATTTATCAAAACAAAATTATATACAATAGTGCATGCTTGTGTGACAGAGCAAATCCGCGGTGTAAACAGAGTTTATGAATTTGTCATATAAATAGGTGAAAGTCATACCAGTGAGGTTGATCGAGCTACGCCAATTTTGAATTGACAAATGCTGTTGCCGAATCCACGTTCTTAAACAAAATCGAACCAGTTGTTTGTTGTTTCTTATCAGTGGATGGCATCTTCGCCTTTTGACTAGAGAGCCTTGCAACCTGATCCTCTAGACCATGAATTCTGGACTGCAGCATTGGCACATCGAGGTAATACCTTTCTAAGCATGAGCCACACTGATCGCATGGTGGAGCAGCTGGTTGAGAGAGAGTAGGAAGGGGTTTCGACGAGTCACCAGGGGTTTCACAAGGCATTTTGATGCTTGGATAATTAGGATCATTTTGCAAGCAAGGAGGTAGGTTCTTCACGAAATCATATGCGTGTTTATCACACAGACCTTCTGAATAGGGATACTCACTTGCCAGGTAGCGTTCAATCTCTGAGTCAGAATATTCATTCACCATGATCGGGTCAGGGTTGATAGGAACTTTCGGTTTGTTTCTTGCCATGCGAGAGATTAACCGGGCATTTTTCTTACCTTTAGAATTCGCATTAGGTTTGGATTTAGGCCTTTTGGCCATAGGTTTAACAATTTCCACATCTGTGGTCACAGAACCGGGTAGATCAATAGGTGGTTCGGGTAGGGGTTTGGGTAACAGAGCACTATAAGGTATAGGAGGGACTGACTTACTCTTGTTCACCACAGGTTTGTCAACCTGTGGTGGGCTTGAATCATCAAAATTATTGCATTTAATAAAATCATTCCAACAGTCCCGACGTAACCCCAAATGACAAACCACAAACATTTTAATTAACCCAAAATGAAATAGGTTGTTATCGGCCTGATTCCGTTTGTACCTTTTAGACATTTTAAACAAACTCCTATGCAGGTAGTGAGGCATATTAAGTTCATAGCCCATGAAAACCATAAGTAGTCGAAGATGGTACAAGAAAACAAAACCATACCGGCCCTCACGAGTGATGAATTGCTTGGTTACCATCAGCAAGTCGTGCCATCGTTTCTTTAACATATTCGTAGGCAAACCTTTGTCACAGGAATTCACCCTTCGTGACTGGAAGAGTAATGTCCACGGGACATCTTCCACTTTACAATTTTTTGACCATCTCTGTCCGACAACAGGCAGACCGGTAGCTAAACTGAGAAATTGCTCATCAATTTCTAATTTCACATCCCCAACCTTGGCTCGACAGCCATTGAAGGTTAATGCAAATTGCCTAGCCACATTAGGGTTATAGCCATCAAACTTTCGTATGAATGGGAGCCATCTGAATTCCTCAAGGTCACTGTAAGCACCATCGAACATCAACAATGCCTGGCACCCATTGGGTTCAGCCCTTACAACTGGAGCCATGGTGCGGGCGCATGGTAGGATTTGGATAAACACAACAATGCACAGGAGCAAAAATCGATAGGGCTAACAGCTGCAAGCACTCAAAGGGGAGGCAAATCAATGTGAGCGTGCGAAGGTGGTGGGTTAGTTCACCGCCATGCAAAACATTAATGGTAGAGTACAACGCCTGTTCAATCAATCATAACCAAAATCGAACTATTCGGTCAACCCAAGGATTAAACGGTGGATAGTTACATCAATGTGCCAATGTATAGTTTGAAACCATGAGCGGTCAATGTTAAATCAAACCCAAGGTTTAAATATGCGCCTGTAATAATTCAAACCAACGTTATTGCAAAATTCAAATGTTCAATCAATGCACCATGTGTATAACTTCAAACTAATGCCATTCAATATGTCACCCATGCGCTCGTTGTATAATCAAAGTTTATAAAACATTGCAACAAGAGATTTCATAAGATCAATAAGCCAAGAGCTTGTAATAATAAGGATCATATGATATAAAAACCAAAATCAACCATGACCCCTATATAATCAAATATAATCCATAAAATTTGCATGCTCAATGCCTTGTCAAAAGTCAAGTTGCGCAATCAAAGCAAGAATAGGCGAATGGACATAGTTCGAAAAATCATTTCAGTCAAATAACAAACCAAAGGTAAGTGCCTTTCAGAACATCAATGAGAAGATCATTATATTTCAAATAACGATAAAGGAGTTTTCACGCTTTCAGTCGTGAAAAACTGAAACAAGACCAAATTGCAATTGTCGCAAGGAAAGAAAACATCGTCTATTTGCAAAATGCGATGATAACTTGACGTTCAGGAGACAATAGGTGTAGGCAGCTTATAAGGTAATGGGAAAAATTGAATTGGCTGCCAACAATGGCGACACACTGTGAGAAGCAGTTATCTCTGTCAAAAGAAACGAATTCAGATCAGGACAGCAAAGAAAATTTCAACTCAAAAACAATACCGAGAAAATCGTACAAACATCATCATTTACCATCTTTTCCAGCGATGTTTTAAAAGATGCAAACTAATAACAGTCTTAAGATCAGCAAGTCATGATATTAATGATAAAATCTTCAATACTGTTGGCATGGCCACTGCTGCCAGCAGGCGTCCATAGCCTCAACAGTGTTTCCATTTAACCCACTCGGACGTCTGTATCCTGTCAAGAATTTCTAGATCAGAGTAAAGGACTTTTTAAAGAGGTTTCTTATATTTTTTCGCAGATTTTCATGTACCCGACATTGCTTCGCTGCCAGCAGGCCTGTTCAGTACCCCAACGAAGTTGTCTTGGCGCCATGCTTGCATTTACCCGCTGCCATCGGACCTGTTCAGTATCCCGGCGGGTTTACAAACACTTCCCACAACTCTTATTAACATTTTTATTTTGTTTTTCTTTTATATATATCTGAGCGGGGTGACGCTGAAAAATCTTGATACTTTATCATATTTTTTTTAGACCTCATCAGAATTTTTTGACATTGTCCTTTATTCAGCACAATAAATGTTTTATTTCTAAAACAACTTGCTATGACAGGGAGACATCCTTTTGAGTTATTCCTTTACGGAAAAGGGACAACGTAAAAATATAATAGATGATCATGACAAACTTTGCTCAGAGATTGAAATTAGTAAACTTCTTTCAAACAAAATTTTCCAATATATCACTGATGTTCGTGCAATCTTTCAGAAATTATTTTAGTGAAGAAAATTTTTCTCATGTCTTTTTCTGAATAGGTCGGTACACAAGCATGTAAATGTTTCAAAAACATAAAAGACTGATCAATCCAAATCAAAACCAAAAACGAAAACAAAGGCAAAATAAAAACAAAAGGAAATATTTACATAATATACAAGGGTAAAATCAAGCAAAGTATCTCTTTAGGGCTTGGCCATTCATCAGATAGGTGTCAAGCTGCCCTTCAAGATTCTGCAATCGAAAGGAACTAGGACCCAACTTTTCAGCAATAAAAAATGGCCCAAGCCACAAATTTTGAAACTTGGTGTGCTCACCCTTTCCTTCGTGTGGTTTGTTCCACTTTAAGACGAGATCGCCTATTTCAAAATTCCTATTAGAAGCAGAATTAGAATCGAACCATCTTTTAATCAGTTGTTGATGTTGGTCTAACTTACGCTTAGCTTGGGTTCTTACTTCTTCTAAATTCATCAAAGCGTTAATACGGCTTTCTAAAGGGGGGCAATCTTCTTCTTGGAATTTTTGTGACAATTGGAGCGAAGGAAGAAGAATGTGAGGTGGTAGAATGGCTTCTCTGCCATACACAAGGAAAAAGGGGGAGTTACCTATAGCGGCTTTGGGTGTTACCCTATCAGCCCATAGTGCATTAAGCAGTGCATTGTGCTAGTTCTTGTGATTTTCAGCCACGGTTCTCTTGATAATTTTGATCAAGTTCTTGTTGGTCGATTCTGCTAAGCCGTTACCCTGGGGATAGTAACTAGTAGAATACTTCAGCTTTATTCCTTTCTCTAAGGCGAACTCACTCATATCAAGAGAAGAAAAGTATGAATCATTATCAAAGACTAGATAATCAGGGATACCGAAACGAGTGATGATATTCGAGTTCAGAAAGGCAATCACCTAACTTGTGGTAACAGTTTTTAGCGCGGCGGCTTCAGACCATCGAGTAAAGTAATCAGTGGCTGTCACAATATACTTGTGCTGTTGTGAGGATGGAGGGTTAATAGGACCAATGATATGAAGGCCCCATTGTTGGAAAGGAGAATCAACTGAAACGGGTTGCAAGGGGAAAGCTGGTTTTTGCAACCGCCCTGATGCTTTCTGACAAATGATACATTTACGACACAAGGCATGGGTGTCTCTAAAAAGCGTCGGCCAGTAGTAACCGGCTCTTAAAACCTTATGAGAAGTGGTGTCACCACTGAAGTGACCACTAGCTTCTCTTGCATGCAACTCAAGCAAGACTTTCTCTACTTCGTCCTTTTCAAGACAACGCATCAGTACGCCATCGAAATTCTGACGAAATAGTATACCATTAACTAGATGAAAGGAGGCGGACTTTAGTCTCAACACTCTTCTTTTGGCTGGGTCAAGGTGACGGGGTGCTGATCCATGTTCAAGACAAAATCGAATATCATCATACCAAGGACTTACGAGGTTTTGTACACAACAAATCAAACTCTGATCGCGTTGTTCTAGGTCTGACATATCACTATCTACTTGTTGTTCGGTTTCTGAATCAACTACCAACTTACACAATCCTTGGCCTCTCACGATCTGTGCTGGGGTGATATCTAAGTCATATTCCTGCAAGGAGTTGACCTAGTTGGCTCTTTTCTCTCCTAACTCCTTTTGCACTAACAAGTTCCTTACGGCAGGGTAGGGGAAAATGACCTTCATCCTCGACTTCAAAAGATAGGATCGGAAATGCTTAACTGCTTTGAAAACAGCGTAGGCTTGTCGATCGACCACTGGGTAGTTAAGTTCATCACCTTTGAAAGCAGAGCTCATAAAGGCGATGGGTACTTTGTTATTCTCGGAGTTCTTTCTGAGTTAGGACCGCGGCATAGGAACAATCAGAGGCAAAAGTATAGAGTGTAAAATCTTGAGATAAATCAGGACTCATGAGAGACGGAGCGTCAATTATGGCCTTCTTTATGTCGTTGAAAGCTTGGTTTTCTGTGGGTCCCCAGTGATATTGGGTGTCTTTCTTAATCAGATTCTGGAGAGGCCTGACCATTTCGGAAAAGCTGGGGACAAATCTTCTCACGGAATTAATCTGGCCTAGGAAAGACTGCATGGATTTCTTGGAGGTAGGTGGGGGAAGTTTAGCGATGACTTGAGTCCTCTCAGGGTCAATAATCATTCCATCACTAGACACAATGAATCCTAGTAATTTACCCTGTTCTACTGCAAAGATGGACTTCTTGGGGTTCAGGGAGATGCCGTATTTATGACATCGTAGCAGAACGGCTCGCAAGTGAGCTAGATGATCATCTTTGTTTTTAGAGTAAACGGTCACATCATCTAAGTAAACTACTATGGAGTGATTGATTAAGCCTCTAAAAGCAATGTCCATTGCTCTCTGAAAGGTAGCACCAGCATTAATCAATCCAAAGGGCATTTTGCGATAAGCATAAGTGCCCCATAGGGTATGGAAGGTAGTTTTTAGTTGGTCTGGCGGAGACATCAAGACTTGGTTGTATCCAGAGAAACCATCCAGTAAGGATAGCCTCTCGGAACCAGATACTTGTTGCAAGATCTATTCCATGGGAGGGACAGGATAGTTATCTTTGTCAGACGCTTTGTTGAGGTTCTGGAAATCGACACAAAGTCGAATTTCCCCGTTTTTCTTCCACACTGGGATGAGGTTGGATACCCATTGAGTGTGTCTAACAGAAAAAATTATTTTAGCACTTAGGAGTTTATTCAATTCTTTTTGTATGGTCGGTTCTAGTTTAGGATGCATTTTCCTCAGTTTCTGTTGGAAGGGTAAGGTTTGGGGTTTCATCGGGATGACATGCTGTATAATATTAGGATCGAACGTTTTAAGATCATCGTAAGTCCATGCAAAGACATCCTTAAATTCTTTAAATAATTTAACAAAAGAAATTTTTTCTTGTTTAGAACATCCCAAGCCTAGATTGGTACACTGAGGATTCTCACTAGTTCCTAAATTAACTTTTTCATAAGACAATGAGGAACTATTGGTTTTGCAATTGACCGTCTTTTTAAATTTATCTTCAAAATCATAAAACTTTTCTAGTCTAACAACAGATTTGGGTATGAAGTTTACCATGTCCGATAGAGCTTCAGGAGATTTCGGATTAGGTATTACCGTAAAGTCATGCAAATTGTCATCATCTGTTTGTTCATCTATCACAGCACCTTGAAAGGTTTCTTCCATGTGCAGAAAGTTAATGATCTGCTGATCATCGTCAAATATTCTCCAGTTTGTGATATTGTCTGGAACAGATGGTCGAAACAATATCTCCACGGAGAATGTGTTTGGGGATAAGCCTTCTGCAGGAAGAAGTTTAGAGGCAACATTAGCTAGTAGATTTGCTTCAGCATTATTTAATCTAGGAATGGAATTTATATTAAAAGCAGAAAATTTGTTCATTAAACTCCATACCTCAGACTGGTAACATTTGAGATGCGGGGAAAGACAGTGTATAGAATCTTTCACCTACCTGACTACTATTTCAGAGTCGCCGAATACAACCATATTTTGAATGTGCATGTCCAAGGCTTTTCTGAGACCTTGTAATAAAGTCTCATACTCTGCAGTATTGTTAGTGCATTCAAATTCTAGTCTACAAGCCAATAATGTTTTGTTACCTGCTGGATCAATGATGATACAGCCTGCACCAGCTCCTTCTTTTGACTTGGAACCGTCGAAATATAGAGACCAAATTTGATTTCCATCAGGTTCATGGGACTGTTGCATAGAATCTGTTGGTTGCACATATGTTATGATCTCGGACTGTTGTTGTGGATTTTTGACAGGTGAAACTTCAGCCATGAAATTTCCGAAGAAGGTGTCCATCCCTTGGACTTCAAGTGAATCAACCGGAGGTGTGTATGGTTCATTAGGGTCATTCAAGTCTGTTACCGTGAACTTAAGGTAACGTTCACGATTCACCCTGATCTTGTTGGGATTACCGTTTTCTGGAAGCCATAAGTGAGACCAGTCTGTTGCGAAGTAACCATGCAGCTGCTCTGACCAGTCCCTACTCAAAAACATGCCATACACTTCTGGAATATCCACCACAATTATATCAATAAACTGATGAACCTTTGGGTTAGACGATAATCTAATCAATACATTTTTCAGTTCGCCTATAACTTTAACATCTGTTCGATCAAGTTGTATGATTTTCAAAGAAGATGGTTCTACTTCGACGTTAATCTTTTGGCAGACTGACCAAGGCATCACATTGGATGATGCTCCCGAGTCAACCATACAATTATGCACATTTCTGTTGAAGATTTCGAAGGTTAAAAGAAAAGGAGGTACATTCTTGTGAGTACTTAGAGTTGTAGCTTGTGGTTTCTTACTCGCATTTTCTAATGCTACTTTATCTACATTATTCACATTATTTATATTATTATTTACAGAAGTTACAGGAAGGCTTCCTTTGTCTTGAGAATCAGGATTATTTTTTGGGGAAGTCTTCTGAGGAACTTTTCTTTGCACAACCTTATTACCATTTGAATTACCATTCTTTCCATTATCCGAAATATTTTGCAACATCTTCTGTAACAAAAATGGAAACTTCAACAACTCATAAATAGAAATGTTAGCCCTTAATTTTTTAAGATCTTCAACAACATCATAATCTAATTTAGGGACAGCATTACTTTGTTTAGTTTCTACTGATTTAGATGGCTTAGGAGGTAAAGTTGTAGTGTTTTCGGCAGGAGGTTTGTTTGTTGTCTTACTCCTAGTGTTGTAAGGGTGAACAGTATTGAAGTTAGCTTGAAAGATATTATCCGAGAAGTGTCCAAAGATGTTTGGAGAAGACTCTTCTTCTTGAGTTGTTTCCTGCTCTACTTCCTCCTGAGGGATTTCAGGAGACATCAAGTCATCCTGGGCTCCTAGAATTGTCTGAAGAGCACATTGCAAACTTTCTAGGTTCAAGCCTTCAGGGTTAGGATTGGGCCGGTTGGTTTGAAAAGGATTTCAGAAAGGAGGTTTGTATGGTCCTTTACTCGAGGAAGCTTCTTCAGTTGACCTTTTTAAATCTATAACTTGATTAGATAATTTTTGTACAACTTTGGTTAAATTTTCCAAATCAGAGTTTTTGGGTTGTGTTTTGTTCTGTGTAGGTCTGGGGAGAATTTCAATCTTCTTTTTGGAAGAAGAAGCAGTCTCAGTTTCATTGCTAGAAGAGTCCTTAAGACTAAGTATGTCTTTTTCAATCTGAGTGGCTTCTTCAAAGGCTTCTAACAATGTGGCCTTTTTAGATCTTTTAACCCAAATAGCTATACTTTGATGTAGAGCTTTAGTATAGTAAGCTATTATAAGACTCTCTGCAGGCATAGAGTCTGCAGGGATTCGATTTTTAAGTGTTAGAAATCTTTGATTAAAATCTTTGACTTTTTCTTTCGGGTTCATTTTTAAGCTTGAAAGATCCATGACTAAGACTTCCAGAGGTTTTCCATCTCCGAATTTTTCCAAAAAGCATGACTCAAACTTTTCCCAAGATACTATGGTATGAGGCTGTTGGGCAAAATACCAAGTGGATGCATTACCCTCAAAGGTGTAAGGGAACAACCTACAGACAACGTCTTCATGTTCAACGTTACGGCGTCTGATGGCTAACATAAATTTTTTGATATGGTCTTCAGCTATCTGTTTTGAATCGGGATCAAACTTAGGAATCCATTTCTCGGGTGCTTAGGTAAAGGGTGCTGGGTTCCAGGTACAGCTACAGCATCCTGGTCCAACCAGGGTCTAGCAGGGTTGTTCTGATTTTCCATTGGGGTAGTGGGTGTGGAAGGCTGAGAAGGTGGATTGCCTTCATCAGAAGAGGAATCTCCCCCTGAAGAGGAAGGAGATGAGGGAGGTGGAGAAGGAGGTATCCCAGATCCTCCCGCAACAGGATTTGTGATTGGATCTGTAGGATTCACAGTGAGGTCTATATCACCTAACTGTTCTCTGAT
>ML786465.1:272132-283498 GCA_009831015.1 Picea engelmannii | reverse complement strand
CTAACTAACTAAAAACAAACAAACTAATTATTACACTATTCTAAAACTACTAAATAAACTAAAACTAAATACAACTATTCTAACTATTATATACAATCTACTTATTACTATTATAATAACTCAAATCAACTATCTAATTACCAGCTGCAATATTACTTATTCACAAATGTACATTATAAACACTTAATAGATTTAATTAAAACCTGCAAAACTCATGTGTTTTCTGTCCTAAGACAGCAAGATATGTTTTTAAATTTTTATATTTTATGTTAAAGAAATAAAACTACTGAAATTAAATGATCTAATGTAATTACTGAAATTAAACAACCTAATATAAATCTAATTAAAATTATTTCTGAACTAAACTACTTAATGAAAATAGCAAAGAAAAGACTAACTGACCTGGAGGCGCTCCTAGTTTATCCTGTGTGTGATGACTCTGAAGCTGTTCGGCAGAAGTAAACTCGCATCGAATTAGTCCAAAAAGCTTTTCGTAAATGATCGGTTGTGCTGCTCTTCGAGTTGTTAATAGGACAAACAAGACATAAAAGATCATAACAATCTTATGATTATAAATATTCACAATAAGGGAAACCTGTTATGCAAGAAACTTATATTTGATAATTCAATCAATGAAGAAGATAAACCTGTCATTCACAAACTGAATTAACAATTGTTATGTCTTTTATATATTTGGAAGAAACCAGATATGAATTACAGTGATTAAAATTATATCATTTGCACATGATCTAGATAGCTAAAGTAGTCATAAATCATAAACAAATATGATATACACAACATGAAATAGAAACATTGATATATTGAGAAGCTAAAGCTATGACAAAACACCAAATTCTGCTTCCGTTTGTATTAGAACTCCATATCCTTGTTCTCCCCTGAATGAGGATGAACCTTATTACAAAAATCATAAGTATATATAAGTTTCTCCACAGGGTAAAATATCCCTGTGGATAACATCAAACAGTTTTACATAATCTGGGAAATATCCCAAAATCAACTAAACTAGGAAATCAAAATGCCATTAAAATCTTTGAGATATCCCCTAACTGCTCATAAACTCAATTGCAATTTGAATTTACCTGCAATAGGACACAAATATCCAATTAGAAAGATATTTCAGTAACAAAACACTAAAAAAATGATCATATAGACTTAGCTACAGAATCATCTGATTCTGTAGCTAGTCTAAAATAGCATATAGAATCAGATAACAATCAAACCAAATCTTTTTTAAAAACAATCCAATTTAATTTGTTTTTTAACAAACATTAAAATCGAATTACTAATGGTTCAAGCAAATTTATCATTCAAATCAAACCAAATCGAAAAGGATGCAATCGAAATAGGATAAGAATGCTCTGCTTTTAGTTGCTGTATAATCGGGTCAAATAATAACCACACTATTTCATATCTAAATGCAATTACAAGTAAATCGCATCGTATCCAAAATTGATATAGTTATAATCGAACACAATCACAATTGATTGGTTACGGCTGTGCATAAAATTCACATTGTGTTAATCACATACCAGACAGTTACGACTATAATCAAAACAAAAAATGCATAACAGTATCCACAAACTTTGCCATAGTTTTCGGTCGCTGAGTGTCATACAGTTAACCGATAGGATCAAATAGTAATCACAACCATCATTGACTCATTATAGTCATAGCAATAGATTGATATCATTCAATCATGTGTAAAGATAAGTAATTGTTTCAATTATATTCAAATGAAATCATACTCAACGAGTATAGACCCAACAAATCTCGTTACCGATCACCAGTCAGTCAACAGACAGGAACGTGATAGAATCAACAGAATTCATAATATAAACTGGGTGAATAATCAAAACGAATGTGGCTGAGTTTAATTATAGAAACAAATCGTGAGACTTGATACAGTTAATTTCATTCCTCAAATCGAATTCAAACAATATATTTATTGCAAGCTGATAACATGGTCAAACAAAACAGTCTGAATCGATTTGGTTGGGTATAACAGCTACGATTCATATCTATTCTCAATTCGATCATGCAATAACATAATGGTATTCGAATTGGTCAGAAAATATAGAATATACAATCACAACAGTTAACCATAATTGCCAACAAGATCGCATAGAATATAACCAATTCCAAATGAGATATTGACTGTGTTCAAAATTGGAATACCAAAAACAGCCTGTATTTAGAAAATATTAACAACTTCAATTATCAACAGAGCATTCGATTGAAGCCAAATTAAAACAAATCAAATCGATCTCAAGATCACTCAAATCAAAGCCAAATTCAATCACAACTTAAACGATAATAAAAATTGATTTATCAAAACAAAATTATATACAATAGTGCATGCTTGTGTGACAGAGCAAATACGTGGTGTAAACAGAGTTTATGAATTTGTCATATAAATAGGTGAAAGTCATACCAGTGAGGTTGATCGAGCTACGCCAATTTTGAATTGACGAATGATGTTGCCGACTCCACGTTCTTAAACAAAATCGAACCAGTTGTTCATTGTTTCTTATCAATGGATGGCATCTTCGCCTTTTGACTAGAGAGCCTTGCAACCTGATCCTCCAGAGCATGAATTCTGGACTGCCGCATTGGCACATCGAGGTAATACCTTTCTAACCATGAGCCACACTGATCGCATGGTGGAGCAGCTGGTTGAGAGAGAGCGGGAAGGGGTTTCGACGAGTCACCAGGGGTTTCACAAGGCATTTTGATGCCTGGATAATTAGGATCATTTTGCAAGCAAGGAGGTAGGTTCTTCATGAAATCATATGCGGGTTTATCACACAGACCTTCTGAATAGGGATACTCACTTGCCAGGTAGCGTTCAATCTCTGAGTCAGAATCTTCACTCACCATGATCGGGCCAGGGTTGACAGGAACTTTCGGTTTGTTTCTTGCCATGTGAGAGATTAATCGGACATTTTTCTTACCTTTAGAATTCACATTAGGTTTGGCTTTAGGCCTTTTGGCCATAGGTTTAACAATTTCCACATCTGTGGTCACAGAACTGGGTAGATCAATAGGTGGTTCGGGTAGGGGTTTGGGTAACAGAGCACTATAAGGCACAGGAGGGACTGACTTACTCTCGTTCACCACAAGTTTGTCAACCTATGGTGGGCTTGAATCATCAAAATTATTGCGTTTAATAAAATCATTCCAACAGTCCCGACGTAACCCCAAATGACAAACCACAAGCATTTTAATTAACCCAAAATGAAATAGGTTGTTATCGGCCTGATTCCGTTTGTACCTTTTAGACATTTTAAACAAACTCCTATGCAGGTAGTGAGGCATATTAAGTTCATAGCCCATGAAAACTATAAGTAGCCGAAGATGGTACAGGAAAACGAAACCATACCGGCCCTCGCAAGTGATGAATTGCTTGGTTACCATCAGCAAGTCGTGCCATCATTGCTTTAACATATTCGTAGGCAAACCTTTGTCACAGGAATTCACCCTTCGTGACTGGAAGAGTAATGTCCATGGGACATCTTCCACTTTACAATTTTTTGACCATCTCTGTCCGACAGCAGGCATACCGGTAGCTAAACTGAGAAATTTCTCATCAATTTCTAATTGCACATCCCCAACCTTGGCTTGACAGCCATCGAAGGTTAATGCAAATTGCCGAGCCACGTTAGGGTTATAGCCATCAAACTTTCATATGAACAAGAGCCATCCGAATTCCTCAAGGTCACTGTAAGCACCATCGAACATCAACAATGCCTGGCACCCATTGGGTTCAGCCCTTACGACTGGAGCCATGGTGCGGAGGCATGGTAGGATTTGGATAAACACAACAATGCACAGGAGAAAAAATCGATAGGGCTAACAGCTGCAAGCGCTCAAAGGGGAGGCAAATCAATGTGAGCATGTGAAGGTGGTGGGTTAGTTCACCACCATGCAAAACATTAATGGTAGAGTACAACGCCTGTTCAATCAATCATAACCAAAATCGAACTATTCGGCCAACCCAAGGATTAAACGGTGGATAGTTACATCAATGTGCCAATGTATAGTTTGAAACCATGAGCGTTCAACGTTAAATCAAACCCAAGGTTTAAATATGCGCCTGTAATAATTCAAACCAACATTATTGCAAAATTCAAATGTTCAATCAATGCACCATGTGTATAACTTCAAACTAATGCCATTCAATATGTCACCCATGCGCTCGTTGTATAATCAAAGTTTATAAAACATTGCAACAAGAGATTTCATAAGATCGATAAGCCAAGAGCTTGTAATAATAAGGATCATATCATATAAAAACCAAAATCAACCATGACCCCTATATAATCAAATATAATCCATAAAAATTGCATGCTCAATGCCTTGTCAAAAGTCAAGTTGCGCAATCAAAGCAAGAATAGGCGAATGGACATAGTTCGAAAAATCATTTCAGCCAAATAACAAACCAAAGGTAAGTGCCTTTCAGAACATCAATGGGAAGATCATTATAGTTCAAATAATGATAAAGGAGTTTTCACGCTTTCAGTCGTGAAAAACTGAAACAAGACCAAATTGCAATTGTCGCAAGGAAAGAAAACATCGTCTATTTGCAAAATGTGATGATAACTTGACATTCAGGAGACAATAGGTGTAGGCAGCTTATAAGGTAATGGGAAAAATTGAATTGGCTACCAACAGATAGGCAAACACCTGATCCGCTAGAGAATAGGGAAATGTCGAGAAGAAGGGGTAGGCAGATGCCTGATCCAGCCATGGAAAGAGAGATGTGTGACCTACGCACCAGACTTGAAGACATGGAGTTAGCACAGAGGCACATAGTCAGTGCTGGGGATCTTAGTGATTCCAAAAGTGAAACTAAGGCTGAACATGAAGGGGAAGAAGTTGCAGCCGAAGATGCAGCAAATGAACGCTTGATTAGGGCTATTGCAAGAATGGGTGGAAGAGCGAAAATGGATATTCCAGTTTATGAGGGAAATTTGGATGCAGAGGAGCTTCTAGACTGGATTAGAGCTCTAGACACATATTTTGACTATGAATATGTCGAAGAGGACAAGAAGGTCAAACATGTTGTCACGAGATTAAAGGGACATGCAGCATTGTGGTGGGATGAGCTACAAGATGATAGACGCTGCAAAGGCAAGCAGAAGATCAAGAGTTGGGATAGGATGATCGCGAAGATGAAGGCAAAATTCATTCCCAGGGATTACCAGATTACTCTATTTCGAAGAATGCAAAACTTGAGGCAGAAGCTGATGACAGTGAAAGAATATACTGAAGAATATTATAGGCTGAACATCAGGGAAGGTCATCGAGAAATCGATGATGAAAAAGTTGCTAGGTACATGAATGGCCTGAGTTACGACATTCAGGATGAGATGAACATGATGACCATCCGAATGGTGGAAGATTCTTATCAGATGGCTCTAAAAGCTGAAGAGAAGCTGAGCCGAAAGCAGGGTCAAAGAAGTCGAGGCAGAAGTCAGCCCAAAGGTAAATCAGTTGCCCAGGATAAAAATCTGAAACCCAAGGAGGACTGGAAGAAACCTCAGACTTGAACTGAGAGAGGTGGAATCTCACAGCGAGGGCAATACGTTGAACAGAGAGGGTAGCATACCAAACAGAGAGGAGATTATGTTGATAATAATATTTTTCCTCGTACTAGAGGTAGAGGAAGAGGAAGAGGTGGAGTAATAACGTGCTTCACATGCGGAAAGGCTGGACACAAGTCTTATGAGTGTCCATATAAAAAGAAAGAAGGAGGTGAGACTCACATTGCCGAAGCGCAGAGGTGAAATATTGAGGTAGAAGATGCTAAAGGCGGAAGATCGCTGATGATGTGAAAAGTTCTTTTGACACCAGAGAAGGAGGTGGAGAGTTCAGTCCAAAGAAACAGAATTTTTCGAACTACTTGCAAGACCAAAGACAGGGTATGAAAAGTCATTGTGGACAGTGGTAGCACAAATAATCTCGTTTCAACGGAGATGGTAGAAAAACTGGAGCTGGAGACGATTGATCATCCAAGCCCATACAGGGTTTCATGGCTACAAAAGGGACATCAGGTAACTGTCACTAAACAATGTTTAGTTGAATTTAAGATAGGAGAATATAATGATAAGATATTATGTGATGTTATTCCTATGGATGTTTGTCATCTATTGTTGGGTAGACCATGGAAGTATGACAGGAATGTGATTCATGATGGGAGAATGAACACATACACCCTAGAGAAGAATGGGAGAACTCACATGTTGCTTCCAATCAAAGATAAGGATGTGAAACCTGAAGTAAGTAACACTGTACTTCTCATGCGTGGGAAGGAACTTCTTATAGAAGTTAAGAAGAAGGAGGAACCACAATTCATTGTGGTCAGGAAGCCAAAGATTGTTTTAACCAGCACAAGGGTGGATGATTTACCAGAAGAAGTTCAGGAACTACTGGAAGAGTTCGTTGACATAGTAGTGGACGAACTACCTCGTTCATTGCCACCTATCAGAAGTGTGAGCCATCACATTGATCTCATACTGGGAGCTATTTTTCCAAACAAGGCAGCATACAGATTGACGCTGCGGGAGAATGAAGAGGTCAAAAGACAAGTCCAGGATTTGTTGGACAAAGGTTTGGTTAGAGAAAGCTTGAGTCCATGTGTTGTTCCGACAGTACTTAGTCTGAAGAAAGACGGAGGTTGGAGGATGTGTACTGACTCGAGGGCGATCAACAAGATAAACATCAGGTACAGATTTCCATTGCCAAGGATGGATGATTTGATGGATTGCTTGAGTGGAGAAAAATATTTTTCGAAGATTGATTTGAAAAGCGGTTATCACCAGATTCGCATGAGGGAAGGTGATGAATGGAAGGCAACCTTCAAGACTAATGAGGGGTTGTATGAATGGCTTGTTATGTCATTTGGATTAATGAACGTGCTAAGTACTTTCATGAGGTTGATGAATGAAGTCTTGAAGGATTTCATCGAAAAATTTGTTGTTGTGTACCTTGATGACATATTGATTTTCAGTAAAACAGAAGATGAACATCTGAAACATTTGGCTATAGTGATGCAGAGACTACAGCAGGAGAAGCTGCTGATAAACATGAAGAAGTCCTCATTTATGAAGACAGAGCTCATTTATTTGGGGTTTGTTATTTCCGCAGATAAGTTGAGGATGGATCTAGATAAAGTGGAGGTAATCAAGAATTGGCCATCACCGAAGAATATCTTTGAAGTTCGAAGTTTTCACGGATTGGCTAGTTTCTACTGAAAGTTCATCAGGAATTTCAATGGAATTAGTGCACTGATGATGGACACAGTGAAGAAGAGACATAAGTCTTTTCAATGGACAGAAGAGGCTGAGAAGAGTTTTAATCTATTGAAGAGGAAAATCACGGAACAACCAATTCTAGTGTTGCCTGATTTCCAAAAGACATTTCAAGTGAAATGCGATGCAAGTGGATTTGCAATAGGGTCAGTCTTGAGTCAAGAAGATAGGATGATAGCATACTTCAACGAAAATTTGAATGAAGTGAAAGTGAAATACTCCACTTATGACAAAGAATTCTATGCTATTATACAGGCATTGAAGAAATGGAGACATTACTTGATCTCGAAGGAGTTTGTCTTATACAGTGACAATCATGCACTGCAATTTGTGACTCAATAGGAGAAGTTGAATCAAAGACATGTAAAATGGGTTGAATATATGCAAAATTTCACTTTTGTGATTAAACATATTTCTGGTACTGCTAACAAAGTTGTTGATGCTTTGAGCAGGAAGTGTTTGCTATTGCAGGAATTCAGGGTCAAAACATTGGGTTTTGGTGATCTCAGGGAGATGTATCAAGCTGATCCAGATTTTAAAGAGGCGTACGAAGCAGCTGAGAATCCTGTTCTCAGAGATAGAAGCCAATGGACATAATACATGATCCAAGAAGGATTATTGTTTAAAGGTAAACAACTTTGTATTCCAAAATGCTCCATGAGGGAGACTCTGCAAAAGGAGAAACACAGTGGAGGACTAGCCGGACACTTTGGTCATGACAAGACATTCGCAAAATTGAATAAGTCATATTTCTAGTCGGGAATGCGAATAGATGTCAAGAGATTCATGGACAGATGAAAAATTTTCCAACATTTTAAAGGCAAGAGGCAGAATGCAGGATTTTATCAACCATTGCCCATACCTGAGAAGCCATGGGATGCAGTCAGCATGGATTTCATATTGGGGTTTCCAAGAACACAAAGAGGGTTTGACTCAATCTTTGTGGTGGTGGATATATTTTCCAAGATGGCACACTTCATTCCATGCCAGAAGACCAGTGATGCAACTCACATTGCAAATCTGTTTTTCAAAGAAGTCATTCGACTTCACGGCTTACCAAGGAGCATAGTTTCAGATCGAAACACTAAGTTCATAGGACACTTTTGGAGGACCTTATGGAAGAAGCTGGGAACTAACTTGTCATTTATTTTGGCTTATCATCCTCAGACAGATGGACAGACAGAAGTGGTGAACAGAAGTCTGGGAGACTTACTGAGAAGCTTGGTGATAGAACACCACAGCCAGTGGGACAACATATTACCACAAGCGGAATTTGCTTATAATGACTCAGTTAATAGAAGCATGGGGAAGAGTCCATTTTAGATTGTCTATGGCATGCAGCCAAGAGGAATTTCTGAGCTGAGATATTTAGAACAGACTACGATTAGGAGCGCTAGTGCAGAATATTTCACAGAGGCGATGAAGGAACTTCACAGCCAGGTGAAGGAGCGATTGCAGAGTTCGAGCCAGGAATATAAGCGCAGAGAAGATCAACACAAGAGATAGCTTCAATTTGAAGTTGGTGATTTGATCCTCGCACATTTGAGAAAGAAAAGGTTCCCGAGAGGGACATATAACAAACTGAAAATGAAGAAAATCGGACCATGTAAGGTCTTAAAGAAATTTGGGGCAAATGCTTACAAGATTTAATTACCCGATGGGATCGGAATCTCTCTGATATTTAATATCTCATATTTTTACCCATACAAAGCTGAGGAAGTAGGAACGGGAAATGAACAGCCAGAGGTCCAATGGACAAAACAGATGCTAGTTGCAGAAAATCCGCAGATGGAGCACATACTGGACAAAAGGGTCAGCAAGAAAACCAGATGAAAACAATACTTTGAATATTTGGTCAAGTGGATGGTCCATCTAGTTGAAGATGCCAGCTGGGAGAATGAAGCATAGATCCAGAGGCATGGACACACCATACATGAGCTCATGGACAGGAGCCCATGAAAATTTTCAAGAAAGGGAGTATGATGCAGGAGCATCTCAAGCGAGCCAGCACGAAGATAAAAGACAGTTGGAAAAGCACCCAGTGCAAATTTTGAAAATGTCTTGAAACATTAATGAAGTCGTTGAGTGGAGGCACACTTGTAAAATGTAATCAGACCTTGAGCGATCCACTCTCGTCCTTAGTAGGTAGAAGGCATTTATAATAGTTAATGGAAGTAGATAGAATTTAATGCGTAGATTAGACAGTTTAGAATGAAAGAGGGAAACAGGATATAGACAACCTCATTGTGTATTGTAACATAGATTATGCCTATTAGGAGAAGGAGCATAGAAGAGAAGAAGTTGAGAGATGTGTAGAAGAATTCCATGTACAAAAGTTATGGATTAATACAAAAAGGATTGATTCAAACTCATGGTGTTCAAATATTCTCTGTGTATGCATTTTTGAATTTTATGCTCATGAATGATTTACTCTTTCTGTCATACAATTGCTTTTATGCTATGTATGAATGATTTCTTGTTAAATGTTTGAAATCTTAGAGAGAGAGAGAGAGTAAGGAAAATGAGTTTCAATTGTTTCTCTATCTGAGCAAGAGTTCCTGCAAGGAGTGCAGTTGAATTTGTCCGCAAGGAGTGCGTTGGCAAAGGGTTCAGAGGTTTGTCTCTGAAAGCTCAGACAAGATAGCTTTTGTTCTCATTCCCTCAGAAGTGCAGCTAGGCACAGGAGCCGTGTAAGGTGTGCATAGGTCGAGTAGAGTTTTAGGTTGTGTAACCTGAATGAAGTATTGAGAGACTACTGCTACAAGGAGTGCACAGAGTCAAAGGATTTCAATTCCTTGTAGTAATTAAGGAATTTGCCGCAAGGAGTGCATGCAGGAGTCTTCTTCAAGACTTAGAGTTGGAGAAAGCTTAGAAGGGATAGAGTCTCCACATTCATCGAAGGAAGCATAGGAAGTTTGTGCATTGGAACAGTGAGAAGGCGTCGCAAGTTGGGATCGTAGGTGGTTAAGTACTGTGGAAAAACGCTTTGGTAAAAAGTTGCAGAAGTCCTTGTGAAGGAAAAAACGGACGGTCAGAATTCTCTGTGGAGAATTCGCGAAGTCCTGCGAGCCATCAGATCTCACGAAGGAGTAGGAGAGTTTCAAAAGGTTCAAGGTCAAGGAGAGGCAGAACCGTAGATCCAAACCGACAAGGTCCATTGGATTTACCCATGAATTTCTATTTCGGGGTTTCATGAGTTGAGGTGCCAAAATCTTTACATCAGGACTCGCGAAATCATGAAGTGCGAAGTCCCGAGGGGCTGAAAGGATCGTGTGGGCCATAGGAATCAGTAGGGTGGATAGGTGGCACACTCTCGAAAAGGAAGTCAATTTTGTTGACCATTTTGGGGTTTCGTGGGGTGAAGTCCCGAAACCTTTGCATCAGTATTCGCGAAATTGTGAAGTCCGAAAACCCGATGGAATGAAAAGTTGTTGAAAAGTCAACCTTGCGAGTGCATCGGAGTTTCAGTAATTTGGGTTTTGGGGGGTCAGAGAGACAAGAAGCTTGGCCACGGTATACTTGAAGTCGCGAAGTCCAATCTCTGGAAGTATAAGGGGGGAATTTCTCAAGGTTATTTATGGGTGAAAATTTCCCGGAAGGGAAATAGAAGAGCCAATTGTTGAGAGCTCTTTGGGCCAGTGGAAGAAGAACAATCCTGTGTGCGTGGACTTCTGACCTGCAGGTTGGGAGGGCTACGCCAATATCTCACAAAGAGCATGTTCACTACGTGTCCACCTACACAACGCACAACCTGTACAACGCAAGTATGCACACAAGCACCAAGCCAAGATAACTTGTCATCAAACAATGCACTGCATTTGTAACACTCGCTAGTCTTATCCCGCCGCCGAGAGCAGAGGAATCGTCCTCAATTGCAGTAGCACCCTAAACATAATAAGCTTCAGTCCAACGTAATCTATCGATTCAGGATGTCCAGTGCCTGCCACGGGCATCAGCGTATGCCCGCACCGCAGCCCAGGCGCGTCTTCCTTCGATTCCCAGGTCGCGTCCATGGGTTTGTAAGGAGATGGAAGA